>VXBZ01008844.1:27778-71638 GCA_013399135.1 Heliornis fulica | reverse complement strand
ACTTTAAAAAAAAACAAAACAACCACAGAAAGCACTCTGGGGGAAAAAAATAAAATGTCCACAGTTTTTCTAGGCAGTGAGAAAAAAAACATCTTCTTGAGAAAAGGCCAACTCCTGAGTTTGAAAAGGGGACAGATAAACCAGAAAAATAAAACTTTTAAAGATAACACAAAGTTTAGAAAAATATCAGTAGTACAATAAAAAGTAAGATATGTATTTTACTTCTACTCACCTAAACCAGATTTTTTTAACCTCTTTAAGTGCTGGCTTGTTTGCTTTCCAGTTGGAGACTTTTGCCCATGTTTCATCTCTTTATCAGAACCATCTGCTTCACCATTTTTAGATTCAGATCCTTAGGAAAAAATTAGAAAAAAACCAAACATGATACTGATGCACTTGTACTAACAGCCCCCCCCCCAGCATCCCCTAAACTGTAAACAAAACAAAACCAGGATTTTTTAAAAAATTGACATCTACTTCCTGAAAGGTAATACACCTTTCTGGTCACAACACGATTCCTCATCATCAGAGGAAATGGAAGTAAAAGCTCAATAAATCAATTAAGTGCTGAAAACTAAGGTTTACTGAACACTGCAGTCAATAAAAATGTTCACTGATCTAATAAAAATAATGTTTTCCTATAATGCCCAAGAGGTATCTTTAAAAATATCCTAACCTCAAGTTATGGTGCAGTAAAGCAATCTAAAGGCGAAAAAAAACAAATATATCATTCTTTGTGAAGAAACATTAATAGAAGAGATATGCCTGGAAATACAATTGTCAATTTGTGTTAAACATAGACATAGAAATCCCTTAAAATGAAGTAACTTAACTGTCAGAACTAAAGGTCAAGGTTATGCTGCAGTGATAAGCACGGTGCCAGACGAAGAAAAGCTAACAAAAGGATCCGAGTATTGCAATGCAGAACTGAGACACAAATTCACAGAGAAGCTTGCCTTTCCCCCTCCCCTTTTTATGACATTGAATACCAGCATGAGGTCCTCCATTAGAGTTCCAGAGCCAAACAAAATGTTACTTTGCATTCCTTTAAAGCTGCTGCTATTACCAATTGCCATTTTGCTGTGTGCCTTCAGTTCTTTATTAAAGAAAAATCTCCATCCTTCAGACACCAGATTTGATAAGGAAATAAAGACGTTAAACAAAGCCACCAAGTGGAAATATTATTTCAGCAGTTCCGAATTCTGTATGCTACGCAGCCAGTTCAGAGGACGGCTCTGTGACTAGAGCTGATCTTGCAAACGGTCCTTTAGCTATTTACCTGAAGGTGAATCCGACTGCTCGTCAGCCACCTTTAATGGTGTCAAAACAACACGAGGAACAGTCTTGTTTACCATCATTGAGACTCCATTTCTTCTTTTCTGCTGTTGTCTTAAAGCCTACAAAAATGATAACAAAACATAAAAATGTAACAAAAAAGAATGCTTACATGTGAATTACATGAGACATTTCTCTACCATTAAACCGAACCTTTTAAAATAAGCATAATTTACATAGCTACTGACTTGCCAGCCTTCACACTCGTCCCCTTTATGTCATTTTCCTTTAAAATACAAAATCAGGCTTTTGGCTATAAAGAGAAAGAAGATGCACCTCAGATCATTTTCCAATACAGTTTTGACAACAAAGAAACACGTAACTGCTTGCTCTACCTTAACAGCACAACATGATAACCCATGGAATGTGAAACTAAGACTTCCAAGTAAAAAAAATGTAAAATAAATGTTTCAAAACCAGAATAAGAATATATATGTCTGCACATCTCTCGCAGGTGCATCCTCTCCAGTATACTGCTCAGTCAATCAAGTTAACACAGAGTGTCATCAGTATGTACAGCATGTAAGGACTACAGTATTGATGCACTCACTCAGCCGTGAGTAGTGCTGCACAAAATCACTGAACATGGCAGGAATCATTTATTTTTGTGAAGGGAATCAGTCCTAATCTTGGAAACCTTGCAGCACTTGGCTTCTGTCTGCTTGACTTTGGGCATTAACCTTCAGAACACGAACATGATGGTGTTCTGGCAAATCTGGGGAAAAATGATACAAGAATAAATCTCTAAAAATGGGAGTGCTTTGTGTTTCATAAACGGATGGAATACAGGGTTGATAATGTAATACAAAATATTGAAAGATTGGAAATAGCAAATACCTGTCAGACTGTTTTATACTGAAAATGATAGCTGATCAAAAAGATCCTAAAACATACAAATAGGTATACTTGCCAATTGATACACTCATAAGTATAAAAATTCTGGAATTAATCAGTATGGGTTGGGCTTAATACAGATCTCTCTTATCCTCCTGCCTGTTTTTCCCTGGTCTTACTGTGGACTCTCTTTTTATGACTGATTTGTTTTATGATCTTGAGAGGGATTTATTAAAATAATATTATATCAACAAGGAACGTAGTTGATATGAATTATCCCTGTAGGTTTATAAGCATGAATAAGTGATGCCTTATAAGGTTTGAGTCTGCAACTTCAATTAATCTGTAATATTTTTCTAAAATGTTCACACAGATAAATTTAAAAAAATCTGAAAAAAAAATCAATATCACTCTCTTCCTCTAAATAACACACTGCACAACATAAAGTACACCAAGCCACACAAAAGCTATTTCATTGATTAACCCCTTTTATAGTACACTTCTTATAGAAGACCCATAAGCATTGTGCAATAAAAAGCAAATTAGAACACCTGAAATCAAACAAAGAGAGGAAGCTGGTCAGAACTGCACTGAACCAAAGATGTAAGCAGAAAGCCACAAAGAACAGCCTATACTTCAATACAATTTTGAGACGGAAAATTCATACTGGCACTGAACAAGCACAGCCAGACTTGTGGACAGAAAATTCCAAAATGTTAACATTTCTCAAAAGTTACCCAAAATTCAAAAAATTTCTCTCTCAGTGCAGTCCCACGCAACTACATGTCAAACCAGACAACCCTTAATAAATAGTAATGCCACTGAATAGATAATATCTGTGCTAAAGGCATATCAACATATCCACAACCCAGACTTTGTACTGTTGTGCCCCACAGACCAACTTGCCTGATGAAAGGCAAATATCCACCCTCAGAGTCATTCTCCCTAGATGAATGAGACCCCAAATGATGCCCCACATTCTTCTCCAGCCTCCTCACGACCTTTCAAGACAACTTCCACCTCTACCAGGGACCAGCATAGATAAG
This sequence comes from Heliornis fulica, assembly GCA_013399135.1. Lineage (NCBI taxonomy): Eukaryota > Metazoa > Chordata > Aves > Gruiformes > Heliornithidae > Heliornis > Heliornis fulica. The sequence goes on along the minus strand of VXBZ01008844.1, from coordinate 68,423 downwards.
GAAACACCTTTTTAATGGTTTATACCACCGTGAAAAAAGGCAGATTCTTTGTAAAGCCTTGCAGTGGATTTTCAATGCTTTGGACTGAACTCTCACAAAAATGAGTAAGCAGCACTGTATCCTCCATCAATGACAGATTGTCTGTGTTCATACATGTTAGATGACACACATGCTGCTGGAATGAGGTCAGCGAAACCCAATCATTGTCAGGTGCCCCACTTACCTTCTTTCCTGTTACAGGAAGGCCACTTGCAGACCTTAAGCGCTCATTTATGCACCTGATCTGGCACTTACAAGAAGCATCGGTCACTCCATGCTCACAGAGCCCTAGTGAAAGACAACACCGCTCATCCCATCACTCCCCAGACACTCAGAGCCATGAGGGCAGGTGTCCTGGTTTTGGCTGGGATAGAATTAATTTTATTCCTAACATATCTGGGAGCAGGCAAAGGTTGCTACCAGAACGATTAACTATGAAGCGCAGCCCAGTTCTGAGCTACAGGCCAAGCACCTCAACATGTGAGGATCAAGCATAAACCTTAAAGAAGCATTTCACTCTGACACGGGTTTGCTTTTCAGGTTTCTTTTTCCCTAACATTCATTGTCTCACTGCCAGTTCCCTCCACCATCTCCTCCAGCTTCACAGCTCATAGTGAAGTTTAGAAATCAGTCTGTTTGGGATGACTTGGGATGACAGTAAAGCTACACACATGTGAACACCTGAAAGGCATGCTGTAGAATGGAAAAAAAAAATTAAACCCATGTGGACATCCAAATTTATGGCAAAGATTTAACACAAAGTGCCAATGAATTATGCGGTGACCAGAGAACAGACGAATAATCTTCCCCATGCCTCTCTAGCTTTTCATTTGTCAAAGAAAAGTTATGAGGCAGGAGAGGAAGATACAAAAGTATCAAGTAAATAATCTAACATTTGATTTGCAGGGTAAAGACGTGGCTGAGATTTTGCTTGGTCATTCTGTTTAGGAGGATATACTATTCCTAGCTAATCACAGCAGTTTCGTGTTGAATTCTTTGAATTTAAGATGCGGGGTCTATAATTTTGGATAGACAGGTCTTTGCAAGTCAACACAAGGAGCAATGCAAAGCCAGACACTAGAAGGAGTTAAGTATAAACCAAGGAGATTCTGTGCAGCCTCTGCTGAGAATGAATATCTAACTTTTCTACACTTAGCCTGAGGGATATTAATTTTAGGATACAAGACTACTGGAGGGTAAGACAAGAATCTTGTATCCCAAGATTAATTCCACTTATCTGGGGAGTCAATGGGATTACTGAAAGTGAAATGTACACCAAATGCTCCGCTATATTGAACTTTTAGTGCACCAAGAGAATTTAGTGCTTTCCCAGTCACCATGACCAAATAAATCTCTAGTTTTGACTCTTCAGGTAAAGGGAACAAACTCAAAGTAGATGAGTCAAATTTGTAACTAGCACTAAAGAAAAAGACAGATTTTATAACTTACTCAAAAGAAAAATGGTTCCAGATCTCACTGCAGGCACAGAAACAGTAACTAGCGCAACTTATATTGGCATCTTTTATCGACACAGCCTTTTGCATCTCATCCATATTTAGAGATGCACAACCTCCTAGCTGGGCTTCCCACAAATCTGCAAGAAAGACTCAATTCTACTAAATGATAAGGAGTCCTATTTCCTATGGAAAGTAAGCAAGTAACACATGCAGCACATTTGATAGCTTACATAAAATACATTTTTCTTTAATGAGACTCTATGTTTACATTTCAAATGTACTCAATCACTCTGTGCTAAAAGCTGCCAAGCTGTAAATTCCCAGGACCGATCACTGCTGAAGTGTTCTGTAAAATGTTACTACCATCCTATCTGTACAGTAAAAAATAAAAAAGGAAATAAAATGAAAGTCCATGTGGTACAGAACTCAAACGCTAAAAGCTCTCTTTAAAAACCACCACTGAAATATAGTACTTACATCCAGCCTCTCATAGGCAGATTTGCAAAGGACATCTGTGAATCTCTTGCACATAATGAGTATGGAGAATTCCCAATATTCCCATTCATAAATATGAACCTGTGACCACCTGTTGAATAGCACTGCCATGGTCATTATACAGGGCTTGGCATAATTAATTTGTTTAATGAAATTATTTTTATTGCCAAAATCTTTAAGTAACCTATCAATCAATTTTCATCCAAAGAACTTAAAATAACATAAAAAGATGAGTATTAAGAAAACACAAACTCTGAAGATATGTGGCAAAAGAAAAAAAACATGCAATTAACAGTGGTCTTCTAATTCCAAGCGAGTTTTTATTAGGAGGTCACAAGAGCAAGTCTCCTTTTCTTTCTCCTTATTTTCCCCTGCTGGAGCATAGCAGTGTGTTGGAGTTTCGTGAATGCCATTCTCTGTTTAAGAATAATGATTTCATATTTAGTTGATCTTAACACGGAAAGACTTCTTTGCCCATGTGACAAAATGGTTGACTCTCTTCAGTAAAAGCTAATAAGTCATCTTTGAAGTAGGAATGAAAGGAAACAATATAAAGAAAAGGTAACTGGAGAGAGGGGAGAAAATACATCCCCAGAAGAGCACCAGAAGCATAATGTCAAGCTCTATGCTCTGATTTTACTGCTGCTTGGGATATTTTTATTATTTTTCTTTCTCATCTTTTCAACTGAAAATGAAAGAATGCAGCATACAGATAAACCATTAATGCAGAAAACCACTTTCATTTGAGCTTAAATGCACGACATGCTGAGAATGTTAAAAATTAAGTTATTAACAACAAAGATATGTAACACTTGGTTGCATTAAGCAACATTTTCCCAGATTTCTATTTGTTCCATAAATGTCAAGTCTACATTCTGAAGCTCATATCATGAAACATAACCTTTGAAATTTCACACATTACGGACCAGAAATGTAAAGCTGTGGAATTCTTCCATTCTGCCATGTGAAAAACACAAGCTATGACACACAGAGAAAAGTCTATTGCAGAAAATAAATAAAAACTCTGCATCGTGGTCATGGATCCCAAATTGGCAAAGATGAAACAGGTTTATACTTTATCACTGATTTGCTTAGCACCACCATAAAGTTTTTTCTTTGTCCTCTCTCTCCTCTCACCCTCATTTTGTTAGTAAAACTAAGACAGCCTTTAATTCCATGTCTCTATTAAATAAAAATTTCTCAGTGGCAACCTGTTTCAAGGATACGCAGAACAGTTAAAACAGTAAGCACCACAAATCACGAAGAATAAACACATTACTGTTTTCAGGACGCAACTACTTCTTACATTAAGCGTACAGTAAAACTACTCAGTTATAAGCATGCAAATGCAAGATTAAAACAATAATAAAGATGTCTCATGGAAACAGCTACAAAGTTCCATTTCCAAAGCACAGAGCAAATGAATTTACTTCCAACCAGACTCGTACACCAACTGTAACTGTTTTGGTGCCAAGTGTACACAACCGATCGTCTGGAGATGAAGAGTAGTGGTAGAACACTAGGCTGGAAGTTTGGAGACCTAGGATTTATTTTCAAATGCTGCTAATAACTTCTCAAATAAGCATCTATTGTTGTCCCTTGCCATTCTCCTACCCTGTGACACTTATATCTGCATTTGGAGCAAGAATAACTTCTTGCTGCGTATTTGATCTTTAGGTCCCAGTAGTAGTCAGGTCTTTCTGTACAACTACAGTCTACATTAACAACTGAATCTGTGTATTAACCGACACTGAACTGAAGTGCTTGGACATCCACGGCGCAGAGATGTGTGTATTTATGTGCATGTCTGTACACCTGCAAGCCAGCATTATCTTCCATAGGATTACAATAATGCTTTCACAGTTACAGTGGCTGCAGATCATGACAGACTGAAAAGTAAACATTTTTCTTGCTTTCCCAACCATGAAAACAAGAGAAGGACAAAAACCCATGTGATGTGTTCATAGTCTGTTCTGACTTGCATGTGAATGGGAATGATGATGACACATGCATTGACTCAGTGAGACTTTTTTCCAAAGAGAAGAGTGGAGGTGTTTTCTAAAATGTTTGTGTAGTGTGAAACTAATAATACTATCAGCTGAAAAGTGCTTTATGGTGAAATCTGTTTCTTGGCACAACAAAGCACAGATAGGTAAGGAAACAGTTTGTAGAAAACGGTTTAAAGACCAAGTAATATAAAGATAGCAGTCATCAACATTTACCAAGACTTCGTTTACAAACATACCCTGCGCAGGCCGAAAGCACACAGTGGGGGCTTCAGGGCTACACTACCCTGCTCCAGATAAAACATCTTGTCTTGTTACCTCCCAGAGAATTGGGTGCACCAATTTACATTGCACCGGCGTACGCAGTTATGGTGTAACGCCTTTCTGCATCCTGTTTCAGCCTGGGCTCTGTCACATGCCCGCATACCCTGAGCCCACTGTTTACTGGGGACCTACCCAACAGCTTCTGGAACCGCATTCGTAGATAACTGCTTGTCAGTATTTTGTAGGTGGCTTCCTAGAGCTCTGAAGAACTGCAAGCTGTTCCAACTCCTGTCTTTCCCTGAAAGGGCCAACCATTTCTAGGATACACTTCAAAATCAAAGCATGATTCATTTTTACCTGTGTATAACTTCATGTTATAAACTATTCATATCAAAACCTGTTCTTTTCATGTGTCCCCAAAGAAGATATTCACTTAGACGCCCACTGCCACCATATGGAAAAATCATGTAATGTGGCTGGAAAAGCTTGACTGGGACTCTCATCTCCAGTGCTGGTACTTGTCATTAATACTATGGCGATGAGCAGTCCATCTTAAACAGCTCCCCAGGTTACTTTGAGAAAAACATTATCAGACAAGCGCAATGCTTAGAACTAGGCCACTATCATTGGCTTGATTGTCTGAGGCTTGGGACAAACAACTGCACCTGCAGAACAGAACAGAGAGAGCACTTCTGACCTATATTTGGGAAGGAGATTCCACTACATAACAGTGGTAGAGTTTACCTTTGGTAATGTTCAAGACAGGACATAATTTAAAAGAGGGACAGTTCCCTACAGTGAGGTAGAGGGGCAACTACACTTCAACATGGTACTGTTCTGAAGTTGCTTTAAAGTTCTCCTCAGTTATTTCTCAGAGTAAGAAATTCTGGAAAACATATTTATTAAAGCAGAAAACATGCAGGAGCACTGCAAAAAGCATGCTATGTAAACAGGCCCAGAGTAAAACCAAAGAAGCAAAATGCCCCAGCAATTGGGAAATAGTAATTAAAAGCAGTACAAAAAGAATACAGGGGTTGTGTGGAATCCTGTCCCTTTCTTTCCATCACAGGTAAGGGCTGAGAAGCATGGGGATGACCCAGAAGAAGGTCTCATAAACATCGTCTTGTGTCTTACCAAAGCACTGTGTTGAGCAGCTGGTACATGCTGCCCATGCATAGGGACCTTTAGAGGGACATACCGTGCAGCCTGCCTTCGGGCAATGCATGTACTCCCTGAAGAGCTCCTGCTGGAACTCTTGCTCTTCCAGCTTCTTTTCCCCATTATGCAGTCTCCCTGCCATAGTTTCTCTGTCCTCTTTCCTAGATTTGTCTTGGCAATCAGAAAATCAGTTTAGTTAATCATCTTCGAACTTCCATTTTCCTGAATGCACTTTGTAAATTCCACTGTCCCTTCCCATGTCTCTCTAGAAGTCAAAAAGTAACATGTTTTCCTTGTTTTCCATTTGTTGACAGGAAAATTTGTCAAGAATCATCACTTATGTTGCCAGACATCTGATCAAATGCTTCGTCTAGGGAGTCAGAATTCTCCAACTGTGGCCTTGGTATATCTGTAGCATCTGAAATGAAACATAGGAAACTGGTTAACAGAGATACTGAGAAACTGCAGAAAACTCTCTATAGCAAGGAATTCAGTATAAAAAATACCTCTCAGTTCACAGTGGATATTCAGAGCCTTCCAGGAAGACACCCTGTGCTCAAATTCTAAGTGATAACGACATAATCATAATGATCTTCTCTGTCACCTTTGTTTCTTTGGGGGCAAGGAAGGGAAATGAGAGCAGGCATGTATGTCAGGCTTGTATCAGAATGTGTGAGTGAATAGCTGCTTAAATGAGTCAAAGGATAGACACCACAGACAGACTCATACTGGATTGCTTTCTACAGACAGCAAAATGCTTCAGGATAACCTGTATCGGGCTGTAGTCAAGGAAAGAAGTCCTAATGGTATGAGTGTGGATGGAGCAAGACTGGCGAGTTTGCTCTTGTTCTTCTCTCAAAGCAAGATAAGCTGTGTGCCTGAGCTGAAGACAGGAAAGCAAATCTACACCAGCATCAAGGGGGATCAGGATTCTATCTCCAATGTCAACATAGGCACTTTAGACACCTATGTCCTTAAAAAACAGACAAAGAAATCTTGATAAACTAGTCCTGTGAATTTGGATAAATCAGGGCTAATTACTCTGTTCACGACTCTGCTCAGAAATTTAGTCTCTTGTTGCTTCAGATTGTAGTTTCTAATAATAATTACAGTTGTGGCACAAAAGTCAGCCTGAAATATTACTTGGGATGTACAGGTCTAATGTCCTCTAATTCAGAAGCAACACATGAGCCCAACTGTAACTTCCCCATAGCTCTTTTAGTGCTTGGGGTCTGAAAGGATCCACTGCAAAAAAAAACAAGGGTGCAGAGTTTCCACTTCTAAGAACAAATCATAAGGGTGGGTGCCTTCCTTCTTCATAAAAAAACTGCATCTACCCACTTCTGAATAAAAGAGTGGCACATATATGAACCCAGCCACCAAGCATGCAGACAAAGCCCAAAGTTAAGAAAAACAAAACAAACCACGGCAGTAACATACCTTGTGTAGATTCCCTTATATCCTGAGCTTCTCTCCTCCCAAACCCACTTGGCTGCTGTCTCTGGAGTTTCTGTCTCTACAAAGAGATCTGGATGCCCAGCACAGTCTCAGACATGTCCTGGTCTGTATTCAGATCCTGAGTCTGAATGGAGTATCCTTCTCTTCTCCCAACAGAAAATTTATGGGTACCCTTCTTGGTGCTGATTCCAAAGTGCCAAAAGTGAGGCAGGATTTTCTTCCATGTCTGGGAGGTCTACTATCGTCCCAGACATCGTTATAGTGCATCTTCAAGTTCTTTATCCTCTCTTGGTACTGCCCCAGGAAACAAGTGGTACACTGATGGACAAGGTCCTCTTATACTTGGCTATCAGAGTCCAACAGACACTAATACCACCTCAATGTCCTGGATATTCACACATGCTTAGTGTTACCTACATGAGGCCAGTCTGCAGACATGATTGTTTCTTCTGAGAAATGTTCCAAGAACATCTTGATAGTTACAGACAAATCTGTACATAGTGAAGACTTAAAAAAAAACGTATCACCTTAAGTCAATGGAACAGACACTGGACCAGAGAGTAGCATGGTAGATACTATGCCATGACTTGATGTCCGTACTTGAGTTAGCCTTGTCCAGAGCAAGAACAATTCACACAGTAGTGTGACCATGTACCACTGCTAGCAGATGCAGATGTAGATCGGTACTTTCCCAGGAAGAGGTCCTTACATGGGTCTGCATGCCAAAACTCTCCAGTGTGAAAATGAGGTAAATCAGTATGGAACTGATCAGAACTGATAGGAAATCAGCGCGTGACAGCATTCCCGAAACCTTCTTTTCAAAGGTACTAGATCAGCAACAGTCGGGGACACATACCCAAACACTTCCAAAAGCAAAAGGGAAACAGAAATCCATAAAATCTGCCATCAGAAAGCCAAGTATAAAACACAGCTCTACACCACAGACTCTTTGGTCTAAACCCTCGTGAACGGGAACTATTTTGTTGGACATGACACTCAGATACTACACAAGAGCAGAAGAGAAATTCCCTCAAAAACGAAAAAGAAGTGTGAAACACAGTCTGTGGTAAAACACTCAAAACCTTTCTCTCAACGAGGACATTATGGAAGGAGGTGAAGGTAGAAAGTTTCCAGACTGAAATGGCAGCAGAGTTTTTGAAAGGTGAGGACATTAAGGTCTGAACTGTGACACAGACCTTGTGAGAGTCCATGGAAACGGCAAACCTCCTTAATCCCTGCAAAGTACCTTAGATCCACTGCTACCGAAGAGAAATCAAGACAAAGAGCTGGGGCTCAGAAAATGCCCTTTCCTCCAAGCTCCTAACATAGCTCAAGAAATGCAGTGTTGTAACTAATTTGATTCAGGAGAACATCCTAACATGCAGGCTGCTACAAAGAAACATGAGATTGCTCTCTGCAATCGAAATCCAGGAATATACCTCTAGAATTCATTAAATTATCTGTAAATCCAGCATATAATACTTTAAAGAGAATTACAGCTGAGAACATCTAATTCTATTTCAGATCTTCAAGCAGTGCTACACGTATCTACTTGCCTCTCATTTAAATTTTAATGAATTACAAAATAAATACACACAAGCTCAAGTTAATCTAAAGAACCCACTGTTTTAAATAAATTGAGTAGGAAACTGAAAGACTTCCCGTTGGATTTTGTTTGCGAGGACTGTTGAGTAATGGGAAAAAAAAAGCAACAGCCAGGGAAGACTCCATTACAACATATATATACAGTGTGTGTATACATATATATATATATATGCATGTTGATATAGTATAAGCACTTGCTAAGTATGATGAAGGCTCATCTTCTGTTACATTAGCATGAATACAAAGTTGGCATCAGTTGGAGGAGTGCTGCATACGACTGGCTAAAGGATCTTGTGTATTCAAAGGTGCTACAGGTTTTTCTATGCAAAAATTTTAGGTATTGTGTACCCATAAAAGCAATAGAAAGATTAGAAAGTGAAAGAATAGAGAAAAATCACTGTTGAAGTTTATTCCCCCTTGCTACAATATCAAATTAAATTGAATATACAACATGTATATGGCAGTAGACAACACCTGAAAATTTAGAGAAAACAAAGAAAAAATCCTCTAGGATTCCGCAATTTAAATGTCCATTTGTCTAATGCTGTACACAGAGAAAACATTTTACTGATAGCTGTAGTGATATTCTCATGCTCTGAAGTACAGGATCTAATTACCATCAACTTAATTAAAACTAATTTATTTTTATCGATTACTTAACTTTCTGATGTTGCTCTAACCCTACTGCCTTGGGGAATGTTTGCAAAGATTTCCATCAGTGTTAGGACTTTTTATATTAATTAAGCTATTCTGAATAGTTTGCCCTTTAAACAATTATTCTCAATGCTATCAACTGCTAAGTGACAAATGGTAAGAGTTTAAACAGTTGCACAAATTCATGGCTTTGATCTCTTTTTTTCCCCTTCTTTACCTTTACCTGCTCCCTGGAACCCTATATAAGTTTGTGTATCACAAAAGATCTGTATAGAAGAGTTTCCAAAAAAAGTGTTTCTTTTTCACAACTATTCACACCGTTAGTCAGCTGCTTTGTGCCCACCACTCGTTTTTCCTGATCAAACAGATGTGACCACAATCTAACAATCCTCTCCAGCCCTCAAAGCCTCCAAGTACAATATAAACTTATGTGAATGAGAAAGTTCCATTAATTTCAGTGGATCTAAACTCAAGTCGCATGAAAAATACATGTTTCGAGGACATGTGTAGAGGCCTTGCTTATAAACGAGCCCTGAATCAGCAACTTGGCAACAAACTACCCCATGAAATACTAGATCTCTGTTAACCATAACTAAGAGAATGGTTATGAAAAAACCTAAAACCAGCATAATTCCATTATGCTAGCACTTTGGAGAAGTCATATTTCATTTTTATAGTCTTTACAACACTGAAACAATTCCTACATATTCAAAATTGAGAGGAGATAATGATAATTTTTTATTATTATTATTTACTTTTTTATTTGCTCAGCTGTAAACTGAACTAATTTGGCACTGTTAATAGCTGACTTTCAATAATCAGGTACTGTTGCCAAGCTTTACTACTTAACATGCAACCTAAATCATCCAAATCTTGTTATTAAAAAAACAAACCAAAACCAAAACCAAACCTACTCCACTTTTATACGTTGTAGTGTTCAATACAACATGAAAGAAAAATTACTTAACAGTCCATAAAGAAAAAACTGAACAGAGCAAGTATACCCAGATTCTTACCTATTTACAGAACTGTTTTCAAGATTTTTTAAATTCAAGGCCTCAGATAAAATTTCCAACACAAATGCTTACATAGCAAAAGCAGCAATGTGATAGTATAAACAACTCTGCTTACTTGAAAAGCAAACTCACAATAAATATGACTGCATCATTGGTTTCAAAACAAACCTAAACCAAACCAACAAAAACCCTGCAATACAACATTCACAAAGCTCTAAAAATCCTCAGAAATGCCTTGAAATTCTGCTGAGTTAGTAGTCATATAAGACTGACACACATACTTAAGGGAAGCCAATTGATTATCAGTCAATACAAGCTTACCTGTTTAAGCGCTTTCTTTGTGTGCTGCTGGAAGGAAGATACTAGCTTGCTTTGCACCGGTGCATTAGTAAGGCTCGAATCACGATTGGAAGACATTTCTTCAGATGTCTGCTTTGGGCAAACTTTATAAAAAGAAAAAAAAAAAGAAAATCATAATACTGTAATCGGGGTTATTTTCCCTGTATCTGGGAATGTCCTGAGGACAGAAAAAAGACAGGAAAAAAAAAGGCAAGTGCCTGGAATTAAAGCTTTCTAAGAGAATCAACTAATCTTGAGGTCCAGATGAACTGAAAATGCAGCCATATCATATATAAATGCATTGCTTCACAAATATTTGTGAAATAATCGTCGCATACTTTCTGTGCAGTTCTGGAGGCCTTGCATATTTTGCCTTTCAGGCCCTGAAAGGTAACTGAAATACTTTAACTCCAGTTTTCACACAGGAGCTAGACAAAAATTATCTCCTTCACCTTGACATTTTTAATGGTTTGTTCTGTGTCTAATCATGTATTTGTACAAGAGACACTGATGACTCCGTGTTCTATAAATATTTGTAAATATCTAACTTCATGCTAGTAATGGATTCTTGGGAGCCAGACTCATCTATTTTATAAGTACTTCTTGGTTAAGATGAGAACACACACTTGCCTGTTTAACGGTTAGACTGGAATATCCTGCAAAGAGTAATTCTGGTCTCTCAGGTAATACACACTGCTGCTTGTCAGATTTCTAAATAATACATGTTTTAAGAAACAAATCCTACAGTGCTTGCATTAAATGGCCTCTTGAATATGTGTTGTGTGAGGCACTGGAAAAGTCCACTGGTCAAAAATAAAAGGAAATAGAATTAATTGGTTTTAAAAAAACAGCTTTATTAAACAGATATAAAAGCTGTGAAAATAGCCAGAGGATCCTATTAGTCTTGGTAGTCAGGAAGCTTGACTAAAAGGGCTGTAAAAACCTTTTCACTCTTAAAGCCTTGCATTACTATTACCCTCCCTGGTGTCCTAAGACAGCCCCACTAAAACAGCATCAGCATGGATGCAAAAATCAAGCAGCTTTTTTCCCATTCTCCTCTGCTGACATTTCAAGTCTGTCCTCCAACGCTGCTCAAAGCTGGTGTGCATGTGGACATACCTTCTTTATAACGCTCTGCAGCTGTGTGTGGCTTTCCAAGGTTTGCCTTGCTTCGCACACCTATCAGAACAGCTGGAGACACTCAAAGCAGCTGCACAGACACGTGCCAGAAATAACTCCAGCCCACTGCTTCTGCTTCCGCTTCCCTACAGTTTCCTCTTCTTTAGTGGGATGAGCAGATACCTGAAGTAGCATTTTAAGTCCCTTGCCTCTAGCGATGTTTCACAGAAGAAATATTCTAATGATTTTTTACTTTGTAAGAAAAAAAAGTAGGGTGGAGAGAATTTAGTTAGCAATAATGAATTGTTTTCATGGTGAAAGGAAAAATAATTAATACTTAGCTCAAAAACAGAGAGCATACCCAGTTTTATGGTATGGACATTATGTCAAGATAATTTTCATACTACATTAAAATTTTTCATTAGCAGATAAGACAAATCCCATTTTGTCACAAGATCTATAACGATATTTGTCACTTCTTTCCCTTATACTGGAAGGATTTGTCCAAATATACAAAGAAGCTGCAACACAAAACAGGTTCTGAGTTTTACAGCATCACCTGATTTGGATAAGTATTTTCCATATGATGAGCAATACTTACTATTAAAAAAGACAACTTAAAGGAGCAGTATCAGAAGAAAACAAACAATAGTTGGTTTATATAATCTAAATCACTACAATAGCTAAGCTCCTGAGACAAAGAACACCTACACCATAATAAAAACCTGGCATTTCAAATTACACAGCTTTTGTCTTTTTTTTTTCAAAGAAAAATTTTTTACTGTTTTCTGCCGTAGTCCGAGTCAAAGAGATGAAGAAGAAAAAAAACAGAGTGTGTGAGCACACAAAGCCCAGAGAAAAGGACAGGAGATCAGGACAAATGCCTAAAGAAGAGAAACTATTACATGCTTAACTGTCCCTCCTAAGAGAGGCTACAACATGACCTGTCATGAAAAACCTATTCCCATTGTATGGGATGACTGAAACTTCTACCACGTTCTTGTTCAAATGGGAAATTCTAATTTTCATCACGCTGATCAAGGACATTATCCAAGAGTCTCCCCTATTCATTTTGGCGATAAACCTCATCCTGTAGACATTTGGCAACACTAACTGATGGTGCTCCACACTGAAACTGTTAATGTCAAAGCCACAATACAGCACAGCAATAAATAGTGTCCTAGTTCTGGCTAGGACAGGGTTAATTTTCTTCACAGTAGCTGGTATGGGGCTGTGATTTAGGTTTGTGCTGACAACAGTGTGGATGATTTAGAGATGGTTTCATTGCTGCTGAGCAGTGCTTACACAGAGCCTAGGCTTTCTCTTCCCATCACCCCACCCCACCATTAGGCAGGCTGGGGGTGCACAAGGAGTTGGGAGGGGACACAGCTGGGACAGCTGACCCCAACTGACCCAAGGTATATCCCATACCATATGATGCCATGCTCAGCATATAAAGCTGGGGGAAGAAGGAGGAACAGAAGGGGACGCTGGGAGTGATGGTGTTTGTCTTCCCACGTAACGCATGACGGAGCCCTGCTGTCCTGGGTATGGCTGAACACCTGCCTGCCCACACTGGAGTTTTCTCACTTTTACTCTTCCAATTCTATGGCCCATCCTGACAGGGAGGAGTGAGGGAGTGGCTGCATGGTGCTTAGCTGCCTGCTGGCATTAAACTGACACATAGGTCTGTATTAATTTTGTACTTTCATTCATTTTTTAAAATAGTCCCTGAAATTGTGGTGGGGTCTATTAGAGAACAAACTTCTTACTTCTAGCACTGCTTCAGTTTTACATAAAAATATTATGAGTATTTTGTTTTCTTTACAGTTTTGACAACTGTTAAACCAAGGAACAGGGTTCTTCCTGGAACAGGTGAAACAACTGGCCCTGAAATCCAGTGAAACAAACAGATTTCCATCTCTGTGATCTCTCTGAAGTTACAGAAGCAATACCTCACTCTAGGCTGGTTCAGGCCAGTGCAACACAAACCCAGTGAGGCTGAAATCTACCGCTACAAAAATTTTAAAATGACACAGTGATAAAAGTTGCCTTCATCTATTAATGACAAATGATACTTCGTTTGTAAAACATTTTTACATTATATTTTCCTTCATCTATCTAGTAGCTTAAAATAGTCAAAAGCTATTTTAAACATTGTTTTCCATGTTTTAATTAAATTTCTACTTCCATTTAAAACCAGCTTGAAACAAATCATGGCTATAAATCTAACCATCTAGTAAATAAGAGATGTCACTGCCAAATTTCTAAAAGTAGAAGATGCAGACATTAAACATCTAAATACATGATGTTAATTTATGGAATTGCCTATATATACGTATATATTCTATTCACTTTATTAGCAAAAAATAATACCAAAATTTATATACAGGCTTTATTTAGCGGATAATGAAGGTACTTTTTACAAAACAATATGAATTCCCTTTTTTGTAGGAAATTAAACACAAGTATGAGACAATGACTACATTTATTCTTTAAACCATGTTCTTTACTCAGTGATTTAAATAAATCTATGCCAAAATCTCACTATACTACAATGCCTGTGACCACAGAAAATTGTATTTATTTGTTCACTTATATGGATAAAGTCCAACTGCCTTTCTCTGAATGGATCAGAAATTAAAAAAAAGGGAAAATATGCCAGAAAAATATCTAAGTCAATGAACATTGATGATCCTAGTGAAAAAATACAATGCCTTAGGAACACAGCAGGCATTTCTGCTATGGAAACCAGAGAACACAGTGAAAGAAAAAACAATTCAAGAAAAGTCAGTGGTCTTCGTATGTGCATACACCTTTGGAAGTGCTGCAACCCCTTTGTCCATAAACACTGAAGATGCATGAATATTATCAGGTCCATGTTTGCTTGAAAAGCTTTATCAGAAAAGAATGCTAAAAATAAACTGATGCTGGGGAGGAAAAAAGAACCCTGGAAGAATGTAACTGATGAAGAAAAAATATTTGGGGGGTGAATAAAGAGGATTCACCACTACTACAGAAGAAAAAAAAAAAAAAAAAAAGAACAAAACCAGTTTTAAGCCTACAGGAGGCATTTCCATTTAGCAGATAATAATTAGGGTCCATTCTTTAAATCGTCTTCTTTGAGGGCCAGGACTGAGTGAAGAAATAAAGCAAAAAACAACTATTGAGCCACAAACTGTTAAGTTATGAGCTGGAAGAGCAGCTGGCTTTCTGAAGATAAGACCTCCTTAGTGTTCAGAGTGTGTTAACATGAATAATAGAATTAGAATTGCTTTGCAGAAAAAGCATGCTAAAAATGTTTTCGACAACGTCCATTTAAAATAAATTCCTCTCTTCCATTCTTCCAAGACCAGTTTTGGTAATTATTATGAATGGCTATCATTTTAAATAATAACAATGCTGATTTTTATATTTAAAATTTTAAAGGCTATCTCTTTTATTGCGCTTTATCTACCCCACCCAAGAAATATGACACCTACATAAAACACATTCAAATACATGTTTCTTCAAAGAAACAATTTTCATAGGAATACAACTTAAAATTATTCTGTTTCATTACCACTGAAGGTTATTAGGAGTAATTATTAACAGATTTATGAAACTAGATGGACAGAAAAATTCCTGGAGTGCTTTACAGGGCTTATTTTCCCAAAATAAATTGCACAATTAATTCCGATTTTAGACAGACTATACCATTTAAAAATCAAACCAGTAAAATCAACACCATCTCATTTCCCTCTTTGTTAGGGAAACCACAGCAGATGAGAAGGATTGTTTACTAATGGCCACATTACAAAACACAAATTAATATTGCTACCATATGCCAAAGACTAGAGTCTACCTCAAGCATAAAATGTATGCACACACTCTGGAGATATGAAACTTCACAGAGAGCTCCCTTAGGAAAACATACACACAAAATCTCTCTCTAAAATATCCATAAAATTCAATATTTTCTTTGGGTGACACAGATCTATACTTGTATTGACATAAACGGTCATGCTCTGCCAACACAGACATATCAAGTAATTCACATCCATCAGTCTTTGATCTCCAGAGCCCAACTTGCAAAATCTGAACAATTCAGAACTTGACTGTTGCCATCAGATCTCGAAAACGAAAACCAGTTTGGGAGTTAGTTAATTGTACAAGTTCACCAATGCAACCGAAACAGATGCATACATCAAGGGTACTACTGTAACTGTAATATTCTTTTTGAAAAGCTACACTGGCATGCAAAATAATAAATACTACTGAGTAATATTTTTTGGAAAAAGACATCAAATAACACATCAGCTTGGTAGCTTGCACTGAATCACATTATATTCGCAGCATGCTTTTGAGCCTAAATATTTCACAATGCCTTGAAAACTGTGAATCCTTATTCCAAAGGAAGTCAACATTTTCCACTAAAAATATACAGCCTGTCATCACTAAGCCACTGATTTCATAGGCCTCATTAAGTAACTCTACTGTACAGCAAATAAAACAGAAAGATCTCTCCCTCAAGCTCCACAGTATCTTCTTCCATTCTTACGATTCCCCTCCAGCGGCAATGAAACAAACAGAAGTTAAACTTAGGATTCTGAGTGTTTTCATTTTATAGCTACTTGTGGAGAGAAAAAAAAAAACCACACCAGAAGAAAAGAAAAAAGTAAAAAACTCTTTCTGATGTGTAATCCCAAACTCTGTAGGTATGAGTGGCTATTCCATTACCACTCTTCAGCTTTTAGAAGGGCCTATCCTACATCTAGAACTTGTCATGTGCAACAGACATATTCGGCAGAATCATCCAGTATTACACACAAGAGGCAAGATGCTAACAGATTTCCTTGAATTGCCAGAAATTTCATTCCCAGAAAGGAACTGAACATCTAAATGTAGAACCAGGTTTCAAACAATGGCAAATATTCGTCCTCCCTAAGAGAAGTGGTTCTAGTGGTTCCTAGTCCAAAAAGCACAAGGTGTTCAAGAGCACAGTAGCTACAAAAGGCAAAATTTCAGGATTCAGCACAAATCTGATTCTCTATCATCCATTATTTCATCTACTATCTGTGAGAAAACAAAGACGTTAATTCTGCCGTTTCATGTTGGTAACTGAAGAACTCAGAGTTTTAGGAAATGCTGAAAACAGCAGTGCCTCAAGAAGACTCATATGTTGCTTGTACTTGGACAGACATCAGAACCTATGTTTGGGTCGGGAAGTCACACTACCACCTCCTCCAAAGTTCCTCCACTGTGCAGTCCACTGGCTGCTGTGAAGACAATTTCTAATCAGCTGTGTTCCGTAGCTGATGGATTAGCCCTAGCTTCAGAAATCCTAGGGACAACTGCTTTTTGAGAACAGAATATCCTATTGATGGGCAAAAGGATATTATAGTCATCTTTTTTCCCAGGCAACAGTAATTGGGATTTTAATTCTTTTACTGACCGCATCTTTACATGTTGCCCCTGCATTTGAGGGAAATGGGATTTATAAAAAGATATGAGACTGCTAGAGAGATTCTGCAGAAATCCTATTCTAAACAAAACAAACTGTAAAATACAGAGTTTCTCTAACATATGCCTTTGGAAAAGGTGGGCATCTGAAAAATCCTGAGGTCTGACCATTCTAGTTGTCAGTTTAGCAATACTGATGTAGAGTAACAGCTTTTGCTAAGTCATGTGTTTATAACTGTGAGGAATTTTTGTATTATGATGCTAATAAAATTGTTCAGTACCATGCATTTATACTGAGAAAAATGTGCCTGCTGGAGAATAATGTGATTCTTCTCTGTTTGATTGTCAGCTGGCACTTTTTACTCTGAAAACTGAAGACTATCATCTAAGAGCCCACAAACAGTCTGAGGCTGTTGTTTAGGGTTTCATCCTCCGCTTCCAACTAATTTTAAAGTGGCACTTTTAGAACTCTTGCTAAACAATTTCTGATCACTGTCAGGACTAGAGCTTCTGGACTCTACCACAGTGGAAACAAAAGCAAATAAAAATGCAACCAATTGTACAATTAAGAATACAATGCACAAACAGTGTTCATCCTCATAGGTATCACACATACCAAGCCTGAAAGTTGACATTGTACCTACTGACCTTTTCTAAAACACAAGTCAGAGAATTTAATAAAACGGGTTTTGTACTGAATCAAATGTTATTTTTATGCCACAGAGTAGTTTCCTGAAAAGAAAAAAAAAAAATCACAGTTTTGGTGTGAAAAAATTTAATTGACTGACATCTTGTTAGATTTCTGTCTGCTAGACCAAATATTTTCTATAGAAATTATCTTCTCTCAAATATTTACAAGCCAATCGAGTCACCACTTCATCTTTAATAAGTTAACTAGATTGTCCCTATCAAATTTCTCAGAGCAAAGGTGCTATTTGTTCACTCAGAAGTTATTATGTCTTTTCTAAATCCATTCTTATTTTTCTTAATTCTTTCTTACAGCTACAATGAATGCAATGCACTACCAATCATTTAACTGGTTATATACCCAAAGGAAACATAATGCCTATATTCTTTAATCAGAGCTACCAGTATTATAGTCAAAGAACTGCACTGGACTAACTAGCAAAAGTGTCTCATTCATGTTCATTTTCTATTGTGATCTTTAATTTTTTATTTTTTTTTATTGAATATATGTTTCCACTGCACAGATGTGACCTTTTTTCTTCACTTTAAAGTCTGAAAAATTATGCAGTTCAACTGTAATCACTTACAAGAGGGGTCTCAACATTATTATTTATTATTAGTACATTTAATCCAGATAGGTTTTATACGTTTCAAAAAGTATTGACAATGATACTGAATGAAGAGTGGTCCAATCAAATTCTTGAAAAAACTGCAAAAATACCTACAGTGGACTTGCAATTCCTACACCTTTGCAATTCTAGTAATTTGCAATTTCACAATCCAGTTAAACCTGGCTGTATTTCCTGGGAATGGTCCTGCTTTTAAGCCAAGCATTCTGTGTTGTAAATGAAACCACTGACAGAATTCTGCATATATATCAATAGGTACCTTTAAAAATGCAACTTTTGATCTCAAAAGCAGCTGTTACCAAACACGTTTGATACTATGTTCTGTACCAGCTGGCTGACACAAAATGTGCTGTCTTCAAGTCCTTATTGAGCACATCCAAGATCAGACTTTGTATATGCAATATAGACTCACTATTGCCATCCCACTTACTGTTTTAAAATATATGTACTGCATGATGTCAAAACAACAAAAAAAAAGGAACTTGTCTTGTTTTTGAAAAGCTAAATATATTGCGGTTTTCCAAGTTTTGGTAAAGATGAAACATGAGGGAAAGTTCTCATCTTTAAAAACAATCTAGATGTAACTTACTGCTCTACCACAAATATTTTAAAATAGCTAATTCTGGTGGCTGCTTTTTCATGTCACAAGTGCCAGAATTATTATTAATGTAAACCATGAAAATAGCATGCAGCCTCTTCCCAGCCAAAATGCAGCAATTCTCTACTTCTGACATCCTTATTTACAACCTACCACTCCTAAATAGTTGTCAGGTTTTTGCCATGTTTTTTATTTGTTTATTACAATTAAGATCAACTTTTGCTCTCCTATCTGTAACTGCATTAACTGTCTTTAACCACTGCATTCTTCTAGCCACTTAGTGAAGTGTACATCAACAAACAAAGCATCAGACAGAAATTGCTGTAAAACTACACATACGTACATTCACTTACACGTGCCATATATATTACATAAGCACACAGCCACTGCCCATGCAGAGTCTATTAACTCACAGACACGATATATCAAAGAAAATGAAGGAGTAGAGACTATTAATAATTCTTCACGTTTGTTTTTCCACTGAGCTTCCAGTGTTCACCGCTAGGCCCACAGTGACCGGTCTGAGGTAGCTGTGTTACTCTATCACGGAGCGTTTTGTCATTTGTCAGTACTGCTAGTAGTGGCACTGAAATAGCAGTATCAGTCCTGTACGGGGACAGCGTGGAATCTAAGTTGCTCAAGAGCAAAAAGGAAGTTTGTGGCAGAAAAGGAACATGAGAGGAGCCATTTCGGGTCCTAGTTGTAAACAGGACACACTCTCACCACATAGTGAGCCAAAACCATAGGCTGCAGTTCTGCAGTGGCACAGGTTATGAGGGGGCAGCAGGAAAGAACTGATCAAGGAGAGGTTTATTTCAGATGTCCTGGGAAACTTGATTTTTGTATTAGCACTATGTGAGTGTAGTTTAAATGAGAAGAATGGTCATTTCTATTACATGCAAGTAATTTTAGGTGACTGAAGAACTGTGTTTTCTTTATGAGTAGTTATTACATCTCAAAAAGAAAATACATTTCTAAGGTTGTCTTTTGCATGTCCTTACAATGTTTCAGTTTGTCATTATCTCAGAGGAAAAAAATGCATAGGATTTGATACTTCAACATGCTTTTATGTCAACGTGGTGTCCAGGATAATCTATGCTTGACAGAAAAAAAAAAAAAATACATACAGACCTTTGTCCTGTGCCCTATTGAGAGACAACACCACATGCCCACACTGAAATCAGTGAGATGTCTATCTGACAACTACAAGTCTGAAGCCTGGTAAGGCAAATTACTCTTAAATGTGGGGCCTAATACAAAAATAAAAAATTGTAAGCAAAAAATCACCCACTCAAAATACACCCAACAGCACTACTCATTGTCTCTTACAAATCTAAGTCAAATAAAGGCATTTAGTGTTCCTGATTTCTTTATAAGGCCAAAAAGAGTAGGAGTTGCTCAAAAACAGTTCCACTGAGTACAAAACATTACTTATAGTATACAGAAATCACATCATGAAAATCATAATAACACTTTTTTCCCAAAGTACACCCTTTAATATTGAAATTAAAACACCTACCACCATTTTCTTCTCCATTATTATTGTTTGTCTCAGCCATTTCAGTGCCATCTAATTCAGGTTCACATCCTAAATCCAATGTTCCATCAGTAGGGCATGTTGATTCTTCTTTCTACAGTTAAACAAGAAAAAGAAAACTAAAATTAACATGAAAATAAATCATTCACGATCCTTCTGCATCTCTGAGAATAGATTACTGCACTGTAGTCTCATGCTTACATTTAAAAAAAAAAACAGAATAAAATATGTTGTGAGTTACTTCAGGGAAAGACATAAAACCAGACTTTCATGAAACAACTTGAAAAGCAAAAGCAAAAAGCTATTTTGTGAAGTCATAACATACTGTTTCTTAAAAAAAAAAAGTCAAATAAAATACAGGATCTTCCACTTTTTTTTTTTTTTTTTTTTAACAGAAACAGACTGGTTTGTCTGTTAAAAATCCTAGTTTTCCAGCTGAGTGTCCAGAACACTGCAGCAAAACACAAATCCTTTAATGTTTCTTTTCTGCCGTTGCGTGTTTCCTGAATCCAAATAGCTGAAGCAACCTGGAGCTCACAAGCATGGGAGTGATTGTGAATACCTGGATTTCTGCCAAGAATATCTCCCGATTTAAAGGAAAACAACAGCATTTGTTTTAGGAAATTAATAAATAGAGCTTCTGAAAACCATTCAGTCTCTGATACAAAATAACAGTTATCAAGAGCAGGGAAATCTCTAGGGTTTTATATTTTTTAAACCCTTATATCAAATAAATCTGTCATAAATTACAAAAGATCCTTCCTCCAGCCCAAAATTTTAATTGACTACATTCAGACTGCCAAACATATAATCTCACTTTCTTGTTTCTCCTCTCTGCCTCGCATTCCTCCACTCCTATTGTGACTCCCCTCTAAGTCTGATCATGTACAGCAAGAAAAAATTTCCACCCACAGAAACCATCATACACATACCAAAAAAGTAAAATAAAGAGGAAAAGGAATAGAAACAGCATAAAGGCAAATTTATATCACAGTCATTATATTCCTCCTCAAAAGTAATGATGCAACCTGTAAATTAAAAACTTATTTGTATTCGACTTGCAAAAATTTTTCTACTATTAAAAAACAAACATTAATACAATTTCTTAATGATAAAGTCTGTGATCTTCATGCACTCACTGCTCATAAAACAAAGGCCTTTCTGTGAATAACTCTGAAAAAGCAGCATTTTAGCTAAGCTACATGGTTTTTATACCATATGCCAAATTCAAGAACATGCATATGCTTTCTAGGATAAAAGATTCAATGTTTACTTTCACTATAAATCCTTTTAAAAGACATCTGAAAGCAGTTAGAAAGACTATCAGGTCATTTCCTCTCCAAAGAATCTAATCTGTTTACCTTTGTATCTATTGAGACATTCATAAAATGGATTAATAGTGCTATGTACTTTCCATATACAAAATTTAAACTTACTTTGAGAGCATAGAGTCCCGACTTCCCAGGGATTTTGAAGAATGTTCCATCACCTACACGAGTGTTAGTATGAAGCATTGCATTCAGGCAAGCTAATGGAGAGGTTCCACTGAAAAATAAAATTGTGCAGTCCAAGATTGAGTGCCTCTTGTAAAACTATTGCCTTGGTCTTATTTTTTTTAAAAAAAACTCATGCTTGCTTGGCTTCGCCACCCCCCCACCCTTTTTTTTTTTTTTAATTCTCTCAACCCTGAAAACATCTACATTACAATAACAGGCCAGTTTCAAACTTAATCATATGCATCTGTCCCCTAGGCTCGAGGCAAAAAGTCTGTGAATTATAATTATGCTTTTCTTCATACAGCAACCAGCTCCACATTCTAAGAGAAACAAAGTCCAAATATTTATGTGAAATTGCTTCGTAAATAACACCGTGAAGCCTCATTTTTAAAATGTTACAGACAATGTGGCTGCTGCACGTGAATGATCAAAACAGTACCAAGTTCAAGGGCAGCTGCATCCCATAGGATGAAAGGCAACAAAAGAATAATAAAGAGCCCACTAAGAACACATTTAAAATTAATAGTGATATATATAGTTGAGCCTTCTTCTGGCTTAATGTGGTCAACGTGCATTACTATACATAAATACAAGCGCGTTTATACCTTCTATGAAGCACTATCTCTAATTACAAGTTGGTTTAGAGATTAAGAGACTGACCTACTCAAGGTAGTAACTGTAATACCAACGTGGAATGCATGTTAAGGGCTACATAAAAAGGAACACATTAAGGAAAAAAGGATACTGTAGAGAGATGTCACTGTAGTATCTGCATGTTTACAATAAACAAAGCAAATGTTTCTACCCTAGCCACACTCTCACTATTCTGCAAAGTACATCTAAGAAACGGTGGGGAAGAAGGTAATCACAAATTGGTTTATTTCATTTTAATTTAAAAATTAAAGTACAAGATTTATAGATGTAGTGTCACATCTTTGTCCCCATTTACTGACTAATGTACACGGTGTACTCAGGGACTGAATCGGAAACTGTGCTGCTTCCCTTGGGTCCCTAGCCTGCACGCACGCTTATCTTTAGCCACGTAAATATATTCCACTTGGTTAAGTGGAACAATGCCTGTGCATTAAATTAAGTGTGCTGATAAGTATTTCAGGATTAATTATATACTCAACCATAAACCAGCAACTGGGCTTCAAAAGTCTATCAAAAATTACTGTTCTTCATTGTGAAATATAATAACACAACATCCAATCTTTGCTGAAAATTGTGTGACTGATCTTTTTCTTTTTTTTTTTTTAATATATGTACTGGACTTGTCATCTTTCATATGATGATGCTTTCTGTCGATTCCCATAGCTCTTTCACAACAAAATTAATCCTTACTATACACGTATTCGTTTAGTGGCAAGACAGATAGTACAGTAATTGCTCTTCCAGTAAAAATTAAGCTAAAAATTGTCCTCAGGACAGGAAGTCCTGTCCAATATAATTTGATTACCATTGGTCACCTAACCTATCACATTACTACATCTAAAATCAAAAAGGTAAAGGTAAAAATGCTTCTTGTTGATAAACAAATCGGATATTTAACAGATATTTGTTTTATGAGTATTCTAAATATAATCACGCAATATGAGCTTTCTAACAAGTCTTTATTATTTCTTTCCCTTCCATCACACCCCCGCCCCTCCTCGCCCAAGCAAATAAAACTAACTCCACATCTGGTTTTGATACAACATTATAACATGATATAAAACTAAATATCGTAGAAAGATAATGATACTGCTTGCAGTAGCACAGAAAACATTAAGAGATTTCACTGAGTTTAACGATTACTTAAAACAGTTTTGGAATAAGTAGGATACTTCTCTTTACACATTTTCCTTATTGTATTAATGTTTGACAAGCAAAGACACAAAGCATTTGATAGAGCAGTTCTAGCTGAGTAATTTCTTCCATATGTTAACATACATAACATGAAGCAATTTCGACTCTCACAGTCTTGGATCTTTTTAGTGAAACATTATCACAGATTAAGACTTTCTCAGCAAGATAGAAAGAACTTGCTGACTCTGCAGTGGAAGACAAACCCAATATAATATATCAACAAGAAACAAAACTCTCTGTGCATGTATGCACCATTTGTATCCTTCCCCTATTCCAATGTGGATATTCTGGACTCCACGCTTATTTTTAGATACCACTAACCAATTAAAATGATACAAGATGTATGAACCCAAAATAGAGGATTTGGCAATATTTCATGACCACTACTGTGCTCACAGCAGATATCTTAATCTTCAAAGTCTAGCCAACTGGCAAGTGGACAATAGAAACTACTCTCTTGACTT
This sequence comes from Heliornis fulica, assembly GCA_013399135.1. Classification (NCBI taxonomy): domain Eukaryota; kingdom Metazoa; phylum Chordata; class Aves; order Gruiformes; family Heliornithidae; genus Heliornis; species Heliornis fulica. The sequence goes on along the minus strand of VXBZ01008844.1, from coordinate 44,112 downwards.
ACAAAGAAATCCATATCAACTACTGAGCCAAGAAGTACTTTAACTTTAACTACTGTTATGCTTGTTCCATACAGATATCTGCAATTCCTAAATAATCTGGCATGCAACCGAAGAGCTATATCCACCCTTCTTGAAAGTCAGACTTGATTACGTCTACAGAAAGCACAAAACAAACCACACACACTTAAATTGCAAGTGAAATAATAATCCGGACACTGTGGGGTGGGATTTATTTGAATTCACGGTATTTACTGAAATTCACGGTATCTTTTATCACTGTGGTTTTGACCCACGTTAAGCAACAACTTGCCTTCTCTTCTGCCAGCACAGGCATCCTTAAAATACTGTATTAAAATTTCCAAACCTTACCCACAAGGGATGCTGGAAAGACTTGGTATACATGCTATCACAACACACGGGAATGCGGCTAGAAAAGCCAGCAATCAAAGATCCCATGATGCAGAGTGATGTCTGAATCACAGAGCAGTTTCTGAGGGATCTCTACAACTTATTGCATCCTATCTAAATTCTCCTGCAGCCTGAGTACGTGTATTGATTCTGCTCAGAGCTGCATGTATTAACACAGCAGGCAAGGTCTGCCAAACATACAGCCCAGTATATTTTAACGTCAAAAATTGAACTTTTTGACCTAAGTTCTTGAAACACACCACATCAGTTCACCTCTGATTCACTTAAATCCAATTGTATACAATATATTCAACTTTGTAACTTGATATATGTGAATTTTTAGAGCCATACACATTTTAAACCTGCTACAAGCCTTGTTGACATAGTCATACATAAGAGGAATCCATTTACCATTTACAGCCTTCAGATGCAGAACCTTCATACTGTTGATCATCTTTTGGGTGAGATTGCTTTAAATCATCATGTTATTCCAAAAGTCACTCATACACAGGAGTCACCCTCTGTTGCAGTCTTTCGGATTGTTAATATTCTGCTCTCATCTTTATTTTATAGACACAAACATGGATACATACATACAAGCAGTCTGCCCACACACTTACAAACAGATTTCAAAAAATTTGAAAAGTTACTTACTTTCTGTAAAGGTGATACCAAGTTACAAGAACCAGCAACATAGGAAAGAGAGGAAAAAAAAAAACAAAAACAAAAACAAAAACGATTAGCCTTCTAATATAAAAGCTGTTAATAGAATTTGATCGTTTAAAAGACACCAGGCATTGCAATGTTTCACAAATGCTCCTTCTCAGAACCACTCTAAGTCGGGAGCACTTAATACACCCTTCCCAGTAGAGCAGGAAAATTGCTGTACATTCCCAAAGCAGGCATCTCACCCCAACTCCCCCAGTCAAAACAAGCGCCAGTATTTTGTGATTCTGGGCTCCCTCTGCTGGCCATGCAGCCGGTGTCACCTACATCAAAGGGCCCCTGAGCACAAAGCTCTGCAAACACACGTGGTGGAAGCAGAGGCTTCAGTGCTTTCCCCTGCTACCCTCCCCAAAACCTTACCCAAAAACCTGTAACACCTCCCCCACACACACACTTATTTTTATATTATTAACTTTTCAAACACACGCTTTTGTCAGAAGAACCCTGAAAGCTTTTATAGTCACACTTTGAATTCTAACAGTCTTTGCCAGACTGCTTGCCAAGAGGAAAAAATTATGATCTTGGGAAAAAAGGAAAAGGTTTAAATATGGAAAATAAATTTACTAAAGACAACCCATCCAGACAGACAATATAGTGTGGCAGACACTGCAGGTTTCCTGAGGCTACACAGCGAAGGCACCTGGTGTCTGTGCATTGGGCAGCACTTCGGTCACTTGTCCCCCCACACACGGAACTTACAAGGGGTTCTCGATATGTTCCTGAATTGTACGTCTGCTGTATTTAGCTATCATAAATCTGATCGGTATTTATTTCTTTGAAATCATCTACTCATTTTGTACAAATCCATAAGCATTCACAAGGGAGGAACAATTTTTACTCACTGCTGGAAACAAAACCAAAAGGCTTCAGAACTAATTTCTGGACCTGAAATGAAGTATAAGTTACACCAGTTTCACAGTACACAAGAGCGATAATGGATAAAGAAAATAAAACTTATGAGGGAAGGCTTCAGAAAACACATTTCTGTGGTCTAGAAAAGCGAAAGAAGGTGTAATTGTAATTCTTTCAGAAAAATGTAAAAGGCTGTTGTAGTCAATGGAGAGGAATGTTCTTCGTGGCCACTGGGGGAGGAAAGAAAGTTCACAGTCTAAAAGTGTGAATGTAGTTGTTGATGTTTTAATCAGCACCAGAACACAGCAGGGAAGTTTGTAAAATGACCTTCAGCAGAAGATCAAAGGCACACCAGTCCTGGCTGGTACTGGAACCTGTACCCTGTTACTCTTTGTATTGAATGATCATTTGAGCGTGCGCCCAGCACTGTATCCTAGGATTCTGCATCTTTTTAATAAAACATTGTCCTGTTTAAGCCCACGGTTTAACCATATACCCTTTAAGTACCCTTTTTCCAACATAGACAACAGCCAGAAATGCTGGACTAGATGTCCAGATGTGCACTGCTTGCTGAAGTGTTTCAGAGTGCAATGCACGCAGTACCGGATGCCTGGCGTGATGAAGCCAGAGAAGCCATTCTTCCAGAATATTCCAGGAGCCATGTGCCCATGGTCCTGCTATCATGCGCCAGCAAAGTGCCTAAACTTGCCTCACAAGATTGTAGCTGTGACCTAGCTTGGGAGTGACACACCAAAACACCAGGAACCTGAGCAGCAATACCGAAGACAAGATAGCTGTCCCATATATCAGGAAAACAAGTCAACTACTGCTGATCGCCCTGCTCTCCCCCTACAACCATGCTTGACTGAGCTGGCAGTGCTGCTGCAGACATTAGTGCTGGGGCCGAGGCAAGCTCTTCCAGGCTGAGCTCAGGAGGAACAACCAGGGCAGGTTTAAACTGAAAAAAACCCACAACCAAACCCCCAAAAACCCAGACATTTTACTGTGTTCCAGTGGTACAGACACAGGATCTTTCCCTCGGCACAGAGAAAAGCAGAGAGCACAGATAAATGGCTGAAAACAATGCTGATGAGCGCAAGATTTTATGCCAACCATCTATGAACCTTTCAGCAAGAAAAGCTTCAAGTTAGTCTAAACAAGTCAAATCACATGATGATGATGATGATGATGATGTCTCAACTGTCTTCCCTGGTTGTACTTTGTAGATCCCTACACACAAAGACTGCAAGAAGCATATTTGTTTTCTCGCTCAAAGTTAAAAAATGACTATGTGTTGGAGGTAAAATTTCATTCACTCATCCTTCTTTCAATACACAGCAAAATTATGGGCTAAACACATTAATCCAAACTAAACCAATTTATATTATCAGACAGAAAACTTGATGTGACCATTCAATTTAAATCTTGCCTCTGTTTGTTTTCCTACTGCAAGGTTAATTCATTCATTCCTTGATACCCCAATCAGCAAATAGAGTTTTAGTGTGATAGTATGTTTTGGAGACTAGAAATCCATTCAGCAATTAGCTAACTTAGATTATTTTTTGTGAGTTAAGTCGTATTTTCTGATGTTAAAATAGCAATGACTTCTTCTTTACTAAATCACTGTAAGTGTACTTATTTCTGTAAAGTCTTGTATTTGTTTTTTTTTTAAAGAAACTAGAATTTGATTAAAAGATTGGCTTTTAAACGCTCAATGAAAATATATTAGATGTGTTGGATATAAAAGAAAAAGAAAGGGAGATTTCAAAATATTACATATCCAACATAATTTACTAAACAATAAAAACATTATATTTTAGTATGTGGGAAGTACGCAACCTAGGAACCGTATACTATTTTTATATAAAGACTAGTGAAACTGTAGAGCTGGGAGATCTCAGACTCTCATACAAAGTTTTCATTCATAAATTAGAACAAAAAACAAAGCATTTTACTTCTTGAACTTCCAATCCGCTTCTTAATTTTGAAGGCACCACTTATGTGAACTACAGAAAATACTTGACTTTTACAGTTGATGTGACTGTCAAAATTATTTATCTTCTGAAGCCTTAACTGCTTAAATAATAAAGTCATAATAAATAAAGTCTTAAGACTTAAACAGTTGTTTACTAATGTCTTAGAGGAACTGAAATGCACACAGGGTAGAAAACTATACAGTTTGAATAAAAAATACTTAAGGCTTATTCCTAATATAAAGTGTTCCAACTGGATCTTTAAATGTTATTTTAAAGGATTAAACAATATTTTATATGTATATGAAATTTATTTTTAACCAATTTAATCCACATTAGCAGAAATTAACATTATTTTTTTCTCATTTGGGTGGCACCCTAAAGAAAAGTTTTACATCTCTGTTCTAGTAATACCTCAAACATGGTATTAGTAGAACATGTAGAAATTCCAACACTTCAATTTCAGCCTTTGAATATCACAAACACAGCTACTATTTTTGAGCAGAGCAAGCAAGCCGAAAAGCTCACAGGTATCGGGCAGCAAGACAGACCAGTACAGCTGATTTGACCATAGTCTCACAGACTGCAAACAAATCCTGGCAGGTGATAGGGAAAAGACCCTTTATATATACTACTGACATCGCTTCATACCCAACTCTCATAGAGATTTCCTGTTGTTCCAAACCAGATAAAGTCAGAGCAAGAATACCGGCATGAGGGAAAAAAGAAGGACCAGCAAAGACATGCTAAAACGTAACACATCCATCATAGATACCTTGTGTCTGTCTCAAAAGCTAGCAGGACTTACCTATCAGCTTTCACTGCAGCTAAGCAAAGTAGTGAATCCCCAACATCTAAAGCAGAAGAATGTAGCAATGAATTTGAACCTTGCCCTTTGTAGCTTGAGAGGGAGTTCCTTACAAGCAGCTGGAATCACAGTTGACTCAAGTATCTGTTATATCATCAAGAAACTTAGTCTTTTTATTGTCCTTCAAATGTGAAAAAATCTGGAGCAATACAGGAGAGAAATTCAACAATACTAAATTAACGCTAAGTATCATTAAAGGCTATTTTTTTTTTTCAGTTCTAGAGAGGAAATCTCATTTACCAACTCGTTTAGCCTGTTTTTACATTTTGAATTCACCACACTTGGAATCAGGAAGGAATGGGATGTGAAGCTGCTTTCACAACCCGAACATGTTACTCTATCTCTTACCAGACCACCTCTGAAGCATTAATCACCTCCATCTCTCCTTGGAGGAGTGGCAAGCAGTCACTCAGAGACACACACAAAGATCACTGAAGTCTGAAGTCTGAAGATCACACAAATAACAAGCAAATATTGGAGATCATGCCATTAACCTAAGACCTACTTCTACCACTTTTAGGACCTTCCCACTTGAACCTATCGCCCTCTGGTCCTTTTGTACCTCTACAGCCAGCCACTGTGTCCAGTGACTATGGGACATTAGCATGCACAGTAAAGCACAATCATAAACTTCTAGCCATACACCATCATGCAAAGCCAAGATGGAGAAGTGGATGAAACTGCTAGCTGAAGGCGATCATGAAAAAAGACAGGGGGCACTGATAAGAAAAGGTTGTTTTGTTCCCTTGTTTAAGAGTTTGCCAGGCTGGTTGTATTCACCCACAGCCACCAGCGACTGGCCACACAGTCGAAGGTGATACTCTGGTTTCTCGGTAAAGCAAAGCTCTCATGTGTGACTACCCATGATTTATTATTCTAATTCCCCCTCAGTAGCTGTTTGGCTCACTTTTCCAAACGGTGGCACAGACTTGGGGTGTTTCCACCTCTTCGCTGTACTGCAGCACTATCTGATCTGAAAACATACCAGATGTGTCCCCCCACTCTGTACTATGGCCTTTGAAAGACATTTCAGTAGAGTTCATCATTTGCACCCTCCTCACCCTCCGAGCACTCTGTGAGCCGAGGCCAGGGCATATCAAGTTCTGGTACGCTACAAGACTGATAACGGATCCTTCTTGGTATCTAGAGTAAAATGTCTTGTATCCCCTGGAGCTGGTGGCCTGGGAACATTTGTGATAGTGTCAAACCTGGTGACAATAGCCACAGTAATGTTCCAGGAAAAAAAAACAACAAATGGAGTTCCATCTGTGGCAAAAGCAGATCTTTATTATGACTCCTAGAAAACATGAAAACATGAAAAGCCAAAACAAAAGTTCATCACAAATCTCAGTACTCCTTAAGCCAGTACGGCTTTTTCCTCTTTTTTTTTTTTTTTAATCATTTTATTTCACAAGAAAGCTTTTACATACAGTAGTTCCAGAACCTGTGCAAAATTTAAAAGCATTCCTGAACAGAATTTGACAGAATTATTACCATGGATTTTCCTCTGAAAATATTTTTTTCAGAGTAAAAATGTTTTTCAATTAAAAATTTTTAATGGAGACACAAATTTACTCAAGGTTTATAATGTATCTGAACACAAGACACTAGCAGTAGAGCAGGTAAATTTGTAAAAAGAAATAGGTAAAAGGTAAAATAAAAAGGTTAAAAAAAAAAAAAAAAGCAGACCAACATCCAATGTCACATTACACACTGCAGCCAGGGAGAGACAAATGTGCTTTCCTGAAATTTAAATATCCCTACCCATTATTTTTGCTGAATACCCTTGCCCTCTGTCAGTCATGCCTCTGAGTAGGTATTCTTGAATGGTCTGAAAAGAATGCTTGAAACACCATGACACCTCTCTAAATGATATTCACATATGGTAACAAGCATTCCTGAACAGAAAGGAAATGAGAATACAAGTTTTACAGAGAATGTTTACACTTTTCTGTGCTTCCTAACACCTGGTAAAACCTCAGGTTTTTCATTACGAATCCTTACCATTTTGTTAGATGTAGTACAAATAATACAAGAAAAAAGAAACGCTAACAAAGAAAAAAGACTTTTTTGAAAGACAGAGGCAAAGATTATAGTATATCTTTTGAAATCATCCTAAAAGAAAAAAATGTTTCAGAAAGAAATTATCCCAAAAGAACAAGAAATCAGCACGTGTCAGAGATGGCCGTGACAGCTAAGGTGTCCTAGGGACTGAGAACACCCTCCTCATTCAACATCACTTGAAAGAAACTATTTGATTTCTTTGTGTAGCAAATTCTTATACTGGTCAAATAATGCAGTTCTTTCTGACAGCTACTTCCTATTCAAGAATATACTCTTTTTTTTTTTCCTTTTCTCTTTTAATATTTCTTTTTAAACAGTTTTAACTGATTTCATTAAAAAGGAGTAGAACATTTTTCATTTTCTATTCTAATACCAATGATCACCGTGACGGACAAAATTATAGAGAGGAAAAAAAAAAATGAATTCCTGCCACACGAAGGGAACTCTGGAGTAGAGGTTAAAAATGGCTTTCTTAAAGAAACTATGGTTTTGATATATATGATGTCTTATTTTAGTATCAGATTTCACAGGCCCTTGTGGGTTTTAAATACATATGTTTAGAAAAATGAAGTAATGACTATGCTACAATCAAAAATGTACTAAACCCAAGAAAAACATTGCAACAAAATGTGCAATGTATAAAATGAAAAAAAAAAAAAAAAACCCAAACCTACCCCACCCTTCCAAATATTCTTGGCTGCAAGTTGGGTGAAGCTTCTCAAAAAGAAATTAAGGTGGAAAGTAAAGTGACTATGCTGAACAAGACAGAGTCAGTAATCACCAAATGCCTTTTGGCCTGTAAAATTTAATCATCCTACACAAGGGATCTCTATGAATTTATCCCAAGTTCTCTTGTTTAATTTGGCTTTTTAATTGGCCAGTTTCCACAACTTTCTCTGCAGTGCTTTCAGAATATCTTGTGTGTCTTACTGAGATTTAACTGGTTAGTCAAATGCAAAATAAAAAATACACCCCACAGCCCCAAAAAAGATTAAAGCTATTTTTAAAAGCATTCATCAAGGTCCACACATTCGTATAATCGTAGGCTGATTTACATTGGAAGGAACTTTCAGAAGTCATGTAGCCCGAACTCCTGCTCAAAGCAAGGCCATTTGGATGCGGGCCTTGTATAGTCCAGTTTTGTGCAATCTCCAGGAATGGAGACTTCACAGCCTCTCTAGACAACCTCCTCCCGTGCTTAAGTGCTCTCACTGGGAAAATATTTTCCTTAGGATCAAATCAGAATTTTCCATGTTCCATTTGTGCCTGTTGCCTCTCATTCTTTGCGTCTCATGCTGTCGCTGTGCAACCTCCAAGAAAAGCCTGGCTCTATTTTCTCTACACCCTCCCATTAGTGAGCTGTGGACTGCCATGGGATCCCCCTGAGCCTTCTCCTGTGTGAATAAGCCCAGCTCTCTCAGCCTTTCCTCATATATCGTACGCTCTAACCTCCAGCCATCTTGGTGAACCTCTACTGGGCTCACTCTGGTATATCTATCTCTTTCCTGTACTAGGATGCCTAAAACTGAACACAGTACTGTAGATGTGGTCTCACAAGTGCTGAACAGAGGGAAAGGCTCAGTTCACTCGACCTGCTGGCCACGCTCCTGCTAACACTGCCCAATATAGGCTTGGTTTTCTTTGCCACAAGGGCACGATGCTGGACTAACATTTGGCTTGTTAACCATCAGGACTTCACAGTCATTTCTTGTAAAGCTGATTTCTAGCCTGTTACCTCGCAACTGATACTGGGTTATCATGTCCCAGATGAAGGAGTTTGGTCTTGCCTTTTTTGAATTTCATGAGGTTAGAATAGCTCTCTTCTGTCTTGATGCCCCTGAACAATAGTCTAGTATTCCAACTACTCCCTCCAATTGAGGGCCACGTCCAAATTTGCCAAATGTGCACTCTGCTCCCCACTCTCTAGGTGTTTTACCTCAACATCAACAAGATTAGCCTCAATATCCATGTTGGAGCAACACCACTTAGTGACTGGTCACCAACTGGAGTTAACACCTTTGATCAAAACACTATGGAAGCTTCAGTCCTGTCAAATTTCCACTCATCTTATTGTCCACTTATTGAGTTCCTTTAACATGACTGTAAAGATACTACGGGAAATGATCCCAAAGGTCTTGCTAAAGTCAATGTAAATAACATCCCCTGCTGTCTTGTTGTGCACTGAACTGGACATCTGATCATAGACAGCAGAAGCTGGTCAGGCATTATTTGCCCTTGCATATTCATATTGACTTTCTGCCACACTTGCTTGACTTTGCTGTGTATTGGAATGGGCCACTCTCATTCACCAGTAAAGATATAACAGCTTTCCTTGGCCCTTTTGTCAATAGTCTTACGCTTAACCATGGCCAAGATGGTCTTCCACCTTCACACATTCAATAGATTCTTTGTTCATGTGTAACTTCAGGAGATGTTCCCTAGTTGGTTCATCAATCACCTGCACCAAAAGCTTTCACGAATGCCTGGCTTGCTTGCATCCCATGACTACTATTGCCTGCAATGATTGCAAGGACCCCAGCAGTTACTCAAATGCCTCATCTACTTTGCCAGAGTCAGAAGCAAATGTCTACCATAACATTTGTCATGTTGTTCTGCTCTCTGTTCTCTCTCTTAAGCCTCATTCCCGGGCTCAGTTCTTATTCCAGGGCAAAGCACTGTTCACTCTTGCCTCTCCTTCGCACGCGCTGTCCCTCTTCACACCCATGGCAGCACTCCATTGTATGAACTATCCCACTATGTCTTTGTAACCCTAAAGAGCTCTGCAAGTGTGCATAGACTTGCAATTTCTCCTGTTTCCCATGCTCTGTGCATTTGTGTACAGACACCTGAAGTGGGCACTCCAGTCATACTGCTTGCAAGGTTTCCCCAATCATGCTGTCCTCTAAACATTTCCTCAGTGTTCCTCATGCCTTCTCAAGTCTTCAAATTGCAGTACCCCTTCCATTAAGTAGCTACTTCAACGCCCCTCTGAAAAGGTTACTGAGACTGTCAGTAAAGATACCCTTGCTACACATCCCACGGACCCTGCCCCAGTTTAGCAGTCCATATTCCTCAAAGAGGGTGCCATGGCTTTGCCTGTGACACCAGCCATGCAGCTAGATATTGACTTGAAGGATGTGCCCTCTGCCACCTGCACATTTCCACCTCACTGTCAGGATGGAGGAAAATACCACCTGGGCATTTGTGCTCTTCACCCTTGCCTCCAGGACTCTGCAAACATTTTTTGTATACTTAGGCTCACCCCAGTAGTATCATGATGGCCACACAGATGGAGAGCAAGGGATGAAATCTGAAGGCTGGACAAGCTTCAGATAAGTCCCACAACATGTGGAATTTAAATACCTGACAAGAAGTAAACCTCTATGCCGGAGCCCGCTTTTATGGCGCGGACCGGGTTGAAAGTACACATCAACGTGGTGCAGATTCAAATCCCTTTATTTCCCCTCTCACACATCTTTATATACCCTTTGGACCCAGCCTCTGGGAACATATCATTGGTTATAGTTTTCCGACCACGCAACAAATACTCAGTCCTGATTGGTCAACGCACAAAGCCCGCGAATCTCAATCTTCTTGGTCACTCCCCTTGTAGTTTCTTTGTTCCTAGGCTCTGAGGCAAGGTCAGGATCCCTTGCACATGGCCAGGGCCCCAACACCTCTAGCTATAGCAAGTACAACAGGCTGTCAGATGGGAGCCTCTGCCAGAGTATAGTCTCAAATAACTGTCACCCTGTTTTTCTTCCTCACATATATATTTGACTGAGCCTCAGCTGGCTCTGATGTCTCCCCTAATAATCTTTCAGAGCACTATACCTATCCTTCTCTGCAGGCAGCCACCTTCCTGCTATTGCCGTAAGTCATAATTTTCCAATTTCTAAGACTCCTAATCTTAGAAGACTCTATCCACAACCAGCAAGTAGCCAACAGAAGCTGTGTGGGAGAGCTGACAGAGACGAGTATCTCCCTAGGCTGGCCCTTACCTGAAACGAGCCATCTAATTTCCAAGAAGCAGAATCACCCATGAGATTTTCCCTGAAACTTCCTGATGGAGCCTGGTAACCACTGCAACTGCTGGGTTTCTGATTAGCTGCCTCTTCTGGGGATTTGCAAGAGTGAAAACAGGACTTTCTAGCTGCTGCACTCCCCACAGAGGAAGCCCATGCAGCATCTGACAGTGGCTTCATTAACTCCGTTGCATGGCCAAAAAGCAGCAGAACATAAATGTTGCCATAAAAGCATTGTGGGCCAGGTCTAGTTGAGAAGGCCAAGTAACTGTCCTATTTTATCATGCTACATCAGGAACATAATCCAGCCACACTCCTTCCCTGACTGATTAGAAGAATCTCCATCCTTTCCTACCATCCACAGCAGGGACTTTTCTTAGCACAGCTGTGTCAGTGACAAGACACCACCCTGCAGTTATCCCAGCTATAGTACATCTGTGTACCTGTGCATGTAAGAGAATGGAGCAGTTTCTGTTTTCACCAGTGAGGCTTGCACCAAGATTAATATTGATCTCATCATATTCTGCCAGCTCCGTCACCCAGAGCAGCAGTTTGAGTGGCTCGAAGGCATACCCCATGTTCCTGCCTCCACATGTTCTCCTCACCTTCTCTCCCGTTTTGGCTTTTTTTCTTTAAATCTTGATTATTTCCCCAAACAGCCATGCAAATGCTTGTGCCAGCACCCAGGGAGGTGGGCAGCCCAGAAGAGGAAAAGCAGCAGCTTGGAGAGAGTGGGATTACTCTTTCGGCTGCAATATTGGTTTACAGTAACTGGAGAAGGCCAGCCTCTGACTGACACAACTGGTTCCCATTTCAGACTCCTCAGAACAAGGCCTGCATTTCACCTTTTGTCCATAACGCAACATGCTCCTACCAGCCGCTCCCAAACCTACACGCCAGATGCAGCTGGCTTGCCCGAGCTGTAACCCCTTGGGTTGATACATCTGGCACAAGAAAAGCCAGAGGAGGGGAGAGGCAGAGGTACCACCCTGCTGAGGGAAAGAAGAATTACCAAACTTCATGGAGCCCAGCACCACCTCCCCCACCATTCTTTCACCCGAGCCTCATGTCATGTCCCTCCTCTCTCACATGGTTTCAACACAACTTTCCCTGCTCTCTCACATGGTTTCAACGCAGTTTTCCAGTCACTGCCGTTAAAACCAATCACAATTTTATAAAATTAAATTTAAATTTATAAAATTAGAATAGGTGCTTATGTACAGACATCTCCTTCCCCCTTCACCCACTAACAGAAAGAAAACACAAGAAGCAAAACATAACATCTGTTAAGGTCTATTAGAAGTAAATTTTAAAAGGCAAGCGTATGTCTGAGAAAAATTAAACTGTGCCAATATTTAACCATTTAAATGAAATAATCAGCAAGTACTGCTGAATAAAGTTCACCAACTACTGCACAGTTTAAAACTACTGTTTAGATTTTATAAGAATTCTGAAAATAATTTTCACTTTAGAAATCTTTAAATCTTTATGTTACTCAATGTTGAGCTACCAGGCTGTAATATGAGATTATTTTATTAAATAATATTTCTCCCTGATAGAAAGGAAAAGCATTAAGGCAGATTGCTCTGCTGAACTTAAAAGTGATTTATTTTTCCTTCTTTATTCTCACAAGAAAAAAATGTTAGTGAGTTATCTGATTAAATTGTTTTATTAACTTGACCTACTCTTAAAAATTGGCACATGACAACATGCTGGCCTGCTGGAGTTCATTACGTTGTACCATTTCAGCCACACCATCCATCTGTCTAAGTAATCAATTTTCCAAAACACTAAGAAAGATTTTAATGCTTATTACAATTTCTATGGAAATTTTTACCCAGAAAGAATGTATCTATTCACTGAATGGCAATCCTGAAATCACCAAAGCTATATTATTTTAATGTAAGGATTTTACAGTTTTTAGTTGATGGAAAGTAATTTCCAGGGTCTTGGTTACCACATATGGTACCACATACAAGCTCAGTTAGGAATTTTAACTTCACTGCTAACAGATTCCTCAACCACAATAGACCTGCGTGGACTTGTTTATTCTTTTTTTCCCTCTCATTTTTCAGTCTCCTTTTCTTCCTTACTTTTTCTTTCTCCTCTCTTTTCTTTTAGCCTTTTTTTTTTTTTTCCTTTTCTTCGTCATCTTCTGTCTCCTGCCTTTTATTTCCTTTTGGTTTTCATTCTCCTTTTGCTCTTTTCTTTCCATCTTTTCTCCTTCCCTCTGTTCTCTTCTTCTCTCCATTCTCTCATACTCTCTGTTCCTTCCTTTCTGCTTTTTTCTCTTACTTTTCCTTCTCTTCTCTTCTCTTCTCTTCTCTTCTCTTCTCTTCTCTCTCTTCTCCCTTCTCTCCTCTCTCTTCTCTCTTCTCTCTTCTCTCTTCTCTCTTCTCTCTTCTCCTCTCTTCTCTAACATTAATTTACTGCAAATTCAAACAGATTTGGGTAGAGAGAAAAAAAAACAATCTAAAACCAACCAACCAAAAAAAAGAAACAGCTACCCACTTCCAGGCTCAACTTTCCTTCTTCATTCTCAATTACTCTTACCTCCCTGTCAAAGAGTAGCACTGAAGGATGTGGGCTACAATTGGTCCATACTAGCTTCTCTCTGCTGCTACTTCCGCCTCACACATTTTGTCTGCTCTAGTGTGGGCTCTCCATGGGCAAGAGTCCCTTCAGGAGATAACCAAATGTTCCAGCATGTGGCCCTCCACCTGCTGCAATTTGGGTATCTGCTCTGCAGTGTACTCTATGGGTTTCTGGGGAATCCCCTACTCTGGAGCACCTCCACCGTTTCTCCTTCTCTGGCCTTGTTCACACTGCTGCTTCACACTCTTTTTACTGCCTCCTGCCTCAGCACTGGCTTTGCCCTTTGTATCAAATATGAACCTCACACAGAGGCATTGCTATCTTGGCAGCTAGACTCAGGCCTGCCCTGAGGTGTATGAGCTGGAGCCAGCTGGAACCAGCTGTGTCATGATATACACCTTTTTTTCTCCTCCTTTTCTTTCTCTTTTTCCTCTCCTCTTTCATTTCTCTTTCCTCTACTTTCTTTTTACTCCTCCACCTTCTGCCCTCTCTCCCTACATCTTCTCCTTCTCTTCTCTCAGTCTTCTCTTCCTTACCCTCCTCTCATTCACTTCCTGGTCATCCTCCCCTGCCCTCCACTCTCTATATATGCTGTAATACTCTATGCTGATAAAAGAGTCACGCTTTTTTGAAGTATAAAATAATAGTGAAACGAGTACAATTGAAATCACTAAATTTCACTTATTTTTGTTCATTTCATATTCAAAACAAAGAAAGTGTATAATATCACTCACAAAATTTCATGGAAAGCACCACAGCTGCTTTTCCTTGTTTCTTCTCCACAGTTTTCAATTAGGGCATGACTTCTAAATGAAGGAATTTAGATGTTTGAAACTAAAAATTGAATTCCAGGATAATGATGCAAAGGTGTTATGTTTATTTTTTATCATCAAAAACATTGTATCCATCACAAAAAGAGAAAAAGGAAGTTAGAACATATGTGAACGACCTATATCTGCATCTTCAGTTCACACTCAATGGACAAAAATAATATTCTAAAATCTATTCTATCATGTGAAAGAATAAAAAGAAAAAATTCTTCCCTTACAAAAGTTTTTCCTTAATGTTCTTGTAACTGCAGAGTAATTTGTCAACTTGAGAATGTTTAATCCACCACTAATACAGGTAGGAAAATCAAAGTGATATAAAGAATAAGGAAGCTGGGAGAAATCACGTGTCAATAAGGATTAGATCCAAAAGCAAAGTAATATTTATTCCTACAAAAATATTTCTTTAAGCAAGACAACAATTTCACGCATTAAAATAAATGTAACTGCTACAACTATGCTAATAAGTGTCACTTATGTCCTTAAAATATTTTTGTAGGACCTTTTACCTGAAAGGAAAGCCTAAAAATAAATACAGAACAGGCAATCACAGTACATCCTGTACTTTAAAAAATATAGCAACATATGATTTATTGTATTGGGTCAAATTAAAATATTTGGGTGGATGTGAAATGTTTAAGTTATACTTGTTGTACATAAGGGAATTTAACTTGGCAGAACAGCATAGCAAAAGGTTCTTTCCTTCCCTCAATGGACCAAGCAGATACTTTTATTTTTGTATTTTAACTTAATCCAGCTGTTGCAACTCATACTATTAGTAGATCTCCTTATTCTTTTTTAGACTTACAACAGCTCATTAAGTCTGGAACTGAGACCTAAGTTTCCATTTAACTTACAACTAAATGTTAATCTAATTTCAAAATGTCACAGACAATTATTTAAATTCTAACAATAGTAGCCATCAAATAATTTGTAAAAAAAGAAAGCATTAATAATGAAAAGATTTAAACTGACCATTCTTGATAGGCACATCACTTCATCTGAAAAGAAGTTTGATTCTGCTGAAGTCATCAACAAAGACCCTTTGAATGAAGGGCTGAGACATGCACATATAAAGAGCCAAAGAAATGTAACGTAACGTGGCATGACAAAAAACCTGTCTTAACCAGAAATTGATTTCTTTTAGTCATTCTGATCACCACATATAAATATTTTTAATAAAGAATTAAATTGTAAGTATAATATTAAATCAATTGACAGTACCAATCACGTCATGAATTCCCGGATTGTAAACCAAGGCACAAATAATATGACATCACTACTATTTTAGTTTACACAGTTCAGTACATCACCTGACTGATGCAACTGTTTAATATGCTTAAGCAACTACTACAAACTGAGAAAGGTAACAGTTGGATTTGGTTTAGTGGTGTTGGTTTGGGATGAAGGGGAAAACAAGAGTGCACATGCAGTTTGAAACTACCTAATTTTCAATGGACAGGAAAAGATACCCTGACTGAAAACAAGAAGCATTTAAAGGAAAAAAAAACAAAAACCAACAAACAAATAAAAACTTCCTGCCTGTCATACATTCTTAAACATTTCTTCATAAAAAGTTTCTTGATGTCCTCTGTAGGTCATCATTTTTCTTCTTTTGTGATGACTGTAGTGGACATGTTGAGATTTCAAATATGACTCCATATTGGATAACGACTATCTAAAGTATTAAGCAGTTTATAAAGCAAAACTCCACGTGTATTGGTAACATAAGAAAAAGAAAAGAAGCAGTAACAATTAATGAAAGCTATTTGCAAGAGAAATAATTGTCTAGATGCCATGCTTCTTCTGTTTTATTTGTAAATGAAACATAAAAGCATTCAAGTGAAGCTCTTTTAGGAAAAAAGGTAGAGAATGCTATATCTTGATAAATTCCTGATAGCAGAAAAGCAGATAAACAGATCTTAAGCAAGCTTACTGAAATAAGCTTTTTTTTTCTTTTATAGGTGCTACCTTCCAGCACATGAACTACCAGATC
>VXBZ01008844.1:0-27705 GCA_013399135.1 Heliornis fulica | reverse complement strand
GGGGGGGGGGCGGTGTTGGGGAGGAATGATCATTTTGTTCTCTCTTTTATCTGTTGAGGGCAGACAGTAAAACAGTTCTTAAGATTCTTTTGAGCTCTTGCCCATAGTCTTTGCTACAGGAACAACTCAGCAAAGGATACATTTGAGTACAATTTTGTGATTTAAAACTTAACATACCTGTAAGTACATGTGTATATATCTAAGGGTGAATTTGTGACTGTAGCTGTATTTATACACTCAAGCACTGTGGTGGTTGAACCCCAGAGAGTAATTAAGCACCAAGTAGCCACTCGCTCACCCCTCACTCAAGGGGATTGGGAGGAAAATGAAAAAACTCACCTCGCAGGTTGAGATAACAACAGTTTAACAAAATAACAGAAAATAATAATAACAACAAATAAAACTAATGATGCACAAATGCAATTGCTCACCACAGGCAGGAAAAAACAACCCACTTCCCAGCTAGTTGTCCCACTTATATCTGGAGCCTCATGTTATATAGTAGAGAATATCCCCCTTTGGCCAGTCTGGGTCAGCTGTCCTGGCTGTGCTCTCCCAGCTCCTTGTGCATGTGGCAGGGCATGTGAAGCTGAAACATCCCTGACTTAGTGTAAATGCTACAACTACCAAGAAACAACTGAAGCAATCAGCATTATTGTCACACTAAACCCAAAACACAGCACTGTACCAGCTACTAGAAAGAAAATTAACGGCATCTCAGCAAAACCAGGACAAGCAATTAAACACAGTTTTATATATATAGTATTTAAGTTGTTTTATTTACACTTTAGTTTGATATATGTATGTTTTGGGTTTTAGTTCTGTGTCGATATAGTAAATATTTGCCAATCATGCAATTACTGGTTCTAGTATACAACTATCATAAAACAGACACATTGACAAACGCAGTTTATTGAGCTTACAAATAGAAGATGGGAGCTTTCTACACTGCTGATAGTCAGATCTTGCAGAAAACATAATTTTCCTTCACATGATAGTACACAAGCAAGTAAAAGACATTTAGGCACTTTTAAAATTGTTTTGAAATTAAGAGAGTGCATGTAATTTAATTTCACAGTAATTAAGACACCTACCTACAAGACTCAGATAAAATGGAATTGCTATCAGCCAGATTTAGATAGAAAAGAAATTAACATATACTAAAAAAATCTGAACAGTTATATCTGATTTTTTTCATAGTCCTTGGCCAGTGAAATTAAACCTTATAATTTTACAAGAAATATGCCAGTACATGACTGTGAGAGAACTTGCAAATTTTTCAGATCATGTGATATGAAGGGAAAAAAAAAACATGAGAAATTAATTCCTTCAGTTAAGAAATAGTTTAATTATAGGTACACTGAAACACATACCCATATCTTTATAGAAACATAAAGACATACACACCAAACCGCTCCAGAAAATAAATTATTACTATAAAATTATGCTTTCACAGAAAGCTTGACAATGTTTTCTTCTTTCATATTCAAGTAAAACACATTTAATTCAGTCTGCCAGAAATAGCTATGCTTCTGCTCTGTGAAAAATATGCTAATGTTGAAAATAAGGACTTGACAATTTACTGAATACTAAGCAGAAAATCTGTAATGAATTGTCTGTGTTGTAGTGTTCAGTTTAGGTTCTTTTTTCCTCCTTTTTGTTTCCCAGTTGCTATGAAATACTAGAAATAGCATTAAAAAAGATTATACCATTTTGTGGGATGTTGTGCATGTCCCTTAAGACAGAGTGTATAGAAATAAAGACAAAAGTCAGCTGTGAGATAAATGAAATTCAAAGCAGTAGGAAAAATAGGTTTAAATACTCACTTTTAAACGCAAAAGCAAAATACAGAGAAAAAAAAAGAAATGCAAAAAAAAAAAAAATCCAACCCAACAAATGAATCTCAAACAGCAATTAGCAAGTTGAAACGTAGAATAATTCATTTTAGACCTGCAAGAAAAAGCAGCTTCTTAGGTTACTCAGATGTTGCAACAAAAGCTCATAAATCCATTAAACCAGGCATGTCTTCAAGTTCCCCAACAGACTTCAATTTTCACTGAAGGCTTTAAGACTTCAACAGATTAAACTGTTCTAAGAATATTTTACCTGAGTGTTCATTCAAAAGGTGACTCCTTCTAGCTAAAGTCTCTGGTTTTTAAGTTTGATAGATATGGCTGCTTCTGACAGGCTTATATATTGAATTGCATTTGCCCAAATACTTCCTAAAGGAAATACAGTAGATTATTCTTGCTTTGTCTAAGCACAAGAGAGCTGAACAAGGTTGCTGGCTACTCAGCAGCAGTTCTCACATGTTGCCTGTAACTATCATACACTGATATTAAGCTACCTCAGAGGTCTTGTTTCTGACTTATTTTAAATCCTAGTTTACTGCCTATGTACTGTAATGTTAACATGTGACAGATCTTCACTTCAGAAGAATGATGGAAACAGAAAATGTTCCATCAAATCTCATTTTTCCAAAGATAACTTTGAAAAGAAATAATTTTTTCTACTCTTAGTAGAAAGCTCTTCTATGTCTTTGCGCCTCTTAAAAAGATGCTGGCAAAGCAGCCTTGTAGTGCAATGGAAGAGCATAGGTATTTACCTATCTGCCACATAATGATGGTTTGGTTTATAGGACTGCAGGAGGTCTTTGGATAAAGGAATGGGAAAACACTCTAAAGGCTGTGGAAGGTTTCATCTCTTCAGTCATTAAAAAAAACCAAAAATTAAAGCACTATAGGAAACATATATGTGCACACACACAAAAAAAAAAAAAACCACAACCAACCCCCCCCAACCACCAAACAAATAAAACAACCACCACAACAAACCAACCAATCTTGTACTACTGTAAGGATGAGCTAAAGGTCTGGTGAAATTTCCTAACATAATCTCCCTGATTGTTTTAAACGTGTTAAGGTATTGTGGATATCCTTAATTAATTTCTCTTTCTGAAAGATTCACAAACTTTAATGCAGAATTACTCTTTGAAATACAGAAAGGTTAAAGAAAAAAGATATGTAGCACACTTAAACATTGCTAAAAGTTACACTTCCTAGGAGAAATGTGAGAAGGCAGTTATTACATAGTATACACTTTAGGATAATGCTCTGCATACAGTAACACCAATTCATAATGCAGGAGTTTTTCTCTTCATTGGCATGAACAACATTACTACTTTTCAGTCTCTACACTGAGAGACCCAACAAAGGAAAAATGAAACACAACTCAAATTCTTATATTAAATATCAAAATAATATATTGATAAAGGAATTATGACACTATGCAAAAAAAGCCAGCACTGAATTTGTTGACAAATTTACACCTTTCAGCCAGAGCTGATGGCCATCTCCTACTTCAAAATAAAATGTCCTTCAACAGGAAGAACTGTCATTACTGCAAAAAATAATCATCAGCATCTGCATATCTGCATTATTAATCATTACTTGTGAGACTTAAATTGTTGGATTTCCTCCTGTATTAAAAAAGGAATGTCTTTAATACAGCATTATCTGTGGGTCTTAGTTTCATCAAATTAGGCTGTGATAAAGAGGACTAGAGCATGCATTCAAAGATAAAATATTTTTGCAATACAGACGTTTAGATGTTGAAACATGCTTATCACATCACAAAATTTAACAACCATAATTTTTCCTATT
Source organism: Heliornis fulica (assembly GCA_013399135.1). Taxonomy (NCBI): domain Eukaryota; kingdom Metazoa; phylum Chordata; class Aves; order Gruiformes; family Heliornithidae; genus Heliornis; species Heliornis fulica. The sequence goes on along the minus strand of VXBZ01008844.1, from coordinate 24,043 downwards.
ACAGCTAAATGAACATTTAGAGTAATTCAGTAGAAATGTGAAAATTTTAACTTGAATAACTAATGATCTTACAGGTTACTCTCCTGTACCAGTATCTTTCAGAAAATATAGGTTAGGCTTGGGTGAGAGAAGAAGAATCCTAAATAACTAGTGAAATAAAAACATTTTCACAAGTGAAATAAAAATGAAATAAAAATATTTTAATAATACCAAGGAGCAAAAGTTGTCACATAGATTGGATTCTTGGTTTCCCAATCTTTGCAGACACATTTTGCAGAGCTACTATTACATTTAAAGAAAACAACTTAATGGTAGATCTTTTAAAAAATAAATAAATTTTAAAAACATTAATATTTCCTATTACTTCCATGAAATGTGGAAAAAAGGTTACAGTATATGCTATAGCATCCAGATACAGAGAACTACTGTATGAAGTGGAAAACTGAACTACTAAACGCTGAGAAAAAGTGTATATGGAAAAGTAACAGTAATGATCTTTTTAAAAGACAACTGTTCTAAAAACTTAATTCACCTGAGCATACAGGAACAGACTTCATCGTGATGACAACCCATGGACAAAGTACAAAAGGGGAAGCTATATGAACTTTTCTAAACTGATGTAAATCATCTACTGAAGGTCTCCAACATGTTAAAATGATGGAATTGTGGTTTTCTTTCCTCATAATTCATCTGGGAACCAAACTATAGAATAAAGCTTGGTTGGTCCTGAGCCAGAATGTGAAATAAATACTGCAATCTGGGGTTGTATTACTTAAGGAAATTTCAGGCACACAGAGCAGTGAAATGAATGTAGTTTGAGTCCTCATATGAGTACAAAAAGAATGGCAGCACACTGAGGTAACTGGAGACCATGAGACTGGTGACCCAGTTTGAGAAAGAGGGAGGATTCATGTAGCAGAAACTACTGGAACAGGGGGAAGGGATTGCGTGCAGATGGGATCTAGTAGAGATAACTGCATCAGCAACACCAATTTCATGGACAGGACTTGGGAGAAGAGATGCTGAGGACCAGGCTATATTCTTACTTCTGCATTCAGCTTTGAGAAATACTATTTTGCTTCTTTCTCCACTCTCTTTTTATGTATGTTCAATTAATATTCTTAACACTAAGAACAGTATTCTCCAAAGTATTCTGTGTCACACTCAAAAGATTCTTACTATTTATACTGTGCCATTTATCATCTGAAATATTTCCAAAATTAAACCCAGACCTTAATAAAACTTACAAAAGAATCTGCATGTGATACAAGCAAAATTTTATCCTGTCTGTAACAGCTGGGGCATCCGTTACTACATATATTGTTAAACAAACAAAAAACCAAGTCAAACAAGACAAAACCCAGACAAATAGATAACATTATAAAAAATGCTGTCACACAGACTGATTTTACAGCACAGTTTATCAAAGTCCCTAGAAAGACACCTCGCTGTCCTGTGAAAGGAAGAGGAGCAACAACAAAAACACTCCAGATGTCTAAAAATTTGAAATACTGAACAAAAATTAAGATAGTGGTGGTTCAGGAAAATAAGATTAATAAAAAATTCAAGTTAGTTAAAAGTATTATATTTATATATATCTTCTATAGGTATACACAATGAAAGAATACACCATCACTAATAAATAAAAAATCTGTGGTCTTCATAATTAGCTGAGGGAAAACATTTGCAGTTTTACTATTTTACATCTGTTTCACTAGCACCCAAAACCAGTTTTCCTGATCAATACAAAGACAAGACTACATTTGTACAGACATAAGCAAGCTTGCTTCAAACTAATGGTAGGGTTAATTGCAGTGCAGCAACTAAGAATCAAGAATTAACAACCCTCCTCTTAGGGTCAAGTTAATGCCACAGTTGTTTTAGGGTTACACCGCTCTCAAAAACTGGAACAACTATCACAGACATGACATGCACGTGACCATGCAACTTATAACGCTGGAATGGAACACTGTAGGAGAGCCATCAGTTTTTGCCAGGTTAGACTGCCGTGTGGCGTAACAATGTCGGGAACGCCTAGGCAAAGAGCAAGCCTAAGATTCTGGAGCGGTGAACTGCTGCTATCACCTACCAAATCAGGCAGTCTGTTGTTATGCTGGAAAGAATGCTCTTTCAAAGAGGTGTCTGAAGTGATTTTATGGAGAAAGACAGATTGCACTGAAAGTTTGTTTCTTTCACGGCTCTACAGCCAAAAGCCACATCTGTGGAGGCATAAAAATCAACCTAATAATCCCAGGCAAAAGCATGGGAATAGCTTTCCCCCTTCCCATCTAGGCTTCCTTTCAGTCCATTGCAGAGAATAACTACCTTCAAGACAAAACAGCTCACTCCTTCAGCTGAAGAGGCTCCCAAATAAATTGTATCCGACATATGCAACCACAAAAGCCTCTTAACTGTACTGTCTGCACTCTTCCATTAACAATCAGAGCCTTAAAACAAAAATATTGGTTCTTTCACTTAATTTTTTTAGGAGCTTTTGTTAACTGGAGGGCATTTGTGCTCTTCTTTTTTAGGAAAAAAACCCAAAACAGGAAAAACTATCACTTGTTAATAATTATGAAACACAAGGACATCTTGAAATTACTTTATAGAGAAAGGAAGTAAAATTTTCTCTGTCTACACACATACACAATAAAACAAGCAACCTGAAAACGATAAACAACAGAAGACAGTTGCCAGCTCATTTAGCCTACTTACAGAAAGAGCAGCGTACAGAAGGGCTTTTATTTTTAAGTCAATAGCTCTAAGCCTTTGCATACTTCATCCTTAAAGAGACACTGTCAAAAAGATCAAAGGATTCAGAAGTGACGGTAATATTTTCAGGAGTACTGTCTCGCTTCCCAGCTAAAGACAGACCCTGCACAGATCATATGTTTTATTCCACTGATGACTGCGCTCAGCAGTCTAAAGTGGGTTTAATTCTAGCTAACACACTAGTTTAATATTTTCGCACAAAGAGTGTAAATGTAGTAAGTGTGTCTTGTGATTTATTAGGGTCATATTTTGCTGCTTTCCCAGGCTCAGAAGACTTACTACGATATCGTTCATGATAAACATTGCCAGCACTGCAGGGTGCGGAAAAAAGAGCACAACTGCCACTGCCAGTAGCAAGTATCTCTGCTTAGTGTTCTGAAGGACTATAGCCACAGCAATAAATCAATGGATACGGTAATCTTGTGTAGCAAAAGACTAAATATTCAGAGGAAAAAAAAGGAGGAGGAGTTAGGACTGATGGCCTGATTCTCAGAGTTGAAATGAAGATCATCAAAGAAACATCACGAGAAAGAAGGTTTTGATTCCTCCTACTGGAAACTGAAAACCAGAATGAGACAAAGGGGAATTTTTTAACATCTTATCTGAATTACCTGAACAGAATAATCAGTTACTTGACCATACAAAGGTGAGTCACTCTAGCTGAATGGCAAAAGTACTATGAAATAATACCATTCCAGGGTTTGCAGTCCTGAGTCTAATGGAAGAGGAAAGTAAATAGCTATCACAGCTCTTGGCTAAAGTCGCACTCCAAAAATTAAACACTGCTTGTCCCATTTTGAAAGTTTATTGGCCTTTAACTTGTTCTGAGACACTAAGGCTTTAATCTTATTCAGACAAGTGAATTTCCCAGCCTCACCAAAGGAGAAAGGGAACTACAGAGAGCCAAGACATAATCTAGGGTTATTAGCATCAAACATTTATCAGAATTTGGCTGGATATTCTCCCCTAGGACTCAAATAATATGTATGGCCCAAGTACTACAAACTGATTTTAAAAAAATAAATTATAGAAAAATGGGGATCAAAGGATGTTCTAGTTTATTCCCCTAGTTCAAGGCAGGATCAACCAAATCTACATAATTTCTGACCTACACGTATCTAAATTGGATTGAAAGAGATCTAGAGATCTCTTACATCTCCCCAGAGCTCAATTATATATGTCAGAAAAAAAAATATCTTGTACTATCTAATCAAAATCTTTTCTTGCTACAATTTAAAGGCCTTATTTCTTGTCCTGTCCACACCAGACACGCAGTGTAACTTATTCCCTTTCTATTTTTCCTTTGTTGGAAGACTTACTGTGTCTAAACTCGATCTTTTCTTCTTTAATCCCAACACCTAAAAGCTTCTGTCTTATTTTTATCTTCCCGATAATGCTAAGCAATCTTCAGCTGCTCCTCTTCTTTCTGAAGGTGCAGTGCCCCAGACAGAAGGGAAAAGACAGGTTATTCCTGGTGGTCCTACAGGCAATTTCAGAATAATGACAAAAGAGGGAAAAACCAAGGATGCTGCCAGGGTTACAGTTTAATATAGCAAGAAACCTGGAGAATTAGAGAGAAGCTTTTTTTTTTTTGTCTATGAGAATCAGCAAAAACTTTAAAATCTAAATATCCCCATTATGATCACGTGAGCACTTCTTGGGAAAATAAAGACACAGGAACAGAAGGGTATTTCCTGGGCTTCATTAGGAGTCTTTCAACAGAAGAACTCAAAAGCAGTTGATATGCAGGGCAGCACTGGGTTTGACCTGAACCGGTGGGGAAGAAGCAGCTGAAAACATTGAGCATTCCTGAAGGGATGATTCTTCATCTTAGGAAAATAAGGGAGAACACAAAAAGAAGAAAATGGGCTGCAGGAAATAAAAGTGCAGGAAACTCACCTACCCACCCACTATGCACAAAGACATTTCTGTAAGTACACCAAGAGACAGGAAACCTTCTTCCATGAAGTGGGGGGCACTGAACATTTACATCAAAAGCACAGGAGCTTTGTCGACATCTAATGACGCGGAATTTGGAAGGGCTGTATGCATGCTGAAAGACAAGACTACATGTTAAAGCAATCTCATAAATTTGAGAAATGGTGTGCTGAAGACCCAAATATAATTCAGTATAGGGAAATCTATACTTTAACTAGAATAAGTAGTAGCAAAACGCAAGATGGCGAACAACTAGTGAGGCAGCAGCAGTGGAAAAGGAGCACTGAGGCTAGAGTGGATCATACTCTGACTAGTAGTCTACATCATACTAGTTAAATCAGCAAAATCTCATGCAAGGAGGTACAACCAGCAGGTTCTCAGTCTAGAAATTTACAATGGGTCAGGGAACTATTTTCAAAAGAATGAGACAGTGAAAATTAGGAAGGAAAACCCAGAGCTTCTTTGTAAGGAGATTTCAGTGTCCAAAAGTGTTGGCCTGACAATGTTCACTATCAGCACAGACATGAATGTAAATAAATGTGAATAAATTCTTCTCTGTCCTCCTCCTCATTCCCAGAAGAAAACCATTTATTTTATACAACCCAAAAAGAATTGCCTTAAACGTTTTTACTCTTTCCAGTTAGCAGAACTGTATTTTACAAGTAACCATCATAACAGGAAAGTAAGAAATTTGAGCTATACATCACTCGAGATACAGGAAACTGGGTAAGTGTACAACCTCTCACAAGACATGCCAGTAAGTTTTAATTTCAATTTCTAACATCAGCTTTATACCTTTAGAACTTTCTTCCTACTGTATATAATTATCTGAATAATAAAAAAAATGAGACCTTTGATGTCTTTTTGCAAACAGAGAAAAGGAGAGGCAAAATAGTTTGACAGTATCTTTTTAAAGATTACACTTAATGACAATGAGATTGCTGAAAATCATATATTTTTCATTCAGATTTCCTATGACAGCAAAAAGGCTTAGGTTAATTAATGCTGCAACATAGCTGGGAAATGACTAAGCTAATTTATCTTGTTCATCTATAAATGGAACAGTAGAGAGATTTTTTTACAATCTTCACTCATTTAGGATTGCCAAGGTTCTACTGACAATGATAATCAGTATAAAGGGGCAAGTAAATTATATTAAACTAGTAATTTATTACTGTAACAAGTTCGGATTTTAAGAATACACAAATCAATATAGAATAACATTTTGTTCAGCCTGGAGAAGAGGAGACTCCGGGGAGACCTTAGAGCGGTCTTCCAGTACCTCAAGTGGGCCTACAAGAAAGATGGAGAGAGGCTGTTCCGCAGGGCCTGTTGTGACAGGACAAGGGGTAATGGTTACAAAATAGAGGGAGGGAGATTTTGATTGGATATTAGAAAAAAGTTCTTTACTTTAAGAGTGGTGGAGCACTGGAACAGGTTGCCCAGAGAGGTGGGATGTCCCATCCCTGGAGACATTCAAGGCCAGGTTGGATGAGGCCCTGAGCAATCTAATCTAGTTGGGGGTGTCCCTGCTTCTTGCAGGGGGGTTGGACTAGATGATCTCTTCGAGTCCCTTCCAATTCTAATTATTCTATGATTCTATAAAATATGCTAGTGCCATTCTACTGCTTATGGGCAGGTGACTGCACATCATAAATTTACATCACTTGCTCTTCTTAACTGGCTGCCGCTTTTCCGTGCAGAAACGAGGAAAGATCATCTTTATTAACAGCAAGGTATCATACTAGCAGAAAGGTATCTTCTGACAGAAACCACAGAGCTGGATGAAATAAATGGGAGACTCTAAATTCAAGGATAGTGAAAACGAAACACTACCTATGCACTCAAGCCCAAACAAAAAATCTGTGTATGAAATCAGACACTCTACCAGCTACTATTAGGAGCTAGGTGCTCAGCTAACTTCACAGGTTTGTGCCATATCAAAATTAAAATGCAGTAGGAAAACAACTTTAACATGAAATCAGAAGTTAAATGAGAATCCAAATACTTTAAGAAATCAACACAGAATCAACATGTTTTGCTTTTACAATTGAAGAACGTGTAGGCTGATCAATTTATGATGACCTACCCTATAATGTAGTATAGTGCTTGAAGTAAACAGTAAAGAACACTGGATTTTATCCGTCTGTTAACTGGATACTCCTAAGCATTCATAAATACCTGCACAGACCATACCATGAATACAAATCAGAATCAATCTGAATTTCCTTCCTAATTCCCTGCAATTCTTGGTTTCGTAGTAAATGAAAAGATTATTTTCTGTATTTAAAACATAAAAATGCTGCCTTCCTGCCCTCCTCTAGGTTTTGCAAACAAAATTTTATTCATGCACTAAAACCAAGAGTTTTTGAAATTACAAAGAAACACTACTAACAGGCATGTGAGCCTCTCCCATGTCATTGTCTCATCTCACAGATGCAAGAGGAAAGCAATCTATTCATTGCTGTGAGAAGCAGTATCTCAATAAAAACAGATTTTCAAAGTTGGGTTTGCTTGCTTTTCTGTTGTTGTATGCAAATCCTTGCAGCATAACACACGTTTGGACATTTATTTTCAAAAGTTTTCATCCCCCTGTTTCCTTGGCATTATTGCCAAATACACTTGAAGCAATTTCTTGACAGGAACTAGTGCATTCATTATACAGCTGTAAAAGGGGGCAAATTCAACTTTCTTGCATACCATCTTTTCTGCAAATGTACCAAAGTAGTTATTACAAACATGTTTCGAGGCTACCAACAAAGCACTGCATAGTCATGTAGTACAAATGATCATGAAGAGTGTTCTGTTTCTTAGGTACAACAGTGAATTCAGTAAAAATACGTCCTAAGGTTACTTCTGGTTCACCAGAATATACTCGAAGTAACAAACATAATATGTTACTACACCTCTACCTACATTGGCATTGAAGTTCTGTTATCCTAGATTTCAGGTTCCAAACTAAAAGAATATTAAAATAAGAGCAGATGTCTCCCTTTGCTTTCAGACAGCAACAAGTATTAAAACAATTTAGGACAGAATTTTTTTACTGTAACTTTTGGAGAAGAAAGTACGTCTTGTTGGAGACCCCCATTAACCAACCAGCTTTTCCTTCATCTCCAAGACTCCTTGTGTAGGTCTCTAGAACATCTACCAAGTAGTCAGTCCCCTTTGAGGAACAAGAAACTGCATGCCCATCTGCACCAGGAGTTAATGGAAGACAAGCACTGATTGATTACTCTAGGTTCTAAATAACTTATCCCCTAACAGCTCTGTGCTCATAGTTGATATCTACATCCAAAATGTTGTTATTAAGCAACTCATTACCCAACCTCTGCAGCCGCGCAGACTAGTTTGCAGTGTTCAAACACTCCTCCCCTCCCATTCCAAATTCTTTACTGGCACTGAAAACACCAGCATGTTGTAACAGTGACCTAACTGCCAGACCACGAACACAAGCGAGAGGAGGAGTGCATCTACCTCCATCTCACACTTGGTCCATGCCCATAGTGGCAGAGTCAACCTAGTTACCAAACTTTGGTCCTTAAACAAAAATGAGATGTAGCACTGGGCTGCCTGAGAAGATCATAGTCTTTCTAGAAGACCACTGGACTGGAGCTGACCCACAGACTCCTTTGGGAGGGTATGAAATTAACCAGTCATTAACCAGTCTAAAAGCCTTTAACAAACAAACAAACAAAACCCATCAGCTATACTTCCCACTTTGGTACTGGAAATCAATTCAGCCATTAACCGGCACTTTATGTTTTGTAAAGATTATATACCATTACTAGATGGTTTCCAAAGAGAGAACAAAAATACAGAACATAAACACTGACCTTGTTTCTTTTAACCCTTCTTTCTGAATGACTTCCAGTATTTGTTTTGCAGTCATGGGTGAGTCGGGGTACTTTTCCAATGCCTGAAAAAAAAAAAATAAGTGTGTAAGTGACAAGACACAGCTGTTCTGGGAATCTGAAAGGTTCTGTGATCATTCAGTTTTTATGTAGTCATTTGTGAAAGGCAGGGAACAGCACTGTTGAGACTGGAGTCTCAACTGAAGGCCAGATACAGTCAAGGAAACTGCAGCAAGAGTAAGATTTACTTGCTGCTTTTGTGCATCATCTGGGGAAAAGTCTTACCATGTTCCAAATGAAAGAGTTGAAATACACAACTAATTTTATGACAACAGAGTTCTTTTCAGGTAGGAGGGAAAAAAAAACAAAACCAAACAAAACATAAAACATAAAGAAAGATACAGCTAGTCTTATTATTTTTATTACTTCAGAACTATTTGAGGCCATTTGGACGTTCTACACTTTTGACATGACCTCAGGAACAAAACTGGCTAAACCCTAACAGGATTTAGAGCCTGTAAAGCAAGAGCTGCTGTGAGAATTGACACAGGTTTCAATTTTTAAATGCTTTTTATTTGTAAAAACAATGAAAAATGAGGTCGTCAGAACAGTTACAGCAGATGCTACATGACAGAATGCAGTATATTTTTCCAGTTCAGCTCAGTTTTCCACTCCTTTGCCTTTTTCAATTGACCCCAAAGTAACCCACTCCTCTTTCCATCTTGTACGAGTTTTCTGGTTTTCCTCTTCCTTTTTGTCCCCATCAGTTTTAAGCTGTTGAACAAAGAGCCACTATTTTGCTCATGTAAAGCACACCAGACTGACAGCCCTGGTAAAAGAAACCTTTCAATCAGCAGTCAAAAGTGTAGCATAGGCCACGGCAATCTGGCTTCCCAGAGCACCTTGCCAACATATCTCAGCTAGAACTTGCATTCTACCATGGATAAGAAAGAAATCGGTTTGGTCTCCAAATTCTTCCAATCCTGAGCTTCTCTCTAGTAGTTACCACATGATGTCAACTGTGAAGGTAGCTACTAATATGTGGATACCTGTCTACTAGGAACTAGTGACACTACGACATCATATCATACAAGTCATCAAACTGTGGAGGGTGCTCTAGCCAGGGCTGCAATTCAAGCAGCTCACATAATGCCAAAGTCTCCCTACTCCATACAGCTTGACCATCTCAGCCTTCTCCTGCCATTTTACAGTCTGATTTACTGCCTGTTCTCCCCTTTCACAGCCGAAACACAGGTCACCAAATCCTTCGGTTCTTTGTTACACATGAGCTTTGTATCCTTTATCTTTCAGTTCCACAAAGGAAAATGTGGAAGTGAGGGCTGCACTAGAAAGGTCTGGGAGCTGAACTGAGCTTATCTCATGTACATCAATGGGCAAGATTCAAAAGGGACCCATCAGGAAAGGAAAACCGAAAGGTGATTTGAAAGGAGAAAGAAGAGTGGGTAGGAAAGAGTACAGCAATGAGTAACGATGAAGAAACTGCACAGGGCTGGGAAAAGGGCCACTGCACAGCAACGAAAGAGAAATGATACCACGTATTACTGACAGAACCACAACGGCACATTGGAAAAATGTCAATACTTATAAAAATTAAGACTAGGATGAGAAAAGATTTGTGGTATGAAGAGACAAAAATGGAAACTTTAAGCTTCACAAAGAAGACAAAGGACAAATAAACTAAGAATACACCAAAATAAAAGGAAGAGAATTGAACTGGAAACATTCCAGAGGAAAAACTGGAAAGGACAGAAGAGGAAACTACACTGTACTGGACACGGCCATGGAGGAAACTGTGTGCACTTGAAAGTGGGGTTACTCACTGTGGAGGATTCCCTGTTTCTCTTCCTGAGTACAGGCCCCTCAGCACACCTTGGCAGCTCCTCCCTGCAATTGAGAAAATTTGGGTAGCCCTGTCCCCTTCTCTACGACAACACATCCTACTCTATATGAAGTCAGTAAAAGTGCCAAGTATCCCCACGTGAGCTTGACAGTAATGGGAAGGAAACAATAAAGCTACACAAACATCAGAAGTCACCCTGTTCTGGATGATGGGAGAAGGGAGAGCGGTTTGTGCTGAGAAAGCTGCACTGAACTGGTTGTGGAAACAATGGCCAAACATATGGATATGGAAGGTCAGCTTCACCAAACAACAATGAAACCAACAAGAAGGATGTGTAACACCACTACTGAAAGTTTAATCAAACCCACCAGGCAGATTTAACATACCACAGTATGAAGTGAACACATTCAGCGTGTAATGACAAACTGTAATGCAGAGTATGTTGGACAGGCTGAAAGTGCCAGAGCAAACAATTGCCCATTGTGTGGACTTGTTTTATGCCGGACATGTAGCGTGGGCTGCAGTTCATATACCCCATGAATTTAATTCAGTTCATCTTACCCTTTAAACACTTTAAAGCCCGTTATTTAAAGAACTGCTCATACTCTAACTGAAAAGCATTAATTCTCCAATTCAAACATTGCCTAAGTTGAAAATCCTGTTATTGTGTACCTGATTACGTTTTCTTTATCAGAATGAAGATTAATTTAGGGGACAACCTTAGTAAGGATGGCTTTTTACCTGTCCCTCTCACCATGCTGTTGTGCCCCCCTCCCCTTTCACACCCCTCCCTATTTTTAACCTAACCATTCATCACAGTAAGAAAGTAATTACTTGTAAAAACATGGCAATGATAATCTCATTTTCTTCCCCCAGTTATGGAAAACAGCATCAGAGTATTATTTAAAAGTCTGTGAGCTAATGAAAACACTGAACTGATAATTTCACTAGTGTCTCTTGCCTCTGTATCTCACCATTAACAGTACTAAAAGCCAGCAATCCCTTTTGCATTTCTAAGTCTTTTAAAGATAATATTAGAAATTCAAACCGAATTACTAACTGTGCCTTAAGGCAAATAAAATACTAAAATGCATCAGCATAGGTAAGCCACAGACTTCTTGGTCAGAAAAAGTAACGCACGTCAAGCATAGAAGCCGTTATCTGTTTTAAATATCATTCTCCTTCCTCCCACTCCATCCACCAACACTTGTATCATATAACTGGGCAGTGACTAATAACACTGAAATTAAAACATGCCAGAGTACTGTCATGAAGAGTATGATTGTTTCGATGCATTTTTTTAAGAACAACAACAGAAGGAGAATGGTTTTGCACTGACTGCAACCTCTATCACAGAGGATCAAATATGCTCTATTTACTTCTGCCATTCAACCACAGCCTTAAAAAGGGACAGTCGCGAAATAACTGGGACAAATAATGTGATAGCCATCAGGACAATCTGGAAGAGAACATAAGTTGTCGCTGCAATGAACACATTTTTGGTGTTTGTTCAAACCCTGGTTAATGGCTGAATGAGAAGACAACTCGGATCCTACCAAGCACAGTGGAAATAAAACTTCCCATATAACAGTAACAGCCTGACAAACTCTTATGTTTGTATCACCTACATGTGTCAACCCACAACTTCAGAGATACTAAATAATGACACAAGCCATACATTCACAGTTTCACTGGAAAAAAATCATGTCAGTTACGTGGGACAAGAATAAATACAAATTCCTTTTCTCACTATGGCATCAGACATATTCTGTGCATTGACAACTGCTCAAAAAATCTGTTACCACATCAGGGAAAAGCACTTTCCAGTGAACTGTTTAACAAGAAAACTCTAGAGCAAAGACACTCAAATTTACATAAGACAGAAATTCTGAATGCTCGACTCACCTGCAAAACCAGAAAAGACCATCAATATAATGGATGGAATGACTGGTTTAATTTATATACACAGCTGCTTGTGACTACCTCAGCCAGACCTGCTCAGCCATGTGTGTTTCAATCACTAGATGGAACACAAGCAGAGGGACAGCACGGAAAAAAGCCAACTAGAAAGTCAGCCTTCCTGCCACCCATAAATATTCCTGGCAGTCACTACTCCTGGGGCTATCAGTTATTAAGTCGAGAGAAAAACCGTTCTCCTAAACAAGAACCAAGTGTGGTCTGATATTGCGCTGCAGTCCAGAAGCACCAGACAAATCCGTCTAGGGGGCTTGCTGACGCTGACGGTGCAGCCAGACAACAGTCAGTGGGAACCCGTCAGAGACCCTTCCATTTCTGGACGCCGCCTGCAGGGGTCCATAGGTCAGGTTGCTGACAAAAATCAGGATCGTTTTATCATGTTGGCTTGATCAAACCATAGGTTGAGCCATTATTCACAAACTGAAGCAATTATCTTTAGAAGATTATTTGAATAATTCAGGAGAAACAGGAACAGCGGTTATTGCCAGTACTCCCACTCAACAGCTAAAATACAAGTCAGGCTGAACTGCACAATAGACAGTATCTTCACTGCCCAAAGACAGACGGGTGGATAAAATAACAGAAAAATAACTTCCCTTCTCCTAAGCAGGAAATTTATCATATTCTCTAGCCACCCATTACAAAATTAAAATTGAAAGATGGAGCCCCAAACAGGGTACAAGCACAACGTCCTGGAAAAAGACCCAGCATTGTCTTTTCCAGCTGCCTGTGTGAGGGTAACAGGAGGACTGACTTCTATTGTGGGAAATGCCCCACTCAAATCTTTTGTACTCATTTTTGATTAACGGCTTTAGTCACTGGGGAATTATCAGCAGCCTGGTAAAAGTTCAAAGCCCTTTGTGTGAAGAAATATGGGCAAATGTTTACGAGAGGAGGGAACGGTATAGAGTGGTGAAGAAAGGAAGTGAGCATAGATGGATGAAGGGGAGAAAACAGCAAGATCAAGAGGAGGAAGGATACATAAGACATGAAAAAGAGGAAAGAGGGATGAAAATAAGAAGTGAAGATGAACTACAACCTATTCTAATGGAAGTTCTCAGATATTGATGGAGCTCTTGCTGATGGTGATTAAGTGAAAGGTAAAGAGAGTTTCCAAGTACTAAAATATTAAAAGAATTTGAAACAGAAGTAATAATTCTTCTGGTAGGATTTTTGAGCAGTTGCAGTTACGAGAAGTTATAAAATCTGAGTAGAAGAAGGTGTATTTCAAAAGACATGTCTTTCATGGTATGCTCCATACCATGAATTTGTCTCTCTAATCTACACATCACTGCAGGTAAGAAAGAAAAGTAAAACCGAGCAGGGAAAGGAAGAAAGCTCTAATACAAAAAGAAAGCAATACATACAAATACCAAACCCTGCTGAAATGCAGTAAGGTAAGTTTTAACATTGGTTGGTGCATGCTTGCTAGTCCACATTTCTTTAGCTATAGAGGGAATGCACTGACCTGTAGAGCTCAAATGTGGTTTAAGGTACACCCAAAAATTTACACACACACACACACACTGCCCTTTTTCAATCAAAAGCAATTTACAGATCCTTTAGCATGAACTTCAGGGAACAACTGAGTGTTTTCAGCAAGGGAATTTCTACTATAGAATTTGTTTGCAAGTCTGTCTGAAACTGCGTAGCTTTGCTAGCCTGCCAGATATGCAAGGCACTATCCCCTCCTAAAATACTGAAAGAGCAAGAAAGAAGCTGAATTATTTGTTTGTTCCTTCCTTTGCTTTGCCTAGCTGGTTTGAAGCTTGTTCTGAGATGTCTGAACCCTTATTGTTTGTGGGGGTTTTTTTGTAATTTATTTATAATGTCATGATTTAAACTGACAGAAAGGCAGCAACAGTGCTTCTGAAATTCCAAATAAACTGTACATTTGACATTTTGAATTCAAAAGAAATTAGATTACAATATGGTTAAAATTAAACACACAATTGTGTTATTCCTTTAAAAGGCACAAGCTCTAGCAGCAATGACATCTTGTCACTGCTAGTAGCCTCATACACCAGAAAAAGCAAGGTAAAGTTTTCAACCCTAAACAACTGACTTACTATAGCTTATTGATCTGGTCTGACATCCTGAAACAAAAAGAAACCTTCTTATTTCTCTTTACTAACGCAATCAGTCTGTCTGAGCAACGAGGAATTTTCACTTAAAATCACTGTCAGCACAGATCTATAAAAACCTCAGTGTCTGTAACAGGATGAACCCAGTGAACACTTGGAATCCTATCAGATTTCTGTAAGGCCAGGATCAAAGACACATACCCCAGGGAGCAGGATGTCAAACTTGCTACCCCAGTACGGGCTCCATTATTAGCAGCATGATTACTAGTGATGGCTTCAGTTCAAGCGATGTAGCATCCAGATTCTCAGTATGACTGCTCAATTTTGACAGTGCAGTCCAGCCTCCAGACTTCTTCTTTGCCATGCAAGCCATACCTCTTCTTGTTTTCTATCACAATAGCCCTTTGCTTCTCACTCTGCCCAGCCTTCCTCTACTCTCAAAGGGACACTCACATCTTCTGAGGTGTAGCAATACCCCTAACTTCTGTATCCCCCACCTTTCCATACCCCTAACGAAATATCTTTCCTTCCTTATCCTTACTACACTATACTCCCACTGTATATTCCTATATGTCCTCTATCTTCTCAAGCATTAGAATATCCATACAGGTGCAATTCCTTACCATGGGTTCCCCAAAACACCCACACAGGTACAGAAAGGGGTTGTCTTGGTAGTCAATACCCAACAGCTGGAAGCACGCCATAGCTCTTCAGTGCTGACAGGACAAACTGTACTGTGAGCCTCCCATGGCTGGTAGACCATGTTCTCTGCCTATTTAGTTTAGAGTAGAAATTTCACATTCTGTATCTGTTCACCCAAATGCAAAACATGGGTCAGAGCTGTTTACAACTATGAATCATTATTGCAGGGAAGGGGTCAGGAGCAAAACACAGCTCTGCCACTCAA
The DNA here is from genome assembly GCA_013399135.1 of Heliornis fulica. Classification (NCBI taxonomy): domain Eukaryota; kingdom Metazoa; phylum Chordata; class Aves; order Gruiformes; family Heliornithidae; genus Heliornis; species Heliornis fulica. The sequence goes on along the minus strand of VXBZ01008844.1, from coordinate 8,650 downwards.
AACCATTACTGAAATCTGCACACATTCAGTGATCAGGCCACAAACCTGAAACAGCTCAAATTCTAGCAGGAATAAAAACTCCCCTTTGGCACCAACCCCTGTATAAAATGAAGAGAGACCATGCTTAGGTGACTGGAACTAATGGAGTGGAACAGATATGGGAGGCCCTGTCACCTGCCTTTATATTACAGGTAACAGGGGAAAGAACTACAACCAGTGTGAACATATTCATCACTACTTAAGGGAACGAGAAAAGAAAAAACACTAAGAAACACCAAACCTCAAACATATTTGCATCCATATATGCTGTTTTCTCTACTGAAAGCTGATACAGCTATTTTTTTTCTGATACACTAGTGGAAAGGTTTACTGTATAACTTATGTTTCAGCATGGCAAATAAAAAAAATATGAAAAGCAAAACTTCCCAGAAAAATCAACAGAGAGAATGAGTGTATATTTGTTTTAAAAGCCTTCATCGCTTAAATTCCTCAGGCAAATGTAATGTGTAAGGTTTACTTTTAATGTGAGAAATAAAATTCCTACTGGCGACTCTCTGAATGTGCCAAATTTAACAGGAGGTGACAGTTATGCCGGCTTCTTTGCCACTGCTTTACTATCAGAGCTTATCTTGTTAGACAGTGTCCTAAAGATACAGACCTAAGATTTCCGGAAGGCAAAAAAGAAAGATAAGAAAAAGGAGGAGGGGGAATAGGGATAGCATAATACAAATAAAATCTTTTAAACTATGCATTGTACCTGAATATTCTTACATATTAGTTTCAGCCATTTTAAGTATTCATTGAGGTAAAACTAAAAGGATGAGACATGTTTCATATTACAACTGACATTTAATCCTTTGATGCACCATGAATACATTTAATCAACCAAAAAGCATTTCTATCCACATTACCAAAATATGGTCAGCAACAGCAAATTAAAAAAAAAAAAAAAAAAACTGTAAAAATTATACTTCCATGTTTATTCTTTCAGATAAGTGGGATGAAATTACCTCATGAAATTTACAGCACATTTTGATACTTAGCTGAAAAGCCAGTATAAGTCTCACTGATCCTCTTAACCTCACAAGGAAAGTCCATAAACTTCAGAACTCAGTTGTTTGCTCTGCTCTCCTCACTCTCAGGATGATACACAGCACCATTTCTTTCAAATTAATAAGCAAGCAGAGATGAAGAAATATTCTAAGAATATTTCTTAGTAATTTTATCCCCAAAAGAAAGACCAGAATGTGCGTAATGTAAGGAAAACCTGGAAGGAAATTCCCGAAAGGTGTACAGCAGGCAAGACAGCTAGAGAAACTAAAAGTCCTTTGCAATCACACACACAACAAAAAGGCACTTTCAGCACCTTCAACCCACCTGTTCACGTACTGGAGGCAAAATGGAAAATCAGAATCTCCACAACATGAAAAGTGGTGCAAGTTTTCACTCTGGTTTTAGTGTGGGTTTGTTGGGGTTTTTCTGGAGGGCAGTTTTGCTTGCTGGTTTGTTTTAAGTGGGAGAGCTACTCTTTCTTGTCAGAATGAACAATACAAAGGGTGTTAAGAATCCTTGGATGTTACACAGGTTTTTTCCTTCCAAGGCTTGCACAATTCTTTCACAGCATTTTTCATTAGTCTGAATCATGACATCACTGTGTACAGAACAGAGCTCACTGGCACAATCCAGATCTACTGCTTAAATTCCTCTGAGAACAGATATGATAAGTCATGCTTTTGAACTAAAGAAATACAGCCCTCTCATAGAATGTATAAAGAGAGAATTCTTTTGTAAGCTGTCAGTGGGATTTTGCTATCTCTGTTAAATATATAATGGTTAGTGTCATAACAAAGATCAGCCATCGTGTTATGGCATTTATCTTCATGAGTGAAGAGAGGAAGGGCTACTGTGATTTATTCCGTCTCTCCTCATGAGACGATTAATGTCGTTGGAGATTAGTCTTCAGTACTGACTTGTACACAGAATAAAATACAGGGCTGGAGTGGGATGCTAGGCAGTTTTTTAATTGCCACAAGTTTGGAAGCCCACATTACTTACAGATGGCACACTTGACAATTACTCATCTAAGATTTTCAAAAATAGGAGAATATTTTGCAGTTCACTAAGTCATATCCATTTTGTGTTATTTATTTCTTCAGTCCTTATCAGTTTTTCCACAGAGTCCTTTCCCCCATCTGATCACCTAAGTCCACCCACTCTTGTCCTGTTAAATACACTATTTATTGCAGAACTGAAGTCCATGCTGGTGGTTTGCAGTGATACTTCGTAGCATCTGTTTAAAGGTTTCAATATTACACCATTTAGCAACTATTACTAAGAAACATTTGTCACAATACTAGCAGATTAGAAAGAACATATAATGGCTCTGAATCTGTCTTTGTATTCATATATAAATACATAAACAGGACCCGGGATAGAAGGAAGAGCTTTCCTCAAGGTTTTAGAAAAGTTATGTGCTTACTTCTTCACTGGCACCTCATAAAATAAACTGACCATCTTAAATTGAAGTTAACCACCTTTCAAAACCCTGTCACTTCCATGAAATACAGACTGAATATTTTGTTTTCATGCCCCCCACTCTTTTTTATGAAAGAAAATACTTCAGAGTAAAAAACCATGATGAGCAAAAATTCTGTTTAAGAGGGAACAACTTCTTTTCCCCGTAAATGGAAATTCTTAAAAATATTTTTAAAAATTCTCTTTTTCTGAATACTGCTAAATCATGTCAATCCAAGTAAACTTTGATCCTTGATATAAAATATTTTTCTGTTAAAACCACAGATTCTTTACCATCGGTTTACATCAAACAGAACACATTATTAAAAAGCTCTCACCCCAAAGTGCTACCTTTATCCAGGTTCCTCAAGTATTGACTTAAACATTTTTATCAGGCTGTTAATCACATCCACAAATAATGCGATCAGCAACTGAGACCAGCCCTGACAGTGAAACCAGCCAGGTAACAGGGCAACATTATGGCAGAGAAGAAGTATCATGAAAGCTAAGGCCATTTCTTATTGATGGTAAGTGGATAGGAGAGAAAAATCATTGGGTCCTCATCAGTGCAGCTGTCTCCTAGCTGGATGCTGATTTTCCTTAGAGATTTAAAACAACAGGAGCAATCACTTGGCATAGGTAAATAAATTCCATAGGACCTCCAGCCTGTAAAGAAGGGGGAACTGTGACTTCAAAGATAGAGTTGTAAAGCAACAAAATGGTGATTGCTACATCAACAGTTTGTAATCAGATCTCAAACCAAAAATACAGAGCATGTCTTCCCCCATGGAGGGGAGGGGGGGAAACCTGAAAATATTCAGGAAAATATTCAGGATAATCCCGACCCTGTCCGAAGGCACTACTCCAAAGCCACGAGACTGGCTGATCCCTCCAAGTCAAACTAGACAAGCACTCGTCAGGTAACAGTGAGAAACGGCCATCACCCATACACATCATGCAAGCTCCATACACACCACTGAGCTCCAGAATCCCAGCAAAGTAATTGGTCAGCAGAGAGAAATCACAGAGAATTTTACAAAGGAATACAAATACAGAGACTTCACTTCCTGTTCAAGATAAACTTCTATTTTTAAGGATCCTTAACATAACCACATACTTCTTATCCTAAGACCCCTCCATACACACTGAATGGATTCAGCTGTTACCCATCAGGATGGCAAGTATAACCCAAGAAAAGCAAATTCAAGAATATACCATGGCTGTTACACAGTATATTCAGTCATGGCTTTTATTCTTTTTCTGTGAGCACCAACATACATACACATGAGGATCTGAGTTTTCCCAAAGTCCCATCTCCTCAGCAAACATAGCAGAAAAACTGTCAACTCCTAGGAAATGCTAGTGGCAAATAAATTCAATGTCTATGGGATTTAGGCACATGATTTTAGATTTAATATTTCAGAAGCTGATAATAATACATGTTTTAGCTATATCTTCCGTTTCCCTCCAAAAATAGCTAGTAATAAGCAAACAGAAAAATGAAAATTGTTTTATGGAAAAGTTACACTGCATCCAGAATAGCTACATATCTTTGAAACAATGAGAACTAGTAATGAGATTAGCCTTACAGTTCAAACCCAGGAATGCAATCCTGGGTTGCCAGACAATCTCATCCAAACACATAAAATTGCATTTAGGAGATTTACATGCTACGTCCCCTTAGGTTAAAACGAAAATAAATCAAGGTACCCAGAATCACAATGAGAAAGATCACACAGTCTCTTATTCAAGCATCACATCAGACAGACTTTTAGACACATGAGATCCCAGGAGGTTAATTTTTTTTTTTTCTTGCTTTCGGATCTAGAAATAAACTGGACAAGATAATTTGAAACCAATTCTGAAAATTCCAATAGGAGATCTTACTACCAAAAGAATGAAAGGATACTTCAGGAGACAAATTGGTCTTTACAGTTATTTCAAAGGGATAACTTATATTTTCATAAATATTCCTCTGGCTGAGACAGACCTTAATGGAACTTGTTCTAAAAATAAACACAATGCAACATAATCAAAACATAGTAGTTCACCTCCAAGAAAAAGGCCCCGTCTTTCACAGAGGAGAGAAGACAGAATTGTTTTCATCTTGATGTTTCCTTGCAATCCTTACAGTCTCAAAGTTTGAGAAGAATCTTAACCTTAAAGATGAAGGTTTGGGGACTTTAGCTGGTTATCTAATTAAGTCAAATCTAGCAAAATAAATAAACATATTAAATGCAGTTTTATCCCAGAATTCAGAAGGGTTGTTTTGGGTTTTTCTCATTCTCATTTTCACTGTCAGCCATAGATATTTTTTTCTCTCCCTTCAGTATATATGCTAATCTGTTTGCCATTAGTACAAGAATATTTCCATCTCTCCTTCACCACTTCCCAATGCAGCACTTCCATTTTTCCTCCCCAGGATTCCATCAGTATCACCCAGGCACACACTCTTTTCACCACTTGACATGCCAACAGACATAAACCCAGTTTCATTTTCTTCTACTAATCCCAGAAAATGTATGCAAGTACTAAAAGTAATAAGCTTTGTAACTATTATTATGTATGTATGTATGCACTTAAAACCTCATCTTTTTCAGAACATTAATCCTCAGAATGCATTGCCAGATCCCTTCCCTCCCCCTCCACACCCATATTTTTCTATAAAATTAACTTCAACATTTAAAAAACACTTTAACACATGAAGCTTCTTGCCATAACAACTCTAAGAATGCTGATAACAGAAAACAGGTGCAGTGAATTTTTTTTAATCCTCTCATTCTCATTGCAGCTTTTTCAGAAGCATTTCCCAACTGCCACGCATATATACCAAGCTCTGTTATCTAGGCAGCAGCTTTTGTAGATGTGGCTCAGAATGGAAGACAGGAGCATTATTTTACTTTATTTAACATTACTTTAAATAGCTTGAACCCTTCTGCTACAGCTCAGACACTAATATAAAGTTAGCACATGAAAATTACAGTCTGAGGTTGAGTCTGTCCTCATTATGGATGGTTAAAATTGACTATACAGATATTCTATGTTATTTTTTAACTTAACATAACTATTAAAGATTTTGAGAATTATAGTAAGATGAGAATGTGTTGAAAATGTAGCAGAGTCCATCTCCAACCAAAGTAGGTAACACTCCAAATTAATGGAGATAGAATTGTTCTCTTTAGCAACATAACAATTACTTCATTAGACATCAATCTAAAAATTCTAACAGATCCCTGAAAAAAAAAAAATCCCACTTAGGTCAAACTAACTTGACAAATGATAACTTAGATTATTTTTTTTTTTTGATTGGTTGGTTATGCTGAACAGATTATAAAACAATGCTTTTCTGATTTAACTTCCCAAATCCATACAAAACTTTCTTGATCAACTACCTTGATCCTCTTATTTAAAAAATTTTCTGCTTTCGATCTTCTGTCAAAGTTTTCAATACGTAGTTCACAGACCAGTTCAAAGAGTCCATGAAAAACAATAGCTCAGATGACTGCTCAGACATGTAATGGTCTTTCACTCTGCCCACTCCTCTTAGTGCTTATCTCTTGCACTGCATCCTGCACTCTTCAGCCAGTCAAGCACCTGTTTGTTCACTTCTCCCACATTTATGATCTCTTTCATTGGAAAACTGCCCAGGCAGCCCCTTATGAGTCTCCTCCTCAAGTGCTGCCGCAGTGGGTCTGGAGGCTAAATTAACAACCCATAATGGTTACTGTGAACATTAAACATTTACAGTGAACAGTTATACCAAGAAGTTCCTGTGTAGATACTTAGTAAATGTGACAAACATCAGCAATGCATGTAGAAACTTGCACGCCATACTGATAAAAAACTCCTAATTTACTTTGTGAAGCCACAGCCCTAGTTCTTACATGCTTCTACAACTCTAAAAAAGAGCATGTTTTAACATCACAATCACTTAGTGGGGCTCACTGTTGTAGGAACACTGCATCACAAGGAGCAGGAAAGATCCTTCTTATAAGGTAACTGCAGCAGTCAAGCTAACTTGAAGTACTAATTCAATTTTCGTTCAGTATCTAATCTTTGGGGGCTGACCTCACGCTTTAGAAACCACTTTTACTAAGCAAAGTAAGCACCAGCCCAAGACAAATACGTAAGGTTGGTTATCACTGACAAGTTCCACTCAGCAATAGGGGAGACTGGCAGCAAGTCAACTGATCCCTGAATACTGACCGGAGGAAGAGCACTTGAACATGAACAATTTGATCTGCAAGATGTAACAAGTGGACCAACCCAAGAACTGGGAGCAGTGTCCACTTCTTTCTATTGCTCTTACCAAAAGGATGCTGGGCTTGTTCTGCTCAGACCAAATGTTCCAGGCACGTAGACTTGTTTCTGTGGTTCTCACAGTCAGTCCAACATGGCTGTAACCCAATACTTGACATGCTATAAAAGATTTGGGTTGCTAAGTCAGGACTTTGAAGGACCACATCAAAACATGCAACTCTTATTTTGTGTTCCCATCAAACATTTCCTACTGTGATACTTGGCAAAAAGCACTTCAGCTAGTGCCCAGGTGGTCACTGCTGCCCTGTAATGTATATCACAAGTCTCCAGCAACACAGATGTACTGGGCAGGGTGAAGTAAAGTGTCACAAGAATCTCAGCAGTATTTTTAAAGATTAGTAGCCTTATAAAAGACAGTTCATGCTCTCTACTACTACTTCCCCTTTCTTTTCTGCAATCTGGACTGATGGACCCAAGCACTTACTGAGTTAGCTAATCATTTGTCTCATGTGTGCTTAACAGACAGATGTGTAGTAATGCAACGCAACAGCATAGCATCCTGGAAACAGTACAAAGGAAGACAAAAAAAACTGTCTGACAAGGATTGACAGTGTAAGCAAACTGGTTACACAGATTTTTTATTATTCTTGGCCCATAAAAAATAATTCCAAACCAAGAAGCTTCAGTACAAGAATGATCCAAGCAAATGCTTGGCGGTCCCTGACATCTTCAGGAAGGGACACACTTGTGGAGCCATGGGTCATCTTGAACCAATAACAAAAAAGGTACTAACATATCTTCAATAGTAACTTAGTTAACAATGTCAACAGTGATTTACTGAGTTTATTCCACAGCAAGACAGGTAGCCCCACTAAGTTATTCTACTTTTTTTTTTTCTTTTCAAAACCAATGTGCACTTATTTGTATGATGTCTCAAAACCTGCATTATGAATGAAACAAATTATGAAGCAGATTAGGATGAATTAAGCAGTACTGCTCTAAGGATGAATATGCTGCAGCACTGTTGCATCAAACTGCTGAAAAAATCCACAGACTAAGTTCAAAAAAACCCTCAAAGAAGCAGGGAATGTGAATGTGCACCATTAAATAGATACAGAACTCTCAATCTGTACAAGAAAATTGATGTTTTCTGTCTAGTCACTGTCAGAAAGTAAGAGGTAACGATGCATTTGAATTCTAAATCATGCCCATCGGGCAACTTCTCATAATCATTTTATTCTAGTTCTTCCATTTATTAAGTAGCGCATGAAAATCCACAAAAAAAGCAGACTCTAGCAAAGGCCAGAGAAGTCCTAGCTCCTGAGGGTAATGTAAGTTACCAAGTGATTTTATTTCACAAAACAATCTAATTTGGGGAGTATGACCTATCTTTAAACGGAAAAGGTGACCTTGAGGCCCTTTCCAACTTCATCTTATATCATTATTGATTCTATGAGTATTAAAGTAATGCTCTAATTAAGATGCTTTTCCTGCTCCAAACAGTGAATTGCAGAGAGGTTCTTGATGGTCTTACCTGCCTAGAATTTCTAAATGACAGAAACATCAAATGAGATGAAAGAAGCTGGTGTGGTCAGGGTATCATAATTTTGAGAAAGCTGCCAGAATAATATTGAATGACAACAGGCTATGGCCAATAAGGGTCTATTTTCTTCCATTACGTTTGTTAGGTAATTTTGGCAGGTAGGCAGAGTGATATGGGATGTGACATGGGATGTGACATGTTTCTCTAATACAGCAATGCCAACGGAGAATATTGGTCCTTCTGCAGAGCAAGGTGAGCTACTGGAAGCATTCACTATAAAAGCATTAAGACATACCTTAAGGTATTGAGAAGTGGAGTTCAAGATCCACTGGG
>VXBZ01008840.1:22502-34703 GCA_013399135.1 Heliornis fulica | reverse complement strand
GCCTAGCCCCCCCACCCCCCTACCCCTCCTAAAAAAAGGAACCAACACCCCAAACCAACCAAACAGCTAAGCAACAGGGCAAGGAACTTTATGCAAGCTGGGAAAGTAACAACTCTCCAGCAGCATACCACATGTAGCCCAGGACTGGGAGCCTCAACTATTTTATAAAAAATGTTAAAGGGTCCCACATTGAAGGGGAAGATGTGCAAAAGATGCTTACTTCAATTCTGTCCTTGCTCTGTCATCTACCTCCCCATCACTCCTTACTGAAGAGCTCTTCAGCGACATCACCCTGACCTCAGCAATCAGGACCATCAAGAACAAAAATACCAGGCTTGCTATACAGTACAGGCTACACGGCACTGCATACTTTCAGTAATTTAGGATCTAAGTCAGATATAAGACTGACTGTTTTGAACACACAATGACAACATATGACCAGCAGGTCATCAGAGGTCACTGTCCCTCTTTACCCTGCTCATGAGACCCCCACCTGAAGATCTGCATCCAGCTCTGGGGTCCTCAACATAAATACATGGACCTGTGGAGGCAAGTTCAGGAGTGCCACAAGATGCAAGGGCTGGAGCACCTCTCCTATGAAGTCAATCTGAAACAACTGGGTTTGTTCAGCCTGGAGAAAAGGCTCTGGAGAGATGTTATAGCAGCCACCCAGTCAGTACACAACTGGGGCCTACAGGAAAGGTGGAGTGGGGCTGTTTACAAGGGCATGGAGTGATGAGTTTAAACAAAGAAAGCAGATTTAGATTAGAAAAAAATTCTTCACTCTGAGGGTGGTGAGGCACTGGACCACCACAGTGATGTGGTAAAAACTCAGTAATGAAAATTATTAAGCAGGTATTCTTTNGCTGGTGGTCTTTTGATAAAGGCGGCTATTCTTCCTCAAGCTCTAAACTTTGACCATGACTGCTTTATATAACCACGAGAAGCTCAAACTGTTTTTCTTCCCAGGTTCATCTGCTCATTCATTCTTTATCTTCAAGGTCATTCTGCCTTCGCATTTTAGGGATGTTTCCCTATTTTTCAAGCACAGCTGTATGATCGAAAATAACTCCAAGGTGGTACATCAGCTTCTCTATTTAAGCTCTCTTTTTTTCCCACCAAGCTATCCTTGCTTTTACAGGCCAAGCTGTCTTTTACTTTGTGAGTCTGAGTGCTAGCTAAAATACAGGACACCCCATACATTTTAGTTTTAGCTGTTATCAATAGTTTGCCCAGAGCAGCTGTGGCTCCCCCATCCCTGGCAGTGTTCAAGGCCAGGCTGGATGGGACTTTGGGCAACCTGGTCTAGTGGAGGGTGTCTCTGCCTATGGCAAGCAAGTTAGAACTAGATGGTCATTGAGGTCCCTTCCAATCCAAACCATTCTGTGATTCTGTAACTGTAAGCACACAAAAAGTAATGTACACTGATAATTAACAATGTGTAAGAACTAATTATAAGCACAACACACATTGCTAATGTCAGCCTAAAATCTTTAATTCTAAAGCTTAAAATTGACCTGCTTCATCAGTCTAAACTCTCCTATGCCAGATACCTATAATTCCTTGGTATATATAAAACTGTATTTGTGTGCATGTATCTGAATATGCACACATATTTAGTTGTGAAAGAGCTTAGAAAGGTTAAGAAAGAGCAAGTTTTTCCCTTAAATGAGAGCAACTTAAGCTTTAAGAATATGTTAGACTTTAGTCACAACACAGTTTGAGTTAAGCCTCTGGAGATACGGAGTAGCAAATTCTGTTCCAAGTAGTCCTCTGACGACTTCCACTGAGCAGAAAGACACACCAAATAGACTAAGAAGCAGCTCAAGTGAGCCAGAATATTTAATCTAACTGACATGGACTACAATTCAGAAGACACATAGCAAAAGCAGCAACTCAAGTGTATACCTAGCGGAGGAGGCAAAGAAGATGAACCGGGAGAAGCAGAAACAGCACTCCAGCAATCACCTGTGAAGAACTATTCCAAATATAAGAATAGAACCAAAAAGGCTGCTAAGTTAGCAACTTTAAGAGGCAACAAAACAGAAGATGGCTTGGTGCAGCTGCATATTGGTAGATTTAAAAACAGGTACCTTTTTACTTAGGTGTGCATATCAGAAAGTAAGGTCTAGCATCGTATAAATTATCAATAGAGATGTTAAAAATATCATTAATGACTATCACAAAACAGATCAGATAACCAATAGCAGATTGCCTAGCAGGACTGTTGAGCAATACTACAACCTCAGAGGGGGTGACATATGAACCAACTGTATCCCTGAACAGTAAATAAACTATAAATCAATCTCATGAAGATGCACAGAAATTCAGATTGAACAAGACTATGGATTGCAAATACCACAAAAAACACGCTGGGCATAATGTCATAACTTTAACATCAAATGCAAACATGGGAATTATTTAAGGCTTGATAAAACATCAGTGAGAAATGCTCTACAGCATGATAATGCTTCAATATAAATCATGAACAGGAATTATGATCCTGAGGCGGATGTCAAATCATGAACACTGAAAACTTAATACTCTTAATAAAAAAGTCAAGTGAAAGAATGATATTCTAATTGATAATAAAAATTTGACAAAGTTCTGCTGGATTACAGTCCTAATTTCAAGTGTGTTGTAACACATGATTATATTCAAGTACTAAAGCTAAATTCTTCAGCAATATTAACCAATACCAAAATATTTGGTTAATATACATTACTGATTCTTGTAAACTTCTTAATTATTATGGAATTATTCATTCTAATATGAAGAACAGTCTCTGAACTGTTCTGGATGTGTATTTTCCCACTTCTTAGTTTCCTCAACACATACTAAGGAAAACTTCCTCTATCCTGCCAAATAATTCCTTTCTGATTCCCAAGAATAGAGGACTCCAAAGCACTTTCATAAATACAGTGTGACACTCTGCCATTTTCACTTTGAACATCAACTCATCCATTGCTGGTTCAGATAAGTCAACAGACACAAAAATAATTTGTTTAGGAGAATACCATGTTCAAGCAACTTCTGCCTGCTGCACCAGCATCAGTCTAGTGTCATTATCTCCTAGGCATCAACTCCCTTTCCTTCACTCTCCTGTGAGAGTTTGGCATTCTGCTCTACAGAAGATAATCACCTCAGACCTTTCAGGCATGAGTAAACATTCCTGACCATACCCGACTCTAAAATATCCATTCAGATTTCTCTCTCATTTAGTAAAGATTTTCGAGCAGTCTAGATTTAGCTACTTGATACACCAAAGCCTATAAGTACTAATTGTCATGTGTTCTAAATAAACCCCTAACTAGTTCAGGCCTGAATTCTAGGTCCTAGTTTACTCAGGTCATCTTTCTAGTAGCAATTAAGGCTGAGGAAGCACTTCAAATTACAGAAAATTAATTAAATGCTCATAACTTCATACTAACACAGATTTGTTTGCCAGCCTCAGAGAGTTGGAAACAATATTTTCCCATGCAATTAGCAATTCTTACAAATTTACTGCTATGGTATTTCTGCCCAGGGCACAGATTCATAGCTTAGTATTTTTTTAATAAAAACTTTCACCAACTGAAAGCTATTAGTTCCCATTCAACATAATCTGCCACAGACTGAATGAAACCTATCCAGAGATAAAAAATTACAATTACATCATTCTTCTTTTATCATAAGCAGGTCTGTTAGCAAGATTTAAGTTTGAAGCAGTAGCTAAAGGCGTATCATTTACCTACATTAGTCCTCCAAGTGGGTATGCTTCTATACACTACTGCTCCAACAGCTTTTGAAGTGCTGTTATATTTCACATATAAAAATTAAAATAACCATGTCAACATGCTGCTAATGTCAAAAATAAATTTTTAAAAACATCTCCTCTGCACGATATGGTTCTTCAAGCTAAAAGCATTTTATATAATACTACTCAATATTTGTCTATCATTGACATCTGCAATTAAAAATAGACATCTTCATTCTAAACCTGAAATATTTTAAGTTTTTGTGAAAAAGGTGAAACTTCTGTATCTGTTTAAATTGACAAATGAAGCATCCTCTGTTAACCTGTCGATCTATTTTTTAAAACATCAGTGTGTACTTCCTCTCACAAGCAGCCAGTTATTAACAGTGGCCAGTACCATACTATAAATAAACTAGAAATACTACTAGAGTGAGGAGGGGCAGCTGTTAAACTAACTGTACCTTTAAAAAGTCGGGTAAGATTTTTACTTATTAGTGTCTCATTATTGGAAAGAACCATCTCTTCAAGCTATATTTAAGTGAAGCATAAAATTATGAACTGCCAGTTTAGCTCTTTCATATACTGTCTTCTTGTTCTCTTCATAAACTGGAACTACCGCATGTTTATACCAACCCTAATCTACAATATTTATTAAGTTCTCCCAAATAGCAACTTATTGTTAGTTAGGAAAAAAGCTAAGACAATTCACTAAGCTGTCTTTCAAGCAGACTATATCTTCCTGTCTGTCCCAAGTTCAGATACTGGCAATAAACATTCAAGAAATCACCTTTCCAGAAGTCCATTCTGATGCAAAATGGCTTGTAACTTGTACATTACTGCCTTCATTAAGCAACTGTGCTTTCTAATTACTGTTTATGGAAAAAAAAACCAAAACCAACAACTAGTTTATTGAAAATACCTCCATTATGCAAACTGAATTTATTGCTTAATGCTGGTCCAGGCATTTCACTGAACTGTCTAAACACAACATCTTTGCAATAAAATAAAAAATTCTTAAAATAATAACAAATAGCTTGCTTTCATTAAGATTCTGACAAGAGTATGCACCATCACAGTATAACCAAGGCAAATCATTGCTTCACAGTTATTTTGTCTTAAGGTATCAAATTAGAAATCCACATTTTTTTCTAGATCAATAATATATACAGGAAGGAAGACAAAGATGAAACACTTAAAACAATATTGCAAGTATGAATCATCTGAACAGTTAAAAATGGAACATAAAACGTTGGAACTCTTCATGTATAGGTAATCATGTCTAGTAACAAAAAGTACGAAGTTCACACATGGTTGAGTTTAAGCATTCTTAGAATTTATCGAGCATGAGATGTATTTTTCTCTGTATGGGTCCGTGCAGAAGAGCTATCCTGACCAGCCAAATCACTCCTGGAAAAACCCTAGAACTCATGAGACAAACACTTTGTTGTTAAGAATTTGTAAACAGGTTTGAAAATCTATTAATATAAATTGACACCAGGATTAAATTAATGCTGGCCTTTCTGGGAGACTGCCTGAAGCAGAGGGGCACAGCAGATGACCTCAAGAACTCCCTTCCAGCTTAGGTTTTTCTATGCACACCATATTATTTTTGTTATGCTGTGACTGCATGAGTCAGTGCAAGTCACTAAAAAAAAAAAGCAGTGATGGCACCATCAGACACAGTAATCAAAGCACAGACAGTACAAGTTGAAAGGCCAGTTTGCCTGGAAGTTGGACTTCCAGTTGCATTTTTGTTTGTTCTTTTTATGAGACTCTAGACCTTCCAATTCCAAAAACAAAACCCCCAGATCCACCTCTACATGACTGCCATCAACTCCCACTACTAATCCTGTATGCTGGTGTTTCCATTTAATGTCTGACTTTAGGAGCGAAATAACTACAAAATTTTTATGGTAACAGAAGCATATATTTAATAAACGCCACATGGTTTTGTCGACCAACTACAGTAGTAGTTTAGGATGTCCAGGCTAGATAAATAAAACAAACCAAATTTTAAATCTCTGTATATGCATGAAATTCTCATGATACCATTAATACTCATTCCCTGACCACACAGGAACACTTTTAACTTGAGTTCCATCCTGTTATAAATCAGTTAAGATACTTTCGTTTGTGTTCTTCCTTGTCTGGCTAAAAGCAAGATGTATTGACTGTCATTGTGCTCCCCCATAATTTAACTCACTTCATTACTTGATGTAATCCAGTGAGTATATAATATTCATCCCTTAGTACTCCATTTCAGAAAAATCAACTCAGTCACAGTAGCTAATATAGCAAGCAGTCCAACCAGACCCCATCTTTTTAATTCAAGTAAAGATTACTGTCACAGGAACCTATCTGTTTTGGAGGAGTGGTATTTTAATTCTACACTTGAAGTAGCTAAGAAGCTAATTTAATAATTCATCAAAATAAAGAGGAGAGAAATGAGTGTCATCTTATAAAATATCCACATAGAATTATCTATCATCTCTGCCCAGTGTGATAGGAATAATAAAACAAGAGCAGAAATAGCTGCTCCTTTCTGACTACAGCATTCATGTCTCAATAGTATGGCTTATAATGCTGAACCTTGGTGCTGGAAGTACAGTAAGACTACTCAGTGACAGCAGTTTTCCAAACTTAGGCTTATACTTCAATGTGGGTATTCTATACTACTAGCAGCATTAATTACACACAGAAAATCATTACGCACCCTACTGAATCCAAATATGCGTATGTAATATGAGTGCCTAAAAAAATCTTCATGAAAACCCCATCACCCTCCTTTCCTACAAGGAAACATTACAACTATCAATACCATCCCATGCTACCCATGTGCTTTTTACTGAAGTAAAACTTCTTAACACACACCAGGTTATGAAATTATTAGTCACTATGCCTGATTTTGGATCAGCAAGATAAAAAGATTGCTTTTACCATATAGTGAAAGATTGTTGTAAAATATTACAGATTAAGATCCAAACTACATTAATTCAGTGCTACTACACAACAAACTAGTAGAAAAACTGACTTCCCCTCTCTACCAAAGTAATCACAAAATATACAGTAAAGAATTAAGTTCTACTAACAGCAAAAATAGTTTTCGCACATCATCATGTCAACATTTATTTTCTGTTCTTGGTGTTCTCCTATGCATTTAAATAAATGCTAGGGAGCTTATAGTTAGCAAGACATTACAAGGACATGAGTAAAAAAAAAAAAGAAAAAATCAACCGTGTACTCCAGAAAGAGTATTTTAAACATTTCGCTTTATGCATAATTAATTTCCCATTCAAAATAGGTTTTAAAAAAGTATTCAACTTGCTACCAAACAACTATCAAACCAAAAGCATTCATGCTAAAAATCTGGTTTAGAAGATTGATTTCTAAAGTAAGATATATCCCAGGACAGTTTCAAAGGTAAATTTATATCTCCAGCACACATGAAATGATCCAATAGCATTCCTGAACCTTTTACACTTACACAATCACCTTAACTGCAGCTAATTAAGTTTACTAAGTTTCAAAGATGCCATCTCAAACCATATTCAAGCAATTAAACTGTAAATTACCACTCACAAAGCACGAGCCTGAAAGAGAATGGAACTAAACCACCAGATTAAATCTTAGAACTGTGCCCACTTAATTTTTTCCTCCAACACCACAGTTTCTCTCTCAACACACTCAAGAAGTGAAAAAAACCCAAAATGTTACCAGATGTACCAAGTACAAGATAAAGAAAAAAAGCTATCTCTAAGGAGTTCCATGGTTACATACTTCATAGTTAGGAGATAAGCTCTCCAATTTCCCTTTACAAAGTGCAATATACCAAAACATTCCAGCAACAATAGAAGCATTACTATAATCTCTCAACTCCTGCCACTGAAACTGGAATTCAGGCTGCTGATATATGCCTACAGCATGCTCCAAGTCACCCCTTGGCCCACCTCTCTGGCACCATCTTTGTGTCTCTGCCTGGTTGGCATGCCAAGCCTCTTGCTAGTGAGCCCAAGACCTTTCTGGAAGTCCTGATCAGAGGCTGCTACTTCTACATACTGCCAGGAGTACATTTAAGTCAGAAATCCTAGAAACTACTGTTGAGCACAATATATTCTTGCGTAAAACAAACCTCGAGAAAGTGCTAGACGTTTAAGCAATTTTAAAAAAGTTTTAAAATGAAAGTTTTATCTTTTATAAGTTTTAGATGACTGTAATGCCTATCAAGTGTCCAAATGTAAAGACTGCTTTTTCTTCACAAGCTTTTTAAAAAATGCATAGTTGGTGCAATCAATCCAGTCTTTTGTTTTAGAACAAGAATTAAGTCTACTTGTAAATATTAGGAAGAAATAAACTTCTCATTTTGCATTCTTAATTCTGATTTAGAGATTGTATTAAATGGAATGAGAACATAAATACTAAAATTTAACACTACTACGGTAGGAACTTGTGTGTTACACAGCAGTCCAGCTTTTTTCCCCTAAATCACACAACTGGACTAACAGTAAGACAGAAAAGCTATGCTTTTTGGCAAGCGTTAGTCATATTTTATACATGTCATATGCCATAATTAATACCTACCGCTAATACAGCCATAATCAATATATAATTAAAAGGACAACTCATTTTTCTCAAGATTTCATTTATATGTAGGCTCTTTATTCTTACCAGCTTAATAACGTATTTCTTGGCATTAGACAAAATGAGCACCACACCTACCTGCTGAGAGGAGGAAGCACATGGACCATTTTCTTTGGAAATGTTCTACAGTCATGTTTAGACAGCACAAAGAACTACTACAATGTAGTACTGTGACTGCAGTTTGTGGACTGTGAAACTTGGTACCTCCTTCAGGAAGTTGGGTCTGGGGTCTTAGGCAGACACCTGGAAAAACTTTGTAAACTCCTGAGGAAAGCTGTATCCCTAGCCTCAAACATAATTGAAAAGCTACTTACTGCAGCTACGAATAAGAACAGCTTGTTTTCTTACTTGGAACTCTTTGCCCTGCTTCAAAATGTTCAACTCATATCACTAACTTTCTTAATAAATGACCAGCTAGAATTTGACATAGCTGTTTTTGCTTTCACCAGAAAGCAAATTAACCTATAATACCTAACACTTCAATACACGAGATGTTGATGCAACAGCACTTACTGTAATCACAGCTTTGCTCAGACAGATAGAGCCTCTGCAGCCATATTCTGTTTCATCTTCAGACTTGTAGTAACTGAGTGTGTTGCTTTTCAGAACTACCCATCGATCCTGCCACCCGTGAATGTAGTTGGTCCACTGAAAAAAAATATTATTCCAAAGATTAGCTAGGGGAAAGAAAAGCCACAGTGGTTGATATTTCTGAAGCTTTCAGGCACCAGAAGAAGAAAACAACTTATTTTAAAAAGTTCAAATTCCTAAAGGTACCAAAACCCTGTTGTTTCAAATAATACTATGATAACAGAGGTCTTGACTGCAGTTGCATTGCCAAGGCCAGATAAAATAAAGGTAATAAGCATACCAATGACACAGATTGAGGTAAAACATGAAGAAAAAAAATTAAAAACTTAAACACTAAGGTGAGTTTAGCCATCTGATTTAAAAACTGAAGTTAGACCAAAAACCAAACTTCAATGAAACTTAAAATAATTTATATAAAATTTCTACAAAATTAGTTTAGTAAAGTTTCCAGTTCTCTTCATATAAACACAAACATGCCATCACCCCACAGTACAGTATATAATTATTGGAATACCTGGAGTTCTTCATCTCGTATGTATTGGTTTTGGTTTTAATTCCTAACCACTTTTTCAGTAAGATATTTGCTTACCAGGATACATGCTATCATACTTCTGTTATTCACTTTTCTAGGCAGTCAACATTCTCACATGCAATGAAACTGATATTCCAGGAACAAGTTCTAGATTAATCCTACAGTGATCTAGTTAAGAAGGACTAAAAGTTCTGGTTATTAATCTTGTATTTGCAGCATCTCCCCAAATGCCTTTGTAGAATCACAAGACACTGGCAATGTCAAGGATGTTCTGTAGTTCTGATACACCGCGGTATAAAAAACTATAGATTACATATAAATGGAAACAAAAGCACTGACAATAATTTTATCAGCATCACTGTTTAATTTGATTATATTTTATTTTATTTGACAAGGAAAACTGTACTTAGACCAAAATATCTTGTTAGCATTTAAATTTAATTATTATTCATCCTTTTGTAATATATAAATGGGAGAAGGTGAGAGGATGTCAACTAACAGGCTTGTTTCCATACCATACTACACATATTGGTTACTACATGTCTCATAAGTACATGTTAACTCTAGTTTTAACAAGAGGAGGTCTAAGGAAAACAGATTTTTATCTAAGAAATGTCTAACAATTTTCAAGTGTAAGGGAGACCTTTATTTGCTCTCCAAAGACAAAAGCTCTTTTTGATCTCTTAACACAGTGACTTTCTAAGTGCAGTATTTCCAAAGAAACCATCAGCTGTGCTCAGTACATTAACTGGTAGCACAAGTGGTCATGGAGGTATATTATTTCCTGCCTTCCCCTTTTCCCTTCCCTCAGATTCTCAGCTCCTCTCAGATGTGAAAGGCAAAGTCCAAAGTAATCTCAGACAAAAGAGCCAGGGACAGGGAGGAAAGCACCTTTCCTTCTTTGTAAGAACTGAGACAAATATAGCAGTCAATCTTGCATTTACTGTTGCAATCAACAGTTGCTGTTGCAATCAAAACGCACCACGAATTAAGAGGCTCCTTCAAGTATACTGGGTAGATACAAGGTTTTGGGAAAGAAAAAGCCACTTGTTTTTTCAAGCATCTATATTCTCACACTTCAAGACAGACTCTTCCACACTTTAGTTCTTTCTTCACAACCACTTTCAAACTGTTAGCAGTAAATACAATAGAAAATAGACTAGAGTTCTGAAACTAGCAGGATGTACTTTTCTTACCAAAATAGTCTTCTGCCTTCAAGGCTCCCCTTTAGAGAGGAGTCGAAATACTAAAAATGCAGAGAACTACTGCTTTAGAAATTAATTATACACATTAATAAAAATAGACATTTCCTTAATAGAAAGTTTGGTATGCTACTATTTAATTAATCAGTTTGCTCATATATTACCAAGGCATTAGCTAACAAAAGGTACACTTAACCCTCAAGGATACTGACTGCAACAGGTTTCACCATACTTGACTATTCTGATGACAACCGATGTTCTCACAAGAAAAGCAGTGTCAGCTACATTCTGCATAATCACCCAGAAAATAAAGTTTGCATATACGTAAGCTACAGAATGTCAGGTGCCATGGCTTTGCTTCACCTGCTACACCAGTAAGAAACAGCACCTGGACTTCATCAATCACATTAAAGTTTCTAATTATGGAAGCATCTAGTCAAAGGAAAACTTTGGAATGGACAAAAAACCCAAAACCTCGCATTTTAACTGCTGTAACATCTCACATGCACCTTACCCTCTCCCTTCTACATCTGCTATTGGATGTGGAGATTTTCCTCTTCTCTTAACCATTCCCTTCATCTTTGGGGTTAGAAATATCTTCAGGCTTTAAAGATTTCACCAAGCCCCTCACAAAAAGCACGGTGTAGCCCATTTATGACTTTTGTCAGCATCTAGGGCTAGTTTATGATTTCTGTACCTGTACATCCTACACCAGACTGTGTCCAGCCTTACAGTGTAGAGCAGGACAAAAAATTCAAAACACAGCGCTTTAATTCTAAACATATTTAAATATTATTCTGAAGGTACTTTCTGTAATTAAAAATCTGCATTCAAACTTAGTATTTCAATATTCAACTTAAAGATACTCCTAAAAATAAAATTTCCCAGAATCAACCAGGATATACTTGCAAGTCATCTTTTCAGTAACGATAAACGCAAAAACAAAGTTTATTTTTAAAAAGGGAAACGAGCTTTAGTGCTATTTTCCTTCCGCTCCACCACCCGTATCTCTTGGTGCAGTCCTGGTTTTGCTACTTGGCCTCAAGGCTGTGCCGCTACGGTGCCCGCTCGTGGAGAGCGACCACGGGCTGCGCCAGCCTACGGGACCTCCCCGGGGTGCCACAGCCGCAGCCTGCACCACAGCTCGCCGCCGGCTCCGATCAGAAGCCTGAGCCGCGGGGGAGACGCCCTCCCTCAAAGCACCTGGCCGCCTCCTCCCGGGCCCGGCTCCCCAGAACGTCACGCCGGGCAGCCAGCAGGCTTGTGGTAGGAGCAGCGGGCGGCAGAGTCCCGGGCCGCAAAGCACCCCCCTCCCTCCCCGGGTCCGGTGACAGCGACACTTCCCCCAGACCCTCTGCCAGGATTAAGACGCGCCCGCGGCTCTCCCCCAAAGGAAGAGCTTCGTCCCGGGGTGGAGATAGGCGGGTAGCAGCTATGCAGAGGCGGGCGGCCCCGGCGGCGGCGGTGTGCCGGTGCCCGCGGCTGAGGGTGGGGGCGCGGGC
>VXBZ01008840.1:0-19412 GCA_013399135.1 Heliornis fulica | reverse complement strand
TGTTTGTGGTAGTATTCTTCCTAGAGAAATACTTTTGTTCGTCGTCCATCTTGCTTATATTAGTTCATGTTGCTGGTCTTGGCTTATGAGGTGACATTTTTTACTGGCTTAAGTGCATTACGGTGAGATGGTGGCTCAGCAAAATTTCGTGATGTGTTTTTTTGAAATAACTGAAATTGGCTCTTTTAGAGACTTAAATTACTGAATCACTCTTTTATTGAAGACATGCTAAGTTGGATATTTTGTATTTTACTTTCATGGATCTCATGAAATACAGACATTTCATATTGTTCACAACCATCTTGCAGATAGATGTGATTATTACCGTAACTGTTTTATAGAAGAAATTTTTGAATGCCATATTTGTACCAAATGCCCCAGAATTCAGTAGCATTTAATAATGGGTCATTTTAAAAGTTCATGTAAGAAAGAAAATACAGAGGACCTCATATGTATATATATTGTTAGTTGAAAGGATGTTTTTTCTCTCCTCATCGGTGTTTGGGGTTGGTTTGGGGTTTAGGTTGGGTTTTTTTTTTTGGTTGTTTTTTTTTTTTTTGTATAGTGCTAAATTTAGAAGCATTTAACTTGGGAACATAGAGTGATGCCTACGACATTACACTTGACAAAAGCCTGAGAAGTGGTCCATTGTGGTCAAAAGTGTATGAAGTAAGTGCTAAGTTTGTTAATTGTTTATTGTACTTTCAATGCTTTTACAGAACTCTTAGTAACATCTTGTCATTGAAATCAAGAGTAATACTGATTTTCTTCTGATGCAGCCAATGTAATGATAGGATTCCTGAAGGTGTTTCTTAATCTTCTTTTCTATATTTGTATGTGAAGTTAGCTGTTACAATTAAGCTTTGTTCTCGCTAAAGTGTAAGAGTATAACAGTTTAAATAAATGAATCTTAAAAATATTGTCATCAAGTGAAAATGGGAAGTTTACTTTGGGCTCAAGCTATATGAGGTTTCAGATTTTGATGAAATGTTATTCGTGGCTTTTATGAGCTGAAATTTTCCTGAAATTAAAGCAGCTGTTTCACCTAGATCCTGAGCTTAGGCATTTTAAAATAATAATTAAAAAATCATAGAAAGGAGTCTTGTGTTGCAATTCGCAACATCGTTGTTTGGCGACTTACTTAGCGCAATTGAGATGTAAAAAATGGTCCTATACATCTGTAAAATAAGTCTTGGTTCCTCTGTTTAGCTTTTGAGCTCTAGGGGAAGTAGGCAGTTGTGTATCTCAGGAACTTCTTTACATCTCATTATTGTCATGAGGATCTGTGATAACAAAGATGTCACAATTTATATTTTTTATATATGAGGACTGGTACACACTTCATATGAATCAAATCATAATTCAGTATGTAAATAAATTATTTTTTAAGCTTTTCTGTATGGTGTCATTTTCCAGTCCTAATACTTCTTCACACCAAGTTGTTAGTGCTGTCTGTAAAAGGCAAACTGTTATCAATCTGTACAATAGCACTATGTCCACTGAACGGGAATATTCTTAGAAATATTTTATTGGATTTATGTCTTATTACATGAAAAGAGTATGAAGGTGTTCAGGATTTCACACAACACACAGGGTTTCAGAGGGCATTTACTGAAGAAAGGGTGGAGGAGTGGTGCAGGATCAAATACAAGCCATTTACTTCAGGCTAGTTTAGACAGCTGTCCAAAAATATGCTAACTTTGAATAAAGGTAGAGGCACTTGAAATTAAATTGTTGCACTGCTTTTACTGCTGTGTCAGTTTCTGGATAATTGCATATAGTACATAACCCTGTCTGTCTGCCTCAGGTGAGCTTCTGTGTCTGATCCTAAAGAGGTTGATTGGGGCTTTATTAGTACTTTTTTACCCACTTGTAAGCATCCCAGGTGAAGCTTCCTACAACAACAATGCTGTTTTGTGGTTCCTCTACACTTTTTTTTGTTTTGTGTTAGCTGCTGGCATCCACTGCAGAAGTCTTCCTCTCTAGATTTAGAGGTTCTCTCAGCAGCAATTGGAAATTTACTTCCTCCACTTACAGATGATTCTCCTGCTCCCTTCCTCTCATTCCTAAATCACAGGAGTAATAGGTTAGTATTTAATTGTAGACTGTCTTCACAGACTTCTCTGATTTCACATCCTACTTACTCAGTATGATACTGAGAAATTTGACATGTTCTGTTAGAGGAAACAGCTTAGTCTTGCAGCAGCTTCATGAGGTGACAGTATGCCAAAAATGCCACTTTTTGCCTAGACTGTTCTGACTGTTTAATTAGACTACAAACCTTTACCTATTTTTTCCAAGTTGTTTTAGCTAAAAGTATTATAAGATTATGTCACCACAAGGTAAGTGTTGTCTTTAGGTCAATGTTCCATTAAACAGTTACTACTTGTCCTTACCAGTCTCCGCACTGACATTTTGTTCACATTTTGCTGTTTCAAACTGTGGTGCTTCTAAGTGTCCTTAAAATATTTCCATTTCTGCTATGGCAGTCAATCCACTGTTTTTATCTTCCAGTGCTGTATCTGTTGTCTTGCAGCTTTTGTGATTCATTTCAGTAGGCTAAAAGTTTTGCATATTTCTTTTCAGGCCTGTTAATCAGTAACCAAGGTAATCTTCAGGTTTTGTTCATGTTAAGTGGCTGAAAATTGTGTCAGTTGTTATCCCTGTTCTTTCTTCTGTACATCTTTAATCTTTGGTTGCCAGCTTAAGTCTTCAAATAAATATTTTCTTCTTGATTCCAAATAAGGTGTTTTTTGATATTTATACACTTCGTTGTCTGGTTCTAGCCACATATTGTGTTCCTTACAAGAAGCTGAAAAGATAAAACTTAGCTGGAGATCACCATTCCTGAGACTTTATAAAGACGAATATTTTTTCTACCACTGGTATCATCGTGGTATTTTTTTTTCCTCACTAGATATATAACAGTCTGACAGAGAAAGCTTTTGGCTGATGTGAATTAGTGTTTAAAGCTTCTGCTATGAAAAAGAGTGATCTGAATTGGTGTGGGCAGGTAGGATTTGTATATATGTTAGGGAAAAAGACAATTTCAGGAATTTAAGAACAGCTAAAAATGTTGCAAACACTGGAATAGGAAATGGAAACAATCTTGTGTTCATTCTACCTTGTTGGAGGGTAGAATGATAAAAGAACCAGAGGGAATAGTGGAGGGGCATTTACCTTGAGAAGAATCTTTATTGGGAATTATGCCCATTATTTACCAGAGATTGCAACTAACAATGGAATTATTGTTAAGATAATTGATATGGGGGTGGTTATGACCTTGAGATGAAATTTGGAATGTTATGTGGAATGCAGTACTTTTTCCTTTGAAGTCTAGCAAACTTGTTCTGGCAAATATGTACGTTAACTATAAGAGATTATCCTACTCTAAGTGAAAAAGTTATGGAAATGTTCATCATGGTATTTTATCTGATAGATAACATGTAGGAGCCGTAAACCCACTCCCATTCCTAGTTGCAGTTATAGTAGCTTAACTGTTAATGCAGCGTTAAGAGAAAATTACTGGTCTCTACCTCACCTTTTGTTCTTTGAAATACAACATGCTGCTGATAGATAGGCATTGCTAATCTGATAACAGTAGTTTTGCCCTAGCCGCAGTTAAGCACCACACAGCCACTCTCTGTCCCCCACCCTGGGGGCTTGGGGGGAGAATCAGAAAGGTAACAGTGAGAAAACCTGTGTGTTGAAATCAAGACAGTTTAATAGGTAAAGCAAAAGCTACACATACAAGCAATGTAAACCAATTAACTACTACCCAGGGGCAGGCACGTGTTCAATCATCTCCAGGAAAATAGGGCTTCATCGTGCATTTACTTATGAAGACAAATGCCATCACATCCTTCTTTTTCCCCCAGTTTTATGAGCATGATATCACATTGTATGGAATATACCTATGGTCTGTTGGGGTCAACTGTCATGTCTGTGTCCCTGCCCATTTTCTTGTGCACCTCTAGTCATCCTGCTCATGAGGTGGTGTGAAGCAGAGAAGTTCTTGACTGTGTAAGAACCGCTCAGAAATAACAAAAACATCCCTGAACTATCAACACTGATTCCAGCACAAATTCCAACACACAGCCCCATAGTAGCTGCTATGAAGAAAACTAACTCTCTCACATCCAACGTTGGCACGCTATTCTTGCATTTTTGGAAGCCATAATAAATAATGATAAGAATTCATAGTATTTATTAAAGCTGGGATATTTTTGTCAGAACATATTTCAGCAGAAGATCTTCAAGAGAATATGAACTTTGCCACCGTTCCTTTTGAAGTTGCCCATGTGGTTTTTAAATAGGAAAGAGAAATCTCTAAATGCAAAAATACACAGTGACTTTATTCAGTGTGGTCACTAATGAGACCCACTTAAGTTCTGGTGTGGGAAAGTGGCATTACAACAAACAGAGTCCTGGATTTGTGTAATTTGTGTTTTTTCAATAGAGCTGCTCTATATGCCTCAAAGGGTGTGGCTTCTCCAAGCCAGAAGAGCTACTGTCACAGGGAGCAGCTTGAAGGGGAAGTAGAGAAGTGAATGTGCTTCCTGCATGAGGGTAAAGCCTAAGTGGTTTATGAGTCAGCAGCTTTGACTAGGAAGACATTCTTGCTGTATGCTTTTCCAGTAATAAATATAAAGTAATTTATACTAGTATCACACTTGGATTCTGCTTAATCTGGCAAAAATTAAGACCATAGGCTCTTGCTACAGAGGGTAAAATTTGCTTTCTTTAGGTTTTTTGAGCTCAATTTATTAACAAGACAATTAACCATGTAATTAGAGCCTATCAAAGGATTCAGCTATTCACTTTCATAAGCAACAGGGGAAGATGTCAAAAGTTCACATATCAGAAGTACCTGCAGATATAAGAAATTACTGATAGTAGTAACAGAGTAGTAAAGGCTTGCTAAGTTCTACTAGTCAGATACCATGTCTCTACAGTTTAAAAATAATGTGTTCATTTTACCCTGAATTAAACATAAACAAAACCAATAACAACCCCTAACCAATAATAAGGGTTTTAGTCAAAACTTTTAACTGAAGCCACCTGTTTCTAAAATATGAGCTTTAACACAAACAAAAGTTTTGAAATTGAGTTAGAAATTACTGGTTAAAGAGTCTGTGGCTTGTCTCAAGCAGAATTGGAGATTACATGACCAACGGTGTTCTGCAAATTAAAAATAAAAAAAATTTCTTTTAATATAGTAACATAGTGAGCATTATTTTGTGTTTAAGGCAGTATTGTTTCATCTCACAGGATAGCATACAGGCATAAATCTCATGAGCATGTGTAAATTACTAGTGTTCTTGTGAAGTTGATGCTCAATTATTTCTGTAAGGGAGCTTTGGAAAGGATATTAATTTAATTTAATAAAAATTTAAAATCTTACTGCCTCCAAACACTGTAACTGAGTTGTAGACATCTTTATGTGGTGAATGTGGCAGGTCAGGCTTTTTATAGGAATAGAAACCATCATATTTATGATAAGTATGGTGTTTTCTGAATAATCATTAAAGGTTTTTTCAAAAAATACAGCAATTTTTAAAAAAATTGTTCATCTGAAACTTAGAAGCAAATATAAGATTTTTTCTTCTTCCAGGTGTTAAGAGACTTGTTTTGAAGAAGTACTATAGAAGACATGAATAAAGCTGGTAAGAGTTCTTGCAATGATGGAGTCCTACTTAGAATGGGCCTCAATGATAACAAAGCTGGAATGCAAGGTTTGGATAAAGAGAAAATCAATAAAATCATCATGGAAGCTACCAAGGTTGGTTTGATTGTTTTTTTTTTTTTTGTGGTCTTCTATCTGTTTTCCAAGGCTCTCTTCCTCCTTCCCAAATTTTATCACTCACGTGTAAGTGGAGGGCTGCTTTTAAGCAGAAAGCCATGTGTGGGGAGGAAGAGGAGGGCCTTTAGCTTAGGGTACTGTAGGATACCGATGGATTTGTCTCCAGGGACTTGAAGGAACACAACTGAGTACTTCCTTGGGTGCTCCCTTTTTGCCTGAAGCAGTACCTAAGTATCACAATGTTGTCCAGAGATATTTATGAAGCTTTCAGCTTCCTTAGGCCTCTTGTTTTCCCCTTTTCATTCCTTTTGCTCAACTCATGATTAATCAGCCATCTGCTGATCTACCACTTGGTCATCTTCCTGTAGCTGATGAAATTGATACAATCAGGTTTTCCCATTTCTTTCAGTAGAATTTCTTCGTGCTTACTGCTTGTCTGCTTGTCTGTCCTCTCAGTGTGCAAGAGAGGTGGCCTTTTTTACAAAAAATCCATAGAGAACCCCGCAAATCTACAAAACATTGTATTAGTCCTCTTGTTATTAGAGAGTCTTAACGTAGAAATGTATAGTGATAACACTGTATTTGAGCAACTCTGGATTTTCTTATTTTTCCTTGCACAAATGCGTATTTCATTTGGACCTAGGTTACATGCTTGATATATTTGCTCATGAGTTCTGTGTTGACTACTATTGCTCTGTGGTAAACTGCAACAGTGGTGGAAGCAGAAAACAGTACAAAGAGCTCTTATTTGGCAAACTAGGTTTTGCTTGCATTTTCACTCTGATGACACTGTATGTTATCAAGTCCCTTATTGGTAAGATGTTTCTTCTGCTTACTCTGTTCGCTTTTGAAAACTTACTGCTTTGTCAGACATCTCGCTGATAATGGCATTTGGATACACTAGTGACAGTTTGGTAGTCAGACGCACTGATCTAAAAATTTTTCCACGATTGCAGATTTGCCAAAAAGTCAAGTGGTTCAGTAAAAGACATTACCTCCTCCTGCAAATGCTACTTCTCTTGTAAGATGTTGCAGGAAAAATATTTCATTTCCCATTTTTTAATTTTCCTCTCTTCTCTTTCATTGTAAGCCTCCTTCTCTTTGTTAGTAATCAGGAGGGGAAGTCTCATTATATGTTCTCTATATGTTTCATTATGTGTCTTTTTATTCATTACTTTTCTTGAAGGAGCCATTACGTAAGACCACGAGGGCTTTTTTACACACATTTGCTTTTCGTTATCCTCTTTCAAGTAGTTTCTAATTCTGCACTGTCCCTAAAGATTAAAGGGTCAGTGAAATGCCAACATTTTAAGGGGTTTTGACTTTTACAGTGCTATTATTTATTTTTATGTAGATTAAATTATAGGAAAGTGTAGAAAAAATATTTTAAACATATAAAACACATAAAAACATATATACATATAAACACATAAAAATACTCCTAATCTTGAAGGTATTGCAAGGTAGTTTGACTTTTTTCTACTATTTCTGATTTTTTTGTTGTCATGTGCTAGAATAAGTAAATATAAGTTCTCAAAATAGTCCCCTATACTCACATCTAAGTATAGGAGAACTTAGGAGAAATGTATTTGTGTAATTTCTAAGAAGTATGTTTGTGTCATTTGAGGAGACAGATGTAAAACACCATTGGTCTATTTTGTGCGTGATTTATAGCAAAATTAAAAGTATATGTTGGAAAATGTTACTGTATTTTATGTTCTCTGCATTTAAAGATCAAGCCTGTTGTTTGCAAGAAAAGACAAAAACCTTAGTGCTATTACAATTTTCTTGCAGGGTTCTAGATTTTATGAAAATGAACTTAAGAAAGATCAACAAGTCAACCAACGAATTGAAAAAATGATGCAGCTAAAAGAGAAAATTACACCACAACAGCTCTTGAAAGCACAGTTGCAGGTACTAATCTTGTAAAGACTTTGGAGTAAATGGTGAATGATTAACTCTTCAGTGTATTCTGGTTTCTTGCATTAATTCTGATAAGCACAATGTTAACTACCATTTTGATATCATGCAAATAAAATTGCACAATGTTTTGATGAGGTTATCTTAATAAAAACTTACTAAAAGAGATTGCAAGAATAGATTGCAAAATCACTCTCAAATATTCTCTTAAATGAGTTAAGTGAGGCAAAGGAATTCCTGCTCTTAGTCTGATTAAAGGGATGTCATTATTTATGTAAATTTTTTAAAAAAATATATCGTTAATAAGTATTATATAATTCCTGAGTTTACTTCATGTTTTTATAATATATGTATATTTGTATTCAGTAGCCTGCAGTGGGATGAGGGGTATCAGAGTTATCAACTCTTCTGTATAGATTTGCACCTAATTTATAGTAATAAATGAAAAAAATCATTATGTCAGACAGCCACAAGAAATACAAGCAGCCTGAACTAGAAGTATGAGGCTGTTTCTCTTCTCAAATGCTAATGAAAGATAATAGTGTCCAAAGTACTACTGTCTGTGAAAGGCGACTAAAGAAAACAGTGACATCAAGGTTAAAAACTAAACATTCTTAGACATGATGAAATTAAAGTTGCTAGTAGAAGCTTAATTCCTTTCCTTTTTCATTTGTACTGTGATTCAGTCTTTAATTACGTGATTGCTTGCTGTTTTTCCGTAACGGAAATTCTGCTTTATTCAGAGCACAGTGCAGACAGTGTTCACTGAGTGGGCAATTATTCGATATTTACTGTTGTCCTCATTGTTCTGTGGGTGGCCCCAAGCTTTATTTGTTGTACACAAGTCTAATCCATCTTTGAATGCAGAATTACTGACTTACATAGGCTTTTCTATGTTGTATACCACATAGTGTGAATCCTTTAAATTACTTTTTAACTACTGCAGTGAAGTAGGGTGATATTTTTGTTTTGTAGACAAGCATTTGAAGCACACGACAATGAAACAGATCTATTAATTTTGAATGCTAGTGTGAGGATTACAAAACCTGAGTTTGGTGTCCCGTCTTTTCTGTTCATTGCAGACTTGCAAATCACTTCTGAAAATTAGAAGCCAGCGTCTCAGATTTGTGCCCAGAAAAGCTTAAAATTACTGACTACCTCTGAAAAGTTTGTTACAGGCCTGGATGCCTCAACTGCTTTTACTTAATTTTTAACATGGATCAGTCATGTCTTTGGTTGTCCTTTGCTGTGTCTTTGTTTTCCATTGTAGCTCCTAAGTCATTTAATTGTGGGAAAAAATACTTCCTTCACCACAGAA
The DNA here is from genome assembly GCA_013399135.1 of Heliornis fulica. NCBI lineage: Eukaryota > Metazoa > Chordata > Aves > Gruiformes > Heliornithidae > Heliornis > Heliornis fulica. Next base: position 10,371 of record VXBZ01008840.1, on the reverse strand, counting down.
CTTTTCATTTTACAGAAAATGACCTGAATGACACAGATCCTATATAATTAGTATATGGTATGCAGTTAAAGAGTATATAGTACATATCGTGAAAGAAAATAAATTTGAATTGGCTTGACTACCCTCATGCTGTCTTTTTCTGAACTTAATTCTTTGAGCATGTTATCATCATGCATCATGATGTTATCTTCTTCTAATGTTTTGTATGGAAATTGCTTTCTGTGGAAGAAAAATCATAAAAAAGAGGGAATTTCTTTTATGTGGGTCTTACTGGGACCTGAATTTCAAACCCCATGTTTGAAACCTTTATGCCGTTTACTCAAATAAAAGTTGTCTTTTTTTCCACTGGAATATCTGTTAAGTCAGCTACCATACTGCATGAGAGGGAGGTAACTTACTTTTTTGCTGGCTAATTTAGATCTTTGCTGTTACAAATACACCTTGAAATCTTGGATTTTGATTCCACATTCTGTATGCAGATAAACTCTGGCTTATGATTGTTGTTACCCTCATTTATCATCAGCAGTTCTGATCATTTTACTCTCTCTTTTAATTTCTTCTATTCTGAATTTTTCTCTTCTTGTCCCATATCCCCATCAGTCCTCTTTCCAAAGCAGTCTTTGTCTATGCTCCCAGTGTCTCCACAGAAGTAGCTGGTCTCCTGGAGCAGCCAGTGTTTAATCTGTGTGTGATATCTTAAGGCCTTCCCTTTTTCCTGTAACCTACCTGCCAGCTACTCTTCCCCAGGCCATTATCTCCCCCTTTAACTTTACAAGTGTTGTTTGTCCTATTTGTTTTTTTTTTTTTTAACATGTGCTGTGTGATGTTTAATCAGCTTCTATAAACCTTCAGGTATGGATATAGTCATCATTATCTTCTTTGCTGTCTATCAAGTTATTTAACTCTTCTTTTTAGTGTTACCTTTTGGTATATCATGAGAGAATTCGTTCTCAAATTTTTAAGTGGATGGTACTCTAGAATTGCAAAGATAGCCATGTATCTACTTCTGTGAATGCTGCAAGTTCTCATCTGCAGTTCAAGACTTTTTTGTAAGATGGTTAGAGACTCAAACATGGCTTCCTTATATGGAAGTTGATATAAACAAAAAAAATTCCCCATTTACTGGATTTGTGGACAAAATCCTGGTTATGTGGTAGAAACAGAAATGTAAATAAATTGGAGAATCTGCAGTGTAATTCTTTTTCACCACTAGTGTTGGGTGTATTTTGTGGAATTTCTGAGAGTATTTCATATTTTTACAATTTTCTTTAGAAGGCCTTGTTTGCAAAAGGCCACTAACATGGATTTTGGAAATAGTGGAAGTTAGAAAGGTCTTGTAAATCTTCTTAAAACTGTCATTTCCATGTAGAAATATTGCTTTGTGGTTTATTCCTTTATTTTTGAAAATAATGCAAAAGGTAGTTTGAAGTTTTCCTAATGAATGTTGGTTTTTTAAGGATGCTTTTTATATTTAGTGTAACTTCAACCCTTGCCGAATTAGTAGTAGTTTAGTCAAAATAACGTAAATTCTCTGTTTTTTGTGGTTGGTTGAATGGCTTTCCCCATGTGCTTTATTTTGCTAAGCTGGCCTCAAGAAGAAAACTGTGCTCTTCTGTGTGGAGTAGCCTAGTTTGAGGCCCTATTCCCTCAAACCAGCTTGGAACAAAAAGAGAAAAGACTTTGTGAATCATTACTAAGCAATTTAGTTAGAACATTCATAACCACTTGCCTTGGTTCAGGTGTCTTCAGCTCCAAAGATGGGTGTTTTGCATAAGATTTTAGTGCTTTTATTAAGCCCTGTTCGGGTTGGTGGGAGAAGGAAGAAAGGAACTGTCTTCAAGTAACCATGTAAATGTTCTTCTCCAGGACTACAAACCCATTACAATCAATCCAGAGATGTACCTTGGTGTCATGAATGTCTGTGTGTATCCTTGTGCTTGCAGGCAAAGTGAACTCACGTTCCTTGAATTTCATGCCCATTTGTTCTTTGGGTTTTTTTCTAGCAGTTGCAAACTCATGTAAACAGAAGCTAGTGTAGTCATTAGTGTGGTTAGATAATCATAGTTTTATAGCACTTTTTTTTTTAATTATCTTTTTCATTTTTCCTTTCACTTCTAGAATGCTGTGTAGTACTGCCAACAAAGTCCTCTTAAATCAGTAGACCTTAAAAATCACTTGTCAAATAATGTGTTCACACTTTCTGGTGACACTGAAAGGTTCGCAACTCAGTCACAGTTGAAATATATTTCAGAAACAAACACATGATCTGCAAGAATGCAAGCAAATTAAGCACAATTCAAGTATTTCATGGAGAGGTGTGTGTGATTGGCCTGTGTCTCACACCATCATGGAGCTGATGAAGCAGGAGTGCTGCTTGCAGTCTTTAACTCTTGGAGTGAAAGGTGCTTTGCATGTACAGGCTTTTCTTTCAAAGTCACCTTGCAGTTTTACTAGTAATCCAGCCTACTGGGATCTGAATTTCTGTTACAAATGTTGAGGAATTTTTTGAAGGGATTAAGAGGGAACCTGTTTGAGACCTTCTTTCTGATAAGACAATATATATAGATCTGCTCTGTGAACTAGTAGTCTTCTTTTCTCCTATCCAGTTTTCTGAAGTGTGATATCGTAATTTTGGAGTGTCAGAAATTCTCTAATAGTAAGTTTTCAGGTTTTTTTTTTAAATAACATGGATCACAGTTACTAAAGCTACATGTTCAGTGGTCTTACAAAGTTTCTGTCTCAATTAGATGTTTGGGGTTTTTTCCCCCACATAGGTGGATTTTTGTTATTGTTAGGGTTGTTTTTTTTTTTCCACTGGGTTTTGGCGGGGAGGTGTTCTCCTACCATTTACTGAAGGAGTGTTCTCTCTTAGAGCATATTTCATCAGTAACTTGATTGGGTTTGGGGTTTTTTTTTTGTTGGTGGTGGTGCTGGTTTGATGGGATTTTGGGTTGTTGTGGTTTTTGTTTTTTTAATCATGTGCCTGATATGTTTGAACTTTTAGGATCATTTATACTTTTGCACTTAGCTGGGTTAATATTTTTTCCATTGGTTTATTCTGTTCAGGTGGACAAACTTGTGTTAGAACTGGAACAGAGCCGTAACCTCAGTAATACGATAGTTCACATTGACATGGATGCCTTCTATGCAGCCGTGGAAATAAGAGACAATCCAGAGCTGAAGGAAAAGCCTATAGCAGTGGGATCAATGAGTATGTTGGTAAGGCCAAATGTCAAGCAAATATGGAAACCAATTACATGAATCAAAAGCCTTATAAGCCATAAAATAGTAACGTAATATAATGACACTGTTGTATAGGAAATTTTTGTAGATGGGGAAAAAAAAACAAACAAAAACAATAGAGGGAAAATCTAAGACTAGGCCATGTAAAATGGATTTTATTTTTCAGTTAAAAGTGTGCTGATGAAAGCTTAAATTATGTAAAGAGATTGAAAGGGGTGGGCAGGGGCTGAGGAGTGCATGTAATCTGTCATTCTTGCCAGACTTGTCTGCCTGGAGACATGTGGTTAGAACTTGATTATTTTACACTAAACTTCAAGAAAAACTTGATTACTGAGTTCTAAACTTATTTAATCTCTCCTAAGTCCACCTCAAATTACCATGCTAGGAGATTTGGTGTACGTGCAGCCATGCCTGGATTTATTGCAAAAAAACTATGTCCACATCTAACTATAGTACCATTAAACTTTGAAAAATACGGCAAAGTGAGTAAAGAGGTAAGTTTGAAAATGCTCTCTAACTGAAAGCAGTGTACTTGGTTTTAGACTCAATCAATACATCAGTTCTAGATAATACGCTAAATAGTAGTTTAAATATTAAACTCTTCAGTGCTCTGGCCATTTTAATGAAGAGTGTAGTGATACTGATAGAGATTTTCAAAACTGTGTAGTCAGCTAGTGATACCACTTGATCCTTATTATTCTTAAAACTTCAAAACCATTAAGCATAATCTAATTACTAGGAAGCTAGGAAACAGTATCTCATAGTGCGCATAATCATAATTTTGAATGCTAATTACTAGAGAAGCAAAGATCATTAGTTCAATGCCGATTGATTTCCTTTAGAGGAGGGGACTTGAAATAAAAAGCAAAATCAAGGAAAAAAGATAGCACATTGTGATTTAATGGAAGTAATTTACTTAGTGCCAGGAGAAATGCTTAGGATATGCAAAATCTTTTTTTAAAATAAGTCAAAAGATTTTTTTGAAGGTCTTCAACTAGTCTGTGGCTAAGGTCTCCCAATTTCAATAAAATATGCCAATATTCAGTTATTTATTTTTATGAAGCCTCAAATCTATTCACATAAAGTAAGCTAATTGTTAATTTTGATCTTATTTTGTTTTTCACGCTTCTGTTGTAAAAAAGCATATATAAATACAAGTATTTACAAATGTGTCTGAACTTGCTAAGGGTCCTGGATTTCATAACACATATCATTCATTGTTTGATGGAGTAAAGGTGCAAGTTGATTTGTTTTTTTAGTTATGTTTTTATTTTAGGATTTGGATTGAAAATATTAAATTTATTTCATTTTTTACCATAAAAGTTGAGAAGCGAATCTTGCCTTTATCAGTAGCTTCAGAAAGATGCAGTGCATGTGAGAAATGTTGCAGTATCTAAGAATCTGACTCAAACCTAAAGTAGAGAAGAGAAAAGGCAGGGAAATTTATTTTGACCTTTGAATATATAATGTTGTTTGGGAAGATGCACTTACCACTGAAGATTTCTTTAATAAGTTCTGCCTGTGGCATAAACCTGCACTCTAAAACATCGTCTAAAATTTTAGTTTGAATGTATTTAAACCTTTAAGTGTGGGTTTTTTGTAACCTTTGCATATGTGATATCTGACACACAGTACACAGAAAGGTGCATCATGCGCGCTGCTGAGTTCCTGGGCCCCTAATTCAAGTGTATTCTGAAGTGTTTGTGAGTCTAGTGCTTGTGGAGTGCTTATACACCAATCTTAATAATATCTGCAGTAAAATACACTGCTCAAAATCTCTTTAGTTCTTGTTTACTATTGATATCTTGCCACTTGTGAGAAGCATAGCCATATTTTTCCAATATCAGTAAATAATTTGTTCTGTAAATATCTTTAATATTGATTGGTCATCTTGAATTTTCAGAGTATGTTTGTTCAGCTCATAATTGTGTGTCAAGATTTGCTCTTAAAACGACAGGTCATTCAACTTTTGCTATGTGTTTATCAAGGTTAGAGAAATACTGACCGAATATGATCCCAATTTTATGCCTATGGGCTTAGATGAAGCCTACCTGAACATAACAGAACACTTGGAGGAAAGACTGAACTGGCCTGAAGATAAGAGAAAATTCCTTTTTAAAACAGAAAATACTACAGAAAAGGGTAAGGAAATTACTCTCTTTTCATGTGGTCTTCTGACACTGAGGGCTAGATAGTTTCGTCTAGTGAACCTTGGCAGAACGATGATGGCATTTGTCCTGGATTTGGCTAACTAAATCGTAGTTAAAATTTAAACTTTATTTTCTAATCAGGAAATTAGTATAGCACGTAATTTGATTAGAATAGCACATGATTTCCACAAGCAGAATATGTAGTACTATTTGTAAGTAGTGTAAAACAGAATTTGTTAATACAACTTATAATTTCTAATCACCTGGAACCTCTGCAGATTGGGTTAGATCTTAATACATGGCTTGCTGTATAAATATAACAATCGCAATGTAGACTCACAAACCCCCCGCAGAACTTGTGGCTGTTAGTTTTACTAACAGTGCTGTGAGGGCTGTTACATCTCCCTGTTGTGTGGTGAGGTCATCAATGCCAAGTGGGTGCCTGGGACCTTCACAGCTGGTAAGGTGGGCAGTGATAGGCCTGATGCCCCAGAACCTCGAGGCCAGTGGAGCGGGGGAGAAGAAACCCATTTGGTTCAGGTTAACTTCCTCTGCTACCGACCTGTGCATAGAAGACAGGTATGCTGCTGATCATTTTGGCTCGGAGGATTTTGGGTTGTTTTTTAAACTCCAGTAAAATGTGTGAAAAGTGGTACTAGTTTTACTTAACCCAATTGCATGGTTTACCTGTGTATTTTTCCTTTAGAATTCAATGTGATAATTTTGCAAGAAAATGAGAATCTTATGACTTAAGGAAGCATCGAATAAATGAACTTGCTGTTGTGAAAGCTTTTTGTATTTTGAAAAAATATTTCTTAAAATATTCAGAATCATGAGAAATTGTCTGCAAAGAAAGTGTGCATAAACTCTGGTTACATGATTTTTTTATAAGACTAAAAATGCATAAAGTTATGAGCACTTGTAGGACTTACAGTAATGCTTAAGATATGACTGGATTTCAACTGGCACTCTAGGAGATGGAGTTGGAACCGAATCCACAACTGAATACCCAATCAGGTATAATAAAAAAGGAGTCATACNACTGTAATAGTAAAGTTTGTTTCTTCTGACATTACTTGTTCTACCATGACTGCAGTTGAAAACAAGAAGCTTATCAGGCTGATGAAGCTCACCAGATATTTCAGAACCCTAATTTTCTTTGGAGAATATTGAAAAAATGTCTGCCGAATATTTTTATCTGCAAGAGAGGAAGCATCTGGCCTTCACTCTGACATGAAACAAAAATAATACGAAAATGTTTATGTTTTCAGCTGCTACACCAACTAGGCCATTAAACCTATCTGCTTTTCTGGATGTCCAGTATCCTAGCCAATTCTTCCCGTGTTGGCCAATCTCAAATCATACTGAAGACAAAGCAATTAAGACTTCTTTCTTCAAACACACTCCTTTCTTCTGCATTTGCTTTGTCTGAGTAGATAGGTCCTTTTCTAAACAAAAATCCAAAATAAAACCATAAAAAAAACCCTGAGACACCCCCCCAGAAAAAAACCAAAACAAAACCACAAAAACCAAACCCACATAAAAAAAAAACTGCTAATGAACTTCACAGCCACTGCAGAAGGAAATCAGTTAAATACATGTTTTATCTGGATTGATTAATTGTGTTTCTGTCTAACATAGATAAAAATGATATAAATATATCTGCCAAATGTAATGAAGATGGATACTCTTCTTCACCGGTACTATTTGAAGACAACACACCTGTGATGGATGACCACACTGAACAAAGAGATCAGTTGGTGGAAAATTCAGTTGTCTTTGGAACTTCTGCAGAGGAAGCTGTGAAGGAAATTCGCTTCAGAATTGAGCAGAAAACTCAACTGACTGCTAGTGCGGGTATTTAAATAGATGGGAGTGCTAAAAATTCTTTGTAACTCCATGCCTTTTAAACTAATCTCAGAAGTCATTAATTAAAAATTTGGCATAGCTGCAGCATTTTTGTACTGCAAAGAAATATGTTATCTTTGCAAGTCTGCAAAGAGTCTGACTTTAAAGTGTGCCAAGAGATGTTATGGCTCCTCGTTTGTTTAATCATAGGAACAGTTTACTAATCTTGCTTCTTTCTGCTTAAACTATAAGTAGCATGGAAGAATTACTAGTGCATTCAGGAGCTAATCTTAGGACTAGTGCTTATTGTTTTAGTACTTCATGTAAATTGTTTTCATAAGCCAGTGGTCATAGTGAAATCTCTGACTGGTTGCTAAACTGCTGATAGTTTGAGTAGCTCATCCATATTAATTATTTCTAAGAGCTCTACACACTGTTCCTTGTTTAAGGCAACATAAATATCTTAGAGAAGTGTTGAAGTTAATTATTCGTTAGCTTTTTAAATTTACTATTCAAATGTTATGTCTTCACTTCAGGCAACCTACCTGTAAGTCTCAAATGTTTTGAGAGTAGTCTGGATTAGGTAACTAAAAAATCTTATGTCCCTAGCCATTTAGTTTGGATGCCACCTGAACTGCTTTGTGAACCAGGTCAGTTTTGAGCTTTATGGAGCAGATGTGGGAGGCCAAGTACGTCTTGAGTGTAAGCAGATGCAAAGGAATAGCTAGTAGGAAAAAGCATGATGCAGCAGTCCTCTGCCTCCCATGTATATAATCTCATGAGTGGTAGCAAAATAATAATTTTGTTCTGCCTAAATTTTTGTTAGAAATCAGACATAGCTTTTATAAGGAGTTTTAAGCCTAAAAATAAAAAACAGAAGACTAACAGAAAAAATTCTGATGGTAATAAAGATAATTACTATAACCATTGTGGATCAGTATCAGTGTGCAAATCAAAATTTAGAGCACTAGGGCTGTAGTTCAGACTAATACTATTCTTGCTAAACCAATTCCAGAGTTCAGTTGTGAAAATGGTTACCTTGATAGAAAAGAGTAACCCTCATTTATCCTTTGAAGTGTCAGTAAAATATATACAGATGTTTCTAAATGACTGCATACCACAAAAGACTTTAAGTCAGTCAATTTTGTCAAAAATAGTTTAGTCTTTTCACTGAAAGACAAAGAACAACTCTCTGCTTCTCATTAAGAGTTAATTATAGCTATTGTAAGTATTTCCTTTTGTCTTACCCCAATCATAAAATAGTTTAATCACGTAACTGATGTTATTTTTAAATGCTTGGTATTTAACCCCTCATGGCTGTTAAGTCATTGTCGTGTTACCCTGACCATCTTAAAATAGTAGGTACACTTTATCTGGTGCATCTATTAAATTCAAAGTACCACATGTATTTCTCATGCGTTCTCACCTCTGTTACAAAATGTTTTTGCTGAATTGTAGCAAACCTGGTTATCATCATTCCTTTGCTTATGTTTAGTTTTTAGCAAATCTGTAGGCTTCTCTTGTGCTTTTGAATATTGGACAGTTGTAATTGAACAATGTCTCATTTTTTTTTAAATAAGATTTTTGTTTGTTTTTTAAGGTATAGCACCAAATACAATGTTAGCAAAAATGTGCAGTGACCATAATAAACCTAATGGGCAATGCAGAATTGCTCCTGAGCAACAAGCAGTGCTAGACTTCCTTAAAGATTTGCCTATTAGAAAGGTAAGATGTACCATGAATTTTACTATGCAATCATGTATGTTCCTTATTTTCTAAAAGCAAGATTTCTGCTGACGAAATAGGGTTTTAGAGGTAATCTGCCTAGTTGTGTTTGATGTAAATTGTTCTTGGTATTGAATCTACAAATGGAAAGTTTCCACTGTAATACGTACTCTTTTTCAGGTGCCAGGTATAGGAAAAGTAACAGAGAAGATGTTAAAAGCCCTTGGAATTGTGACGTGTTCAGAACTTTACCAGCAGAGGGCACTGCTTTCGCTTCTGTTTTCAGAAGCATCTTGGCGTAATTTCTTGGATATTTCCCTTGGTTTGGGTTCAACACAGTTGGAAAAGTATGTTTTGGGGTTTTTCCTCCCATGTTTACATTTTTCTGAATTTTTTCTTGCGTATGTTACCTAGTGTACATTTTAAGACATATTTTATTGACAAACATATTAAGGGAATTTAGCTCATTTAACGTATTTTAAAATATCTCTGATAACTGTTGCTGTTATATGTATGACTAAAACACACAAAACAGCCAAACAATGAACAGCAAAAGGTTGTGTAGCCATGCTTAATATATGTCTGAGTCATATTTTAAGAGTCTGTGAGAGAATTTATGATTAAGAGTATATCAAATCAAGTCAGTCTCATAATTACTAAAATAGATAAAAAGAAATCAGCTTTTCTAAGCAGAGGAGTTAATTCCTGTTTATTCTGTAAAAATAATCTACATTAATGGTTTTCGTTATTATGTGTTTGTTATGAAAAAATTGTATCTTCTCTGGTGATAAACTTCTAATGAAAGAAAGTGAAATTTCTGTGTCTCCTGTCATATGTACATATTTGTAATAACCAACTTGTGAATTTGCTAGAGTAGAACTGAGTATTTTTATATCCTTCTTTGAATTTATTCCTTTAAGGTTTGTACTACTTCATTGGCTTTTTAGCCTACTGATGAGAGGGGAGAAATCAGTCTTACTAGTGAATACATCTTTCAATAATACATGTCGTTTCTAAGCCTGACCTGGTTACAAATGATGAACACTTGCCCTTAAAAACAAACCAAACCACAGTGTTTTGCTGTTTGTGTAACTAAGGGTTTAGTTTATGATTGAGTCCTTTTAAATATTCCTTTCTTAAATATCTTTCTACCCATTCCAAAGTGCAGAAATTGTCTCTAAGAGTGATTTGATTCACAATGATTTGGTTTCATTAGGAACTCCAAAGTGTCTTCTGTATTTCTGAAAGTAAAATACCTGTCCTGTATTAATTCTGTTAGTTCTCTGACAGTAACTGATCCTCTGTTCTTTCTGTTTGACTACAAAATAAAATACGCAGTTAGAAGTAGACTAGGATGTGCTCACAGAAGTCTTTGTTGGGCAGTTTTGGGGTTGGTTTTTTTTCA
>VXBZ01008839.1:19032-52599 GCA_013399135.1 Heliornis fulica | reverse complement strand
AAGGAAGATGGCCAATCTCTTTTTGGAGGCCTGTGGGGACAGGACAAGGGACAATGGTCACAAGTTGGACCACAGAAGGCTCTGGACCAATGTGAGAAAGAGCTTCTTTATGGTGAGGGTGTCAGAGCACTGGAACAGGCTGCCCAGGGGGGTTGTGGAGTCTCCTTCTCTGGAGGTATTCAAGACCTGTCTGGACACCGACCTGTGTGACCTGCTCTAGGGAACCTGCTTTGGCAGGGGGTTGCACTCCATGATCTCATGAGGTCCCGTCCAACTCCTACAATTCAGTGAAACCCCCAGCCCACCAGACTGACTTTGCAGCATGTTGTGCCTCCAGCCAGTGCAGCAGTTGGAAGAGGTATAATCAGTGTCTTTAGTAAGAGAGTTAAGACTTATGGAAGCAGCAAGACTCCATTAAAGGAGTCTTCCCCGAGCCCCTGGTGGTGCTGGAGGTCTGTCTGGCACGCTGAGGGTGCTGTCCTGAGCTCTGTTCTCTTCCCTCATTCAGACTCCTCTGCTCCTCCCGCACATGCCTGAGCCATCTGCTTGTGGCAGCCCCACTTGTTGTCAAGGATGTTACGGTCTGCTTGGAGAACAAGCTGGGACTGTAGCAAAATTCTTCTTCATCCATAGTGTCTCTATTAGACTAAGAAACCACTATTTTCATTAAAAATAGATTTAATCTTGTTTATTGGGACGGGTGTTCTGTGTGGAACAAAACTTTGGCAGCTGCTGTCAAGCTTGCATTGAATGCCTTGCAGTAATCCCATTGCCATCAATAAAACATTCTAATTTTTAGGCACTAAGTAAATTTAGTCTTTTCATGCATGCAAGTGTTAACTAGGAATGACCCTCCTTTTTCAGAATGTACAATGTATATGCAAAGATGATGATTTTCTGTTCAACTTTTGTCTAAACCGCTTTGTGTTACTAGGAAGCTGTCCTGGAAATTTTTGCCTTCATCCCTCCACACTGGTTGCATTGATTATCTTCAGCCTTCTTTCAGTCCTCTCAAATGTTCTTGTAGCTTCAAGTGAAAAACCTTGAAACTTTAATTCTGGCTTCTGAAGAGCTGCTCCAACAATGGAATCCGTGTGTGGGCCATAACCATGGAAACAGCATAATTTTATGGTGGTGGCAAGTGAAGGGAAATGACTCTCCCAACTTTCTAAGAATTTTTCTTTAAAAAGAAGAAAAACCCTTGCTAAATACTGGTTTAGTATTGCAAAGAGAAATGGAGTGGTGTTTTGTTGGTTACATTGTTAGCCTGTTACTCTAAGGCTTCTCAACTAGCTGTGGTTTTAAGAACAAAACGAATCGTGCAATTTCTGTCTGCCCTCCCAGTCCCATCCCCCCCAACTTAAAACCCAACACAAAAACACACCCAAGAAAGCAATTTTTTCTTGCATTGTGTCCTGGGCTCTGTAACTCTACTGGAGTTGGTGGGGTTTTTGGTTTTGGGGTTGGTTTTTTACTGTTTTGCCTGGGTTCTCCCACTCTCTCCTGCTCCTGATTCTGTCCTTGGTGTTCATTTCTGTACCCATTTATTTTATGTTGTGAAACATCTGCATGCTCTTGCTGTATTCAGAGTGCAAACCAGTGTGCAGTGCTAATTTATCATTGCAGGAATTATAAAGTCTTGTCACCTTTTGGAAATGTGGGTGATTGGTGGCATGCTGTATGTCATGAGGCTGTCATGGAAAATGACAAAGGAAATACAAGGATAGCAAGCTAAGTCAGACAGTGGTGTGCTGGTTTTTTTGTGGGTTTTTTAATAAAAAAACCACAAACAAACAAAAAAACCCCTTCTTTGTTGGAGAACACACACTGTACTGCAGATAAAGGTTAAGACAACATGTATAGAGCACCAGTCTACGTCTCCCCTGAAGGTTGCCCGAGGGCTGGAATTATTAGGTTCATAGTATGTCACTGGATTTCTATCAGGATTATACAATCACAGGTCAGTGCTGGAGATACTCCTGATGGATCTGAGCCACTGTCAGCAGGCAGATGTCCCTCTTCAAATAGCTCCTGTATTTGTGCTCACTGTGAGTGAGCCTTGTGTGCTCCCATGTTCTGTAGCCTGGCCTCGCCTGGTGGCTGCTCTGTCCGTCGATCACTTCAGCTGCCTCACTCCAGATGTTCTCCAACTGCTGTGTGTTCCTTCTGGTCCAGAGCTGAACACGAGGTGCAGGTGCTTTTTGTACAGTAACATGTTGCTGGTCTAATATTTTCACTATCCTCCCTATGGTTCACAATGTTTTACTGGGGTTTGGGTTTTTTTGTCAGCCACTGCACTTTGAGCTGATGATTCCAGAGAAAGCAGTGACTCAGCCTTCCTCCTGCAGTTGGAGCTGGAGAAAGTGCAAGTGTGAAGTGGCTGAGGAGGTATTGCTCAAAATAGTTTTTCCCCAGGATGTGTTAAGTCATGTCTGCCTGTGTTGAAGGGGAACTGCTGTCTTTTAAGAACTTGCTGCATTTTGTGAGATCCTTTGGGTGTACATGGCTTGGCTTTTGCTCACCCACAAGAGCTTAATATCCCCTGCAGACTTGCAGACTCACTTGCCCATTTTGTGATGCTGAATAAAAGTAGTTCTTGGGGACCTTACTCCAGTCTCTTCTCTGCCCTTATCTCTTTGCCACAGGCAACAAGTTTATACAGAACTTGTGTAGATATTGAGAGTAAATTCTTTGAGTTGCTGAGATGCTGCATGTTCTGTAACTCAGTGTGTAATGAGATTACTCATGGCAGATGGGATCAGTGATTTGAGTGGTTTCATTTGCTGCTCATAACCTCTTTGAATGTAGTTTACACCAATGTGCATGTGCAGCCCAGAAGGCCAACTGCATCCTGGGCTGCATCAACACTAGTGTGGCCAGCAGATCAAGAGGGGTGATTCTGTCCCTCCCCTCTGCTCTGGTGAGACCTCACCTGGAACACTGTGTCCAGCTCTCTGGAGCCCTCAGCACAAGAAGGATGTGAATCTGTTGGAGTGTGTCCAGAGGAGGGCGACAAAAATGATCCAAGGATTGGAGCGCCTCTCCTTTGAGGATAGGCTGAGAGAGTTTGGCTTCTTCAGCCTGGAGAAGGCTCCAGAGGGACCCTATAGTAGCCTTTCAGTACCTGAAAGGATTCTGTAAGAAAGCTGGGGAAGAACTGTTCACAAGGGCATGTAGCAACAGGCCAAGGGGTTAAGGTTTTAAACTAGAAAAGTGGAGATTTAGATTGGATATTAGGAAAAAAAAATCTTCTCTGCAGGGGTGGTAAAATCACTGGCACAGGCTGCCCAGAGAGGTGGTGGAGGCCCCATCCCTGGAGATATTCAAGGTCAGGCGTGATGGGGCTCTGAGCAACCTGATCTAGTGAAGATGTCCCTGCTCACTGCAGGGGGTTGGGCCAGATGGCCTTTAAAGGTCCCTTCCAACCCAACACGTGGTCTCATTGAACATCTCACTGTTGAGAATGCCTGGTCTAGGATTCGGCTACAGGTGATACAGGTAACGGGACAGCTCGGTGCTGTGGTGTAAGTGAATTCAGTGTTCCTGGATGCGTGGCCTTTCAGTGCAGGGCAGAGGTCAGCAGAGATGATGGTTACTGTCAGCTGTTTAGTCAGAATGTGGAGGAGTTTTTTGTTTTGATTATTTCTGGGTTTTTGTTGTTTTTTTTTTTAACTTAAATGAGCCATGTGATTTAGGAGTTTTTAGGAGGAGGGAGATTGTGATCAGAAGCTGTTGTAAGGCTTTTGTAGTTGCTCTAAACCAGGGAGTATAAGGATAGCTTTGTTTTGAAATCACATTTGGGTGGGAAGCAGAAGGCAGGTGTAAACAGCACACAGGGGCAGTGAGGAGAATGCAGCAGTTAATCAGCTACTGATTTGCCTCCACAACTGACAACAAATTGACAAATATAAACAGAATGTGTTCCTGAGGTGCAGGACAAGTTAGCTGACACTTATACTGCTGTAACAACTCCGCATTTGTCTGTTCAAACCTGTTTGAGAGATGTCAGATATGATGGTGATGACATGATAAACATGCCTAGTACCTGTGTTGTCAACCAAATGTATAATCTGATAGATCCTTAGTCTTCCATGCAGTCCTGTGGGTCCTCAAATTTATTTTCCTTGCCTTAATTTTGTGTTACCTTTGTGTTTTGAGGCACCAAATTGCATTAAAGTTAATAACTGATTGAGCAGAACTTTAAAAAAATATAACCAGTACCATAATGTAACCCAGGTACCAGTATAGGTTGGCCACTGGCCTGTTGGAGAGCAGTGCAGGGGAGAGGGACCTGGGGGTCCTTGGGGACAGCAGGATGACCATGAGCCAGCAGTGTGCCCTCATGGCCAAGAAGGCCAATGACATCCTGGGGTGTATTAGAAGGGGGGTGACTAGTAGGTCAAGAGAGATCCTTCTTCCCCTCTACTCCACCCTGGTGAGACCTCACCTGGAGTATTGTGTCCAGTTCTGGGCCCCTCAGTTCCAGAAGGACATAGAACTCCTTGAGAGAGTCCAGTGCAGGGACACAAAGATGATGGATTGGAACATCTTCATTGTGAGGACAGTCTGAGGGAGCTGGGTCTCTTCAGCTTGAAGGAGACTTTGAGGGGTGACCGCATTAATGTGTATCAATATTTAAAGTATGAGTGTCAGGAAGATGGATCCAGGCTCTCCTCAGTGTTGGCCAGTGATAGGACAAGGGACAACAGGTGCAACCTGGAGCATAGGAAGTTCCGTGTGAACATAAGGACAAACTATTTCACTGTAAGGGTGACAGCACTGGGACAGACTACCCAGAGGAGTCTCCTTCTCTGGAGACATTGAGGACCAATCTGGTTGTGTTCCTGTGTGATTTAATCTAGGTGATCCTGCTCGGGCAGGGGGGTTGGACTTGATCTTTGAAGGTCCATTCCAACTCCTGACATTCTCTGATTATTTTTTTTTTAAGCTGCACGTTTTTCCTGAGAATGAATCACTATGAGACCTTTCTGGGCTGTTTGCTAGTTAACCTTTTCAACAGGCATAAATGAAAGCCCTAAATCACTACTGCTGGTATTTGCAGTAGCAGTGAAGGTAGTAAAGTACTCCAGTGTGATGAGAATCACCTATGAGTTCGGGCTGTAAAGAAAAGATGTGGTTTTGTACACTGAATTTCTTCTGATATGGCCCAAGCTCCCCAAAAATGCTTACAGGTTTCTTGGATGGAGGCATCTGTCCTATCATCATCCCCCCATTTTCCCATCGTAACAGATAAAATTTTACAGCTAATGATGGGTATTCAGCTGCTGCTGTGCCTAAGGCAAATGCAGTAAATACATCAATAGGGTGAAAAAAACCCTTGTAAGTAGCAAATGGTATTTTTAGTGCTGTTATGATTGACTTATGAATAATGTGTCAGGTATTGGTGCCTGTAAATTGAGGAAGGTACTAAAAAACAGAATAACTTAAGAATTCAGAGGCTTGTAAGGATGATACAAAATGGACCTTCGTAGTGATCCAGTTCTGCCTCTCATTCTGTGTAACTAATATAAGAAAAGATTTGATTGAATCTCTCTTTAATTTGCCCTAAAATTGCTTTAATGGGAAATGATATAATAAATGGCTGTTAACATTCAGCTCTGCAGACTGAAATTAGAAGTAGGTTAGATTTAGGATAGAAATAAGGGATGCACTTCTATCAGTGAAGGAAAAATGCACACCTGTGGAACAATCTAACCAGTGGTTTATGTAATCTTTTAATTATACTGTAAAAGTTTTGAGCAGCTTTTCCTTAGCAGGTGTGCTGTCAGGATGAATCCATCGGCTCTCCAGGGTCTGTGCTCAGTAGGTCAGATTAAGAGTAATTTTGCAAAGCAGTTTTTCAAAGGTGACTTGTGTTTTCTGCTTAATTATTTTTTCAAAGAAGAAAAATATTTTGACATTCATATCTCAGCTTCATTAAGGACCACAGGAATATCTATATTTCTCTTTAGCCTGCCACAGAATAACAGGGAAGAGAGACATTCAGGCTGTTGAATCCGGTCTGTGGGACAACATTCTTCAGCATCAGTCACATAAAGGCTAAAGGCTGCATACATACATGTGTTCCCAGATGATTTTGGTGCTGGTAGATAATGGGATAATTGCATCCTCCACTGAGGCTGTGATACTCCTCAGTCAGTGGGAAGGATTGCTGTCGAGTGACGTGTGCTGCTCGGCTTCCTGGAAACTGGTCTGTGGCTCCTCGTGTGCTGTGAGCCTTTACTCTCCTCACTGGAATGAGAGATTGGGTCATAAACTGAATATCTGAATTAATTTCAAGGGGATACTGTTGGGATGGAGTCAGTCCTGGTACAGGAGAACAGGATTGAATATCTTGTGGTCTGCTGCTTACCACAGCTCTGGAAGGAGATCAGTGCTGCTGATGGGGTTGAGGGTCTGAGTCTCTGTAGTTATTCATGGAGCTGTATTCTCATTTTGCCTTGAGGTAGAACATGAAGCTCACAAAATATTCCTGTTTTTTGCTGATTAGATGTTACTGTTGGAAAGAAGATATTAAACTGTGGCTCCATTTCCAAGAAAACATTTGAGGAAACTCTGCAATGCAAAATGCATAGTTTCATAAAAACAAAGTGTTAGAGATATCTGGTACTCAAGGCACTCATAAATCACAGGAAAAAGCATTTGTGACAGGATCCACAAAGCCCATTTGAGGACTATACAGCCCAAAACGATCTCAGTGTGCACAGCACTTCAAAACACACTCTTACTTTTGTTCCACTGTGAATTCATGTAAGGAACTGGTTTGCTTGGCAAAGGGTTTGTTGGTTTGGGGTTTTGTTGGCTGAGGAGCTTATTTTGTAGCACCTCATGTTATTACAGCTTCTTTCCTGTTCTGTTATTGTCATCTGCATACGGTATTACAGCAGCCTTGGTTAGAAGGGGTGTCTTGAGGCCATGCACTCCATCTTCCCAGTGCCTCCTTGGGATAAAACCAGTAGTCCTTGA
The DNA here is from genome assembly GCA_013399135.1 of Heliornis fulica. Lineage (NCBI taxonomy): Eukaryota > Metazoa > Chordata > Aves > Gruiformes > Heliornithidae > Heliornis > Heliornis fulica. The sequence goes on along the minus strand of VXBZ01008839.1, from coordinate 45,612 downwards.
GAATTGGTTTACTTTTACAAAGTAGGTACAAGCTACCTTGTAAAATTTGCATATTAGCAAATATGATTTCTTTCTGCCTATTCAAACTGACAGTTTCTTTCCTACCTCATAGCACCATAAGACCTGTAAGATAATAACTGCAGAACATGACTGACCTGTTGGAAGTATCAATAGGGATAAAAGTGATTAATGTTTAATTTTGTTCTCAAGAACTACTTTTGGAGCAGATAGGAAACATAAGGTTGGCTCATGCTGTACAGCTGTAAATGTGGTTTGTGTGACAGCTTTCACATGCCTTCAAGAAACATGTTGTAGGAGAAACCAGTCCAGACATCCCACTGCATGTGGGAACCCTTACCAACAGGACAGGTCACCCAGAAGGTTCTCAAATTCCTCCTTACAGCCACAGACCAGATTAGCAGCCTGACTTGTTTTTTCCCTTCAGATCTCAGCACTGAATGACTTCCTCTGAAGAGATCTGAATGCCACAACATGCTGCATGAACGGAAAGGTTCTGCATAGCAAAGGTGACAAGTTTGTAAATGTGTTCTGGAATGAGTAGCTTCCCAAATGCCTTGTCTTGGTGTAGTCTTGGTTTCCTTCTTCCTGAATTAAGTATTTAAAATGTTTCCAGAATCTAGCAAATCTTTTTCCAGCGTTCGATATTAAATGAAAACCATATTTGGAGAAAAAAATCTGAGAGGCTTCAAGCTAGAAAAGATTAGAGCATGCTTGAAGAGGAGACTGAGGGGAGACCTTATTGCTCTCTACAACTACCTGAAAGGAGGTTGCAGTGAGGTGGGGGTTGGTCTCTTCTCCCCAGTAACAGGTGACAGAACTCGAGGAAATGGCCTCAAGTTGTGACAGGGAAAATTTAGGTTGGATATTAGGAAGAACTTCTTTACTGAGAGAGTCCTCAAGCACTGGAACAGTCTACCCAGGGAGGGGGTTGAGTGCCCATCCCTGGAGGTGTTTAAAAGATGGGTAGATGCAGTGCTTGAGGACATGGTCTAGCGGTGGACTTGGTGGTGGTTGGACTGGATGATCTTAAGGGTCTCTTCCAGCCTTAACAATTCTATGATTCTGAGAGACAGGGTAGACCCAAGGTTAAGAAAGATCATAAAAGTTCTTGGTGTGACTCTGCTGCTAGTAAAAATATGTGAAGGGAATGAAGATTGAGGTCGTGTTGTGATGTCTGGGTAAGACACACACAGTGTGGCATTGGTACTATTACCTAGGGAGTCACCACAGTGTTGCTTCACTCATGACCCCAGGCAGCGCTACAGGCTTGGGGAACAGGGTGGTTGGAAAGCTGTACAGAGGAAAAGGATCTGGAGGTGTTGGTTGACACTTGCCTGAACATGAGCCAGCAGTGTGCCCAGGTGGCCAAGGTGGCCAACAGCATCTTGGCCTGTATCAGGAGTAGCGTAGCCAGCAGGACCAGGGAGGTGATCATCACCTGTACTCGGCACTGGTGAGGCCACATCATGAATTCTTGAGTTTTGGGCTCATTAGTACAAGCAAGACATTGACACCCTGGGGCGTGTCTAGAGAAGGGTGATGAAGCTGGTGAAGGGTCTGGAACACAAGTCTCATGAGGAGCAGCTGGGGAACTGGGACTGTGTAGTTGGGAGAAGAGGAGGCTCAGAGGAGATGTCATTGCTCTCTATCACGACCTGAAAGGAAGGTGTGGTGAGCTGGGGGTCAGCCTCTTCTCACACATAACTAGTGGTAGGATGAGGGAATGGCTGTGAGTTGCACCTGGGGAAGTTCAGGTTAGAAATGAGAAGTTTCTCCTCAGAAAGAGTGGTTAGACATTGGAATGGGTTGCCCAGGGAGGTGGTGGAGTCACCGTCCCTTGGGGTGTTTGAGGAAAGGTTGGAGGTATTTAGGGATATGGTATGGTGAGTAATATAGGTGGTAGGGGATGGTTGGACTAGATGATCTCAGAGATCTTTTCCAACCTTAATGATTTATGCTATCATGAGTTGATGTTTCTGGAGTAGTTCGTGTTTGCACGTATTAGGATGCATTAGCCTATAAAGGACCTTGTGCTTAATGAAAATATTTGAAAAAAAAAGATACAAATAACTTGCTAACTGCATTTGTGCAATTTGGGGTAGACTTACATGACCATCGGGTTTCAGTTTCTTGATCTTTTCCAACCTTAAAATTGTGTGTGTGTGAATTGTAGAGAACACTCACTGACAGTAAAGTGTACTAGAAGAATGTGTACTTGCAGGAAGCTCTTCAGTATATTCATCCCAGAGCTCTAAGGTCTCTTCAGGTTATGTCCAGGTTATGTCCTGTTCAGGTTATGGAACTGGTTGGTGCTGGGACATGGAGCAAAAATCATGGCAGTGTCTGACTTGACTAAGGAATGGTGCTGATCTTGTGGGTGCCCAGTTTGGTCAGGTCCCAGTGCAGTAGTGGGATCTGTGAGAAGGCTGATGCCTGTGCAGGGAGAGATCACAGTGGAAACAGCAGCTCAGGTGTTAATGACAAACACCACAATATGATCCAGACTTTAAGTTAAAAATATGCATGTGTCTTAGCTGCAGAGCTTTCCCTGGAGGTGTTTGAAATTGCATGGCTGAGTTCCTGGAATGCAAATGAAGGTTTTCTGCCTATCTGTGTGTACATAGTAATATATTTTTCTGGTGGTTGTTTACTGTTATTTTCTTGAAATCTGTTGTGCAGGCACACTTAAACAAATAGTCAGCTTAAAGAGTAATAAATGCTGAGATAAAACATTTCCAATACAGCAAGAGTTAGAAGAACATTTTAATGAGGCTTGTAATTTTTATAGTAGCTTAAATTTTTCAGTATATTTTAATTTTAATTACAGAGAGAATCTAGAGATGAATTTTTCTGCAGTGATAGAAACTAAAGTTAAATATGGTATTTTCTGCTTTGCAAGTTTGGTTGGTTTTGGGTGGCTACAGCTGTTTGTTCTGCACATAGAATCACAGAACGGTTTGGGTTGGAAAGAACATCAACAATCATCTAGTTCCAACCCCCTGCCAAGTGCAGGGACATTTTCACTAGCCCAGGGTGCCCAAAGCTCCATCCAACCTGGCCTTGAACACTGCCAGGGCTGGGGCAGCCACAGCTTCTCTGGGCAACCTGTGCCAGTGTCTCACCACCCTCCCAGTCAAGAATTTCTTCCTAACATCTCACCTAAATCTCCCCTCTGTCAGCTCAAAGCCGTTGTCCCTTGTCTTGACCCTCCTTGGTGAACAGTCCCTCTCACTGTCATATAGAACCCCTTTAAGTATTGGTGGGCTGTAATTAGGTGTCCCCAGAACCTCTAGGACGAACGAGCCCACCTCTCAGCCTGTCTTCATAACAGAGCTGCTTCATCCCCCTGATCCCCTGTGTCCTCCTCTGAACTTGCTCCACAACAGCTCTGTGTCTTTCCTGGNAATTAGGTGTCCCCAGAACCTCTAGGACGAACGAGCCCAACTCTCAGCCTGTCTTCATAACAGAGCTGCTTCATCCCCCTGATCCCCTGTGTCCTCCTCTGAACTTGCTCCACAACAGCTCTGTGTCTTTCCTGGCCTGGGGACCCCAGAGCTGGACACAGCACTGCAGGTGGGGTCTCAGGAGGGCAGAGTCGATGGGCAGAGTCACCTCCACCAGCCTGCTGGCCATGCTGATACTGATGCAGCCCAGGACACAGTTGAGTTTCTCAGCTGCTAGAGCACACTGCATTCATGTGGACCTTGTCACCAACCAGCATCCCCAGGTCCTTCTCCCCAGGGCTGCCCTCCATCCGTTCTGTGCTCAGCCTGTAGTTGTCCTTGGGAGTGTGCTGACCCACATTCCATGGCCTATCTCTCCAGCTTGTCAGGGTCCCTCTGGGTGGCATCTCTTCCCTCCAGTGTGTCGAGGTCACAGCACAGCTCAGTGTTGTGGGCAAACTTGCTGAGGGTGAACTCTATCCCACTGTCCATGTCACAAAGACATTGAACAGGGCCAGTCCCAGTGCTGACTCCTGAGGAACACCACTTGGCACAGACCTCCATTTGGATATTGGGCTGTTGACCACAACTCTTGGAGTGTGACCATCCAGCCGTCCTTATCCACTGAGTGGTCCACTTGTTGTGTCCATGTCTCCCCAGTTTAGAGATAAAGATGTGTTGGACAGTGTCAAATGGCTTGTAGAAGCCCAGGAAGATGATGTCTGTCATACTTCCCTGCCCACCACCTCTGTTACTACTACAGTTTTGAAATGTTTGGTAAGATGCCTTGCAATGTTGGTGTCATTCTCTTTGGTATTTGAATGTTACCACATCTTGCAGCCCAAACACGGATTGTAAGTGAAAAGGGTGATGGTAGGAATATTAATGAGAGAAGGGCTGATAAATTTCCGAACTATTATTATTTCTTCTAATAGGGTGCAGTGCCCTGATAATCTCTGACCCTGCTCCAGTTGCCACACCTATGGTTAAAGTTCAGTTTCTTTGTGGATTTTGTACCCAATATGACAATTTTATTACTCAACATTTCTGTCATCTTTCAACCAAATAACTGTGCAGACCTTTTTCCTAGGTTCAGTTTCTTGTTTGCTTTACTAGTTCTCCTTTGTTGTTTCCATGCCACCCCCCACTCCTGTTTGTATTTACTTCAGTTTTTATTAACCCCTAATTTGTCTCCAGTCCTCATCCTTATAGACTGTGAGTAACTCTTCCTTTCTAGTTCTTGCAGGGTTCCAGTTTCAGTTCTGAAGTCTGATCAGCACCCACGTCCCAGTTAGTCACGTGTACTGATTAGATGTGAGATGACAAGTAGATATATGGGAAACAGGCAGAAGGAATATGATGTATTATAGTTTTTATAATGACCTATTTAGGAAAACTTAATGTATGTGCATTCATACCCATTTTTCTTTAGGGTATAATTTTTAATATGATCTACTTACACTCTGCTTAAAAGAACAGTGGTTCTTGTGAAGTCGATTGCAGCTCAAGGCAAGCTTGGCATTTATATAAAAATGTTCAGCAACTGTCTTGTGTGCCTCAGTGACAGTGATTATTCCTGTGGTATCCATTTGTAAGCTTGGCTACCTTTTCTCTAAAGGTTTAAGAATAAAGAAAACTTACAATAATGTCCTCCTTATGTTTAAAGACTAGCCCTGACACTTCCCTCTCTGAAATGATGTAGATGATAATGATGAAGTCTGCATGCAACACTTAATTTGTGTGTGGTGACCTGTATTCTGCTGTAGTAATTTCACTCATTGCCTGGCAGTATAATCTTTGTCCTTCAGTTAGGTGGGCAAAGTGTGATCTTGTTAATGAACAGGGTGAGACAAGGAAAATGCTTTTTATTTGCCTGTAGCACGCCTAGCAGCTAGCAAATTGCTTCAGATAATGGGCTTTATTAAACAAGTACAGGCTTGCCAGTGCAATTTCAGAGCTATTTTTCCTTCTGTTTCTAAATGTATTTCTTTATTGTTACAGATATTTCAAGACTTTCCTTGCCAGCAGGTGAGTATCTTTCATTTATGTCTTGATGTGACAGCAGGCAGCTTTTAAGGGCTTGCCTGCAATATAGTCGTGCTTTTATATAAACAGAATATCGTTTCTTTTTGGCACTGTCATGGTGCTTAGTCATATGGAGATCTGAGCTCAAAACAAAACCTGTTGAGGTACAGATTTTTTTTTACATTTAAACAGTGTATTTTGACAAGGGGAGGAGGTAACAGATATAAATATATGCAGTTGTTAAATGTGCCTGTGATACAGTTAATGCTTAAAACCAGCTCATCACAGTGTGTGATGTGGCTGTCAGAAGAACAGATTAGCACCAGCCACAAATAGTCAGTGGTGAATCAGAGGGACAGTGCACAAGGAGATGTGGATGGTGGCTCGTGGATGGAAGGAAATTCCCCAGGTGATAGTGGAGAAGTTGCCAGACACAATCGCTTGCCTGGGGTCGCAGGTAACTTGTGCCACAACTGGAAAATGTCCCTCTGCTCTGTTGGACTCTGTGTGTCCTATCAGTAGTGTTCAAAAATGAAAATAAATCACCCTGAAACAACAACAAAAACCAAACAAAAACATGCCAAAAAATCCAACAAACAAAACCCTAAAAGAGTGAACTTATAAATAAATAAATAAAATAGAATTATTGCTTAATATTTGGTCTTTAACCAAGCACTAAGCTTTAAAAATTCACTTGTGCTGTGGGCTCAAGTTGTTCTGTAGAGTCCAGAGTGATGATGTCTTCTGTTCTCCAGCATTTTCTCCATCTACTCGTTGGCTGTAACATGTAGAATCATAAACACAGCATGTTTTTACTCCAAGTTGAGCAGGTTTGGGATTAGGTGTTACCAGGCCTGCTGCCTTCTTTCCTTACTTCTGGGTTGGTGATTTTGCTTATGTATTCATTATTTTATTTCTTCTTTCTGAGCTGTGCTTTGTCTCTATCCATAAAAAATAGCTTTTTACTAAGTGAGTACATGAAGTATAGCAGTACTCTGTCACTATGAATCTGTTCCATAGCCAGGTGCTCTTTTGTTTTTGAATCAGATGGCAATTTCAGTTAAAATCTTGATAGCAGTTATGTTGTAGTCTTTCCAGAAGTCCTTAATTGTGGTGGTTCTGAGGAAAAAAAACAAAACAAACATGCTTGCTTGAAGCAGTGAGAACTCTGAATATGGAAAAATAAATGGTTTTGTGATTTTATTTTAAGACATCTTAATGTGATTTTGAGCGCTGAGAGTGGTTGTCAGGAAGGCCAGTACTTGAGAATATTAGGAAAATAAATGGACTTTAGTCATGCAGACAGGAAGATAAGGGGTGTCATGTGTTTACAGCTTCTAAAACAAGGATGTGTGATGAAACTTCTTCAGAGTTTCAATTTGAGACTTGAATAATTTGTTTGATACTGTGAATCTCAGTCACGATGAGACTATACAATTTGGGTGTGTGTATATGGGTGTCCTAATTAGACTTTTGAGCCGTGTCACTGAAGTGCTGAAAGAGGGCAAAAACCTGCCCAGGATGTTGAAATGGTAACCTTTTTTGATGGTAAAACAAAAAGCTTTCATAGGAGCTAGAAAAGCTACACATGGTGGCTTGCCTACATATAGCAGGGACAACAGTATTCAATGATAAATGAACTGAAGAAAAGTAGTTTGAAAACATGATTAAAATACTGTCAAAAGAGAAGGGTGTGTTAAACAGTCTCACAGAAGTTTGACTCATCCTGTGGTATTACAGTATTTTTGTTAATGGCCATGATGGTGGGTTTCATATGCCTAGTCAGGCTGCCAGTAACACCAATACAAAAAAGTTACAGACACTTTGGATGATGGGATTAAAATTCAAAAGAACTATGAAAAAAAATGGGAAAATAGCCAGGATAAAAGATATAATGCATTTGAATAAAGATAATTAGGGTCTACATTCAGATGGGAAGCCTTAATCATCACCATTTGTATTTTCAATAGATAACAGGTTTTGATTAATATCTTTTTCTGGATGCCACTTTTAGCAGTGGACAATAGGTGTCACTACAAATGCTCTCACTTTTGCCACCTGGTTTCAGTACTTTTAAATTTGCATTATAATATGGTGGGGGTTTTTGCAGTGTTAGAAGACTTTGCAGTAGGGAGAGGACTACTTCAGGCACAGCATTAAAGAGCATTTTGTTTGAGGTTGTATTACATGCAAATTCATTGTAGTTGGCAGTATACCAAGGTCATCCAGAACACTGCCTTGTTGCTTTGATTTCTTAGCAGAGTTGTCTTGTAGAGGATTGTTTGTGTGCTGCTGGATGTATTAGTTGATTGGGTTGTTAGTTAAATCACAGAATCATAGAATAATTAGGGCTGGAAGGGACCTTAAACATCATGAAGTTTCAACCCTCCCTGCCATGAGCAGGGACCCCTTCCACTAGACCAGGTTGCCCAAAGTCTTGAAGACTTCCAGGGATGGGGTATCCACCATTTCCCTGGGCAGCCTGTTCCAGTGAAGAATTTCTTCCTAATATCCAGTCTAAATCTATCCCCTTCCAATTTAACACCATTCCCCCTCATCCTGTCACTACATGCCCTTCTAAAAAGTCCCTCCCCAGCTTTCCTGTAGGCCCCTTCAGGTACCGGAAGACCACTATAAGATCTACCCAGAGCCTTCTCTTCTGCAGGCTGAGCAGTCATTACTCAGGAGAGGTATCTTACATTAATCTATATCTCTGCTTTGAAGTCTACAGGTAACTTGACTGTTTTTACTACCTTGTAATTGAGGCCATGGATATGAGTAGAGAATCTCTGGAATGTGAACCAGGAGGGTCTTGGAGCGCAGCTCGCTACAACGTTGTAATTTCAAAGCTGGGTAGAGAACACAGCACCCATGTCTGTATGTGAAGATGTTCTGGAACACGAGTGGGTTCACAGCATACTGTGAGGAATGAAAGACTAATTTCCCTTGTTAAATACAGTTAAACTTTGTTGGCATTGTTGGGATTAAGACCAACCTGTCCTGAGTTTTGTTGCCATCTGAATTTAAACAAACTATAGCATCTGTGTCATGTAGGTGACTTTTTCTTTAGACTTAGTCCTTTGTGATCCTGTTATGCAAATAAATATTTGTGAGCAGAATCAAGAAAGAGTAGGCAAAAGATTCTACCAGGTAGGTAGAGGAGAGTAAGAGAAATAGAAGAAAGGAGCCTATGCTGGTTTTTCAGTTAATGAAACAAAACACTGTAGCAGACTGGAGTTTTAGGTACAGTAGCTTGATTCTCCCCCTCTACTCTGTCCTCGGGAGACCTCACCTGGAGTACTGTGTCCAGTGCTGGAATCCCCAACATGAGAAGGACATGGACCAGTTGGAGGGGGTCCAGAGGAGGGCCACAAAGATGATAAAGGGGCTGGAGCACCTTTCCTATGAGGACAGGCTGAGAGAGTTGGGGCTGTTCAGCCTGGAGAAGAGGAGGCTCCGGGGGGACCTTCTAGCGCTCTGCCAGGACCTCAAGGGGGCCTACAAGAAAGATGGGGAGAGGCTGTTCAGTAGGGCCTGTTGTGACAGGACAAGGGGTGATGGTTTTAAAATAGAGCGAGGGAGATTTAGATTGGATATTTCTTTATATTTCCTGTAATGGTTGTGGAGCACTGGAACAGGTTGCCCAGAGAGGTGGTAGATGCCCCTGGATCCCTGGAGACGTTCAAGGCCAGGTTGGATGAGGCCCTGAGAAACGTGATCTAGTTGGGGGTGTCCCTGCTTCTTGCAGGGGGGTTGGACTAGATGACCTCTGGGAGTCCCTTCCAACTCTATCCATTCTGTGATTCTACGATTCCTGATGCCTCTGTCCTTCAGAGGACATCTGGTGAGTTGAGCAAAGTCTCGCTGTCTCCTAGCATAAGGTATTGAAAAATCAATAGGAAATTACTATCTTTTGTGTAGCTTAATCCCAGATACGCAGTCTATTGCAAGTGTCATGTTTTTGCATGCAGTTTAGGTAAGCATCATCTGCTCACAGTCACTGCTATCTCAAAACATTCAGTGGGTTTAGGTTTATTTTTAGTTCCAAGTGATTATTTAAGACCAAACGTTGTTACACAATTTCAGCTCAGACGAAAGAAGTTCTCTCTGAATTCAAAACCTCCTTGTTCGGTCTTTGGTTAGGGTGTGTGGCCTTGCTTTTTATGGAAGGCCTTTAGTGATCTGTTTAATTAAACCAGATTCATATCCTGGCACCTTCCACAGAAGAAAACACTGCTTCCAAACAACATGCTGCTGCTTTTTTCTCTTCCCCACCGGATACGAGGCGGGGTGTTTAATGCTGTGCTGTGTAATTAGATCTTCTTTATCCTAAATCCGCACCTGCCTGTGTGATGAACTTAAATATAGCAACTTGGAATGCAACACAGCTTCTCAGACTAGAATTAAAATAAATCAGTGGCATAGATGTTTGCTGTGATGTTCAAAGGTGGAAAACTGGAAGTGAGTTGTGGAATTGCCAGACTAAGTAGCAGTAGCAAGAACCCACAGAGTTGAGGATGTGCAGAATTCTTAAAATAAATGTTCGCAGGTATTACAGGGAGCAATAAGTTATTCAGCTGAGAACACACTTCAGAGCAGAAAACTGTTGTGAATGTCCCTGCTTTAAAGGGGGGGGGGAAAGTAACCATGTAGTCAAAAGTTAAAAAGTACAAAATAGTGGCATTTTGGTTTGTAACTTCAATTTTTGAATCAGAAGGAATACAAGCTGCGCTAAGACTGCAAACAGCCCCCTCTCATGTCTGGTGTGGTGCTTAAAGGGCTGCACAGGGAAGCCCACACTCTTTTTTTCTTTTTTACTAAAAGTAGCATTTTCAGTAATACCTTTGAAAATCAGAGGTTATTTTTCTTCTAGGAATCTTTGCAGAATTTATTAAGAATTGTGATTTTTATCCAGCGGTAAATTTAATCGTCATATATGTAATGATTTTGGTTGTAATTTTTTTGTTTACATTTAAATGGAGGGGGTACTACCAGGGAAAGTTTATGGAACAGTAAAATTCCTTATTTATGAAATGTTACTGCCCCAGTGAGACCTCACTTGAAGTACTGTGTCCGGTTCTGGGCACCTCAGGTACAGAAGGACATAGAACTCCCTGAAGGAGTCCAGTGCAGGGCCACCAATATGATGGAGTGGAACATCTTCCTTCTGAGGACAGGCTGAGGGAGCTGGGTCTCTTGAGCTTGGAGAAGAGGAGACTGAGGGGTGACCTCATTAATGTTTATAAATATGTGAAGGGTGAGTGTCAGGAGGATGGAGCCAGGTTCTTCTCATGTTGGTTCGTGATAGTTCCAGTTCCAAACTGGAACATAGAAAGTTCCATCTTAATATAAGGAGGAACTGTTTCCCTGTGAGGGTGCCAGAGCACTGGGACAGGCTGCCCAGAGAGGTTGTGGAGTCTCCTTCTCTGGAGACATTCAAGACCAATCTGTACCCGTTCCTATGTGATCTACTCTAGATGATCCTGCTCGGGCAGGGGTGTTGGACTGGATGATCTTTCAAGGTCTCTTCCAGCTCCTCATATTCTGTGATTAGAGCTCTCAAGGTAGAATAGCTGCCTGCATGCTTTTCACTGCCAGCAAGGTATGTACTATTTCTAGACTTCCAAATATTCTATCACAGAGCTTCCGTTATGACACTGTGAGGAAGCTCCCTTGCTATTTGCATGTTAAATCTTCCTGTTTAAAATGTTGGGTAGTTTCAATAATCTAATCATCTGTACCTCATAAAAGCATTTTCATGTTGTTATATTATACCTCTAATACTTAGGAAAGCAATATGTTTATCCTCCATAACCTTTTGCTGTTGGATATCTGGCTATTTTGCATTGAACATTTCGGAGAGGTGTGGAGGTAACAACTAATCTATTGCAAATTTCTGTGTTTCTTTTGACTGTGCTTTTGACACTGCCCTCTTCCCTGTACTCACCTGGAGAGAGAAAGAACTTTCAATATAGACTAAAATAGGATTAAGAAAGAATTCTGGAGTATTAGGAATGATTTGGCAGTCCTAATAACTGCTCTGGTCTGCTTTGATGCTCAAAGAAGGTGACAGCTGATATATTTATCACTTAATGTGACTATGGCACAAAGAAGTAGAAGGTAGGTGTTGATGAAATGAAAGATCCTTCAAGTCCTATGCCTGGTGTTCCCATGAATGTTAAGAAGCTGAGTTAATAGCCAGGGAGTTCAAAACAAACAAGCAAAAAAAAATGCAGCAGTTCAGTGCATTCCTCTGTAGTTTCTTGTCTGTAATTCTGGTTCTCAGGGTTTGGGGGACATGAATGCTGTGTGGGTTGTTCTTGCTTGCTCCATGCAAAGTGGAAGAATTCCTGCATTGTATACAAATTGTATACCTTGAATATATAGTATGTAAGATTTTTTTTCTTCTTTGTTGCCATTTACTTCATTTTGTTCCTAGTTTGGCTTATAAATACCAAGATTGTGTATATTCTCTCACTGAGGATGATGGACAAGAAACCTGAGCTGTACAGACACCTGTTGACACTCCTCAGCCAGGTTTTCCAGGAAGGGGTTTGTTAGTCTTCAGTTTGAGAGGTGGGTAATTTATAGCTTGTGTAGTTAGGGGAAGGGGGATGGCCCAATGCTTTATTTTAAACATACTGAGAGTTTGCTTTCTTCTTTAAAAACACAAGGTGGGGGGTGGGAATAAAAGGCAAGCATTTTGCAGGGGTTCTGGACAAAATAGAGAAAATCCTGAAAATTCTCTGAGTGTACTTTTTCTGTGTGTGTTAATCCCTAGGACAGAAGCTATTGAATTTTATGGATTTTTCTCAGTGGAATATCAGAGGAATTGCAGCAGAACTTCAAACTGTACCACATGCTCTCACAAAAGAAGTTGTGGTAGTGTTTTGCTTAGAACAGGATACTTACTTGCTATGGCACAAACAATGTTGCCATGGTCTCAGGTTGAAGGAATCTGGGTTGAAGAGGGTTATTTGTGGGTTCTGTGCCGTGCAATGGTCTCTCTCATTCTGGTGAGACAGAATTAGTGTCTGGGAAGGGACAGGCCAGGTTCATCTGTGGCAGTCTGGAAGTGCTGTCCTGTGACCACAGTGAAGACAGGTCCTTCTGCTCTGTACACCCACGTGTGTCTTCTTGCTGGCATCAGTAATGCAGCAACACCCCCCAAGGGGTCAATGATGAGGGTTATTCCAGCAGAGGAGTTCTAGAGCAGGATTTTGTCTGGACTGCACCAAACTTGCAGCAATGTGACATTTCTCATGTCTCTGCAGGAAGAACTAATTCTTTGCCTTGGGGAGTAGCTGCGTAGTGAGTCCTGTTGCGCTTCTCCTAAGGGCAGGTTGCTGCAGGCTTGTAGTAACAAGGTGGAGCTGGTACACTCATTGCAATGGGTACCTTGCTGAAGACCCTTGCTGAAGACCTAAGTGTCCCTGCTCAAACTCAGTACAGCAAACCCTGCTGGAGTGATACACCCTGATAGTATGCTGTGGTGGTTTGATCTTGGCTGAAGGCACCCCCAAATGTCACGAGGGAGATGGAGATGGGGGTTTCAGTCAATTTCTCACAAGTTGTTTTCCTTAATGTGGGAGGGGAGGATGGGCAGCATTCCTCATGCTTTTCCTGCTCCAGCTGGGGGTCCTACCCACAGGAGACAATCCTCCACAAACTTCAACATGAGTCCTTTCGCACAGGGCTTCATCTCTTCAACTGCTCCAGCATGGGTCATGTCAGTGGGGTGCAGGCTTAGGATATGTCTCAGTCCCTCAGGCCCAGACTGCTCCAGCCTGGTCCCCCACAAAGTCACAGGTCTCCTCAGCAAACCTGTTACAGCGTGGGTGTCTCTCTCCACATGCTGCAGGTTCTGCCAGGAGCTTGCTCCATTGCAGGTTACAGTGACCTCCATGTGTCTCTACCCACTCGAGCATGGGGCCTCTCCACAGGCTGCAGGTGATGTCTCCATGTACTCCCCATGATCTTCCGTGGGCTTCAAGGGGCTTCAACCTGCTCCACCATGGTCTTCTACACAGGCTGCAGGGGAGTCTTTGGTGCCTGGAGCACCTCCTCCCCCTCCTTCACTGCCTTTGGTGTCTGCAGAGTTTCTTTTAACTTCTCACTCTATTCTCTGATGGCAAAAAGTGGCTGCTTGCAATTTTTTCTTCTCTTAAATGTGATGCAGGAGGTGCTGTGACTGTCACTGATAGGTTTGGCCTTGGTCAGTAGCACAGTCCAACCTTGAGCCCAGCTGGTATTTACTGTCAGACCTAGGGAAAGCTTCTAGCTGCTTCTTGCAGAAGCCACCCTGCAGCTCCCCACCTTCACCAGAACCTTGTCCCCAAAACCACATGTGTAAACTACTGCCCTGCACTTCATGCCAGCAGTGAACTACTCTCCAGTAGTCCAGCAGCAGCTTGTAAAGATTGGCTGTACTTGCCCTAAGTGTGCACCTGCTCAGTTACCCTGGGGTGCTGTATGGCTGCAGACTTTAAAAGATTTTTTTAAGGATATTTGGTAGGAGTTTAGAAACTTACAGGGTTTTGTTGTTGTAGGGTGCTGGTGTAGTTTATTAAAAAAAATAAAATTGAGAGGGTGGTTTGGGTGGGTTTTTTTTGGTGTGATGGGGGGCTGTAAAATTCATCTATATCTTTTATGGGACTGAAAAAATGAGAGCACACAAACGGAGGACAGCGGGCTGTATGCACAGTGTGTAGTAGTGAAAGGTTCTACTGCTTCCTTACAACACACCTTCAGTGGCAGTCACTGAAACCACCTTGTGCACAGAATTACTTACAGAAAACAAGAAATTGTGAAAACTGAAGGAATGAAGAATTACAGCGCATAAGCACGCGGTCAACATCCTGCTAATGCCCATCATGCAATCACAGAATCATAGAATGATTAGAGTTGGAAGGGACTCCCAGAGGTCATCTAGTCCAACCCCCCTGCAAGAAGCAGGGACACCCCCAACTAGATCACGTTGCTCAGGGCCTCATCCAACCTGGCCTTGAATGTCTCCAGGGATCCAGGGGCATCCACCACCTCCCTGGGCAACCTGTTCCAGTGCTCCACCACTCTCACAGGAAAGAACTTTTTTCTAATATCCAATCTAATTCACTCTTGATGAGACTATTCCACAAAATGTACTGTTTCTGTGGATTTTTCTAACCCTTCCAATTCTTGCAGTCCTTTGAACTTAGGTGTGTAATACGTGTAACAGCTTTCTGTGCTGGTCTGTGAAATCCACACCACACATTGGTCCCCTGTCCAGTTAGTGTCCTACCATGGGGGCAATGTAAATGAACAGTGACTGCCTGAGCCTTGATTGAGTTTTTCAAGTTGTTTCATTTGTTTGATTGCTCTCTGTTGATTAAAAAAAGGAAGCTTTTCTTCATCCCTCCATTTTGTTGAGTAGTTCCTACTGCTGCAGAAGGTTTTGATGAGACCTGAAGCTTTCCTGGGTGAATGCACTGGAGGCGCTTGTTGTAGTATCCGAGTACATTAGTACCTAAGGTTTTCATAGCAGCAGCTATGCAGTGTGAAGTAAAGGGTGGGGATATGACAGTGTTACTGAAAGAAAGATTCTGAAAATCAAGTTGGATCTTGTGCAGTTGGTTTATATAAAAATATGAGTTGTTAGAGTGTGTTTTTTATTCTTTGAGACTTGGGTTGGGAGCGGCTTGGGATCTTCTCCCAAAATACACATAAGCTTGTTTGAAGTAGAACATTATGGGCTGCAGTGACCCAAGAGGAAAAACACTGCACAGCTGAACTTTTATCAACTACTGTTATAAATTACACCTAAAATGAACATAAATAAAAGACTATATGAGCTTTTCTTTAGTGTATTTTTACATCCTTCACTGCTCTGCTTGTGTAGTGAGTAACTTTTTATTTGTGTGAGATTTTTACTTGCTCAGCAGAAGATTGGGAAAAGGAAGTAGTAAGAAAAATCTGTATATATTATACCTATGACTTCTTCCCCTCCCCTTGTTTTTTTTTATATATTTTCAGAAAGTGAAGAATGTATTCAAGGAAATATCCAAACTGCTTATTGTAGCCGTGTTGTTTCCTGTGGGTCTTTTCCTGTTGGGTGGCAGTTGGGTATCAATGATTTGAATGTTAATAACTGCAGAAATAAAGCTGATGTGCTTCAGGTTTTCCTAGGGAAGGGTCAAACAAGAATTTGTTCCTGTAGCATGTTTTTCCTCATGAGTTTATTTGATAAGGAGTCAAAATAATAAATTGGTGTGATAAACGTCTGTGTCTTCATTGCTGGGTTTGAATTATTCTTCAGATGGATGTGAAACTGCCTAAGAATTGTTCAAGAAATTAACTCTGACACAGAGATGATTTCCAGATTGCATCTTTATTCACTAATTATCCATTTTATAAAATCTAGTTTCTAGTTAGTTTCCATTCTCATTACTTGCTGGAACAGTTTCATGGGATTTTATTTTTCTTTCACAGCAATGTGATAACTCTTTCTGAGAAGTGTTGGAATTGTATTTCCAGCATGAATGGACTTTATATTGGGATTCTAATCTACCTGCTTTAATTCTATAAAGGCTGGCTGGGCCAAGGTGTGGGTACACATGGTTGTGGTTGTTTTTCTGCTTATCCTGTAGGTACTTTACTAAAAAATAGCAGCAAAATGGTTCAGTGTCTCAGTGGAGCAAACTTCCATGTGCTCAAAGGACAACTCAACTGCTCATGAAACCCTGGAAGGCAACTAAACTGAGAATTTTAGTCTCAGCAACACATGGTGCTGACTCCTCTGTGGTCAGCTATACATCCTCCAAGAGGAGGAGTAAAAGGTGGTGTTGAAACTTGAAGCTTTATGATGGGGGAAAGTGGGGGACCTAAATGTACAGTGAGATGTTGAGCTGGTTGTGAAGTGGTTCTGGAAATCTCAGTAACTAAGAAGTTGTAAATAGAAATCTCAATAATTTAAAGAAGGGTTTTAAGTATAAGATTGAAAGACAGTCATGTGGCCTTGTTTAATGTCCAGGTCCTTCAAAACTTGAGGGGGTAAAAAGGAAAGTCTTGTCTTTCTGCTCCAAGACAGAACTGGCTTCAGTCATTCCTGGAAGATATTTAACCTGTTAAGGTGGCAGTTTCAGGGCTTCTTCTGCAATTTAAAACTTCTTACTGTGCTTTCATTTCATGGTATTTGAAGTTTCCTACTACCAGTTTAAGTTTACTATACTTTGTTCTCCATGTCTTTGTGTTAGGACAAGACTTACAGTCTTTCTCTGTTTATGCATCACTTTTTTGTCCCAATCTGTTGTTCTCTTAAAAGCTTCAGTACTGTTTCTTGGTTGGAATGCATCAAATGGAACTGGGGAGAGCAATACCCCAGGTTTTTGGGGAAGTGGTGCCTGACAGCTCAGTGCCACACACGCGATGAGCTCCTGGATCCAGCATGCTGTTACGTGCTGAGGCTGTGCCTGTGATGTTTGATGATGTCAGGTGTTCAGGCAGCCTTCAGAAGAGTTGTGGGATTTCTGATGTTCTGTCTACCATTTAAAGAGAAGATACTTAAAATTCTTTGCCTTATATCTGAAGTAGGATCATGTCCCCAGAGTTAGCTCTTCTCCAGCAGTATCATTTGGTCTTGCAGCTCTTGGCCTCGAGTAGTTTAGTTTTTGGAACAGCATTCTTGAATGTGTTGTCAGCTTCCTCAAAACATTCCCTTCCATGCTGAAGTTGTACTCGTCAATGGATGGAGTTTAGGATGAAGTTCAGTTGAATTTGAAGCTGTGGAGAAGAGGTTGGATTCATCTGCTCATAAATTTACCTATTATAAGAGGACACAGACTCGGGGATATTTGCTGTCTTTCAGATACTGAGTGTGGATTCATCTGGTTAGCTAAACTAACTTGAGGTTTATTGGCCTGTGAGCTTCTGGAAACCTTTTTAAATCTAAGTAATGTGCTTATGTTTGCTGAGCACTTTGATACCACTGTGCAGGTGTTTTCGTAGGTAAACATGACTTGTTCAGCAGAACTGTCCTGTCAACAAGCACAGTGTGATTGGAGAGACACATGAGGCTGTTGAAGGTGGTGGATTTTGCATCAAATAAAAGACTTTGTGTCACCTGAAGATGATCTTTGATTCTCAATAATGGACTATAAAAGGACAGACCAAGGAAGTTATAGAAAGTTTATTGCTGGTCTCATGAAGCAGACATATAGGTGAAGGCTCTTCTAAAGTTACTGTCCCTTCCTGGTACAAAATTTGGAGGGGATTGATTAAAGTTGAATAGGAATTTAATTTTTAGTGGTTTAGAGGCTTAGCTACACCTCTGCTCTGCTAGAGATTCTCCTACACAAAATGTCAAACTAATTGGAATTTCTTATGCAACAATTTAGAATCCAAATACGCTAATTAGAAAAAGGTATTTGTGTCAATTTAACAATATTTTCTTGTTATTTGAATCATAGAATGTGTTAGGTTGGAAGGGACCTTTCGAGGCTGTCCAGTCCCAAACACCCTTGCAGTGAGCAGGGACATCTTCACTAGATTAGGTTGCTCAGAGCCCCATCAGCCTGATCCTGACAGTCTCCAGGGATAGGGCCCACTCTGGGCCACCTGTCCCAGTGATCCACCACCCTCATATTAAAAAACTTTTTCCTAATATCCAACCTAAATCTCCCCTTTTCTAGTTTAAAACCATCACCCCTCATCCTATCACTGCATGCCCTCATGAACAGTTCTTCCCAGCTTTCTTACAGGCACCTTTCAGGTACTGGAAAGCTGCTAGAACGTCCCCCTGGAGCCTTCTCCAGGCTCAACAAGCCCTACAGACTAGTTGCTAGTCTTTGATATCTTGGGCATGTAATTTGCCTAGTTAATAGAGCTGCCTCAACATTTGCATTGTAAAACTTTTTAAAAGATGCTCTATAAAAATCTTACAATTTTCTGTTTCCTTAAACTTGAAGGGTTTCACTGGCTTGATTTGTTCTGTAGGACTGGGACTTCTGTGACTTCAAAGTTAGATAGCTGTTTGTCTTAGCCTGTAAATGTTTATTGTATATATATGGGGTTTATGCTACAGTCATCCTTCACTAAGAAATACAGTGCTAACTGTACTACCTGTGTGTTTTTTAATACAAATGGAATAATATTGCATTATTACAAGCTCATGGATGATTTTTTTTTAAATTCAGTTTGTAATTGCATTTAATGGTTTGGAAGTCTGAGTAATTACTAATATATTTTTGTTTTATATAACACCATGAGTCTTTGAAAATTACATCCTTTCTTCTTAAGTGCAGTGATGTATAAATCAAGTCTAACTCTTAGTGATAAACATCTTTTTAGCACAGAGTTTTCTGGTAAGCTGCTGTTCTGACTTTGTTATATGGAGGAGAAGCAGGCGAAGGGAGACGTGTCCAGACTACACCATTTCTGGTAAATTAATTGGACCCTTTGTGGCTGCGAAGCTTTCTTACTCTCTTTTGTGTAACTGGCTATTAGATGAGAGAGAGAGCAGTCTAGATATGAACAGACACTGAAGAGACTTGCTGACCCATGAGCAACTTTGTTTTCCTATATCCCTCTTGGAAGATGTGACTAACTATTTCTAGGTTACCCCTGAATTAATGAAGAGGGGCTTAAGGAAGCATCCGTAAGGTCAGCTGATCCTCTCATGGATCCCTTCCACAGGACAAAGGGAGTCCCTGCAGAATGTGGTTCTTCAAACAGCATCAAAGGGGTGAGGTCCTCCCCCCTTCAGATACTGTGTTCACCTCATAATTAAAAGGTTTTTCCCATAAATAGAGGAAGCTTTATAAGGTCAAGGAGGGTTCTGGTGATCATTCTGGATACCTTTGTCTCTGATTCTCCTGTCAGTCCTTTCTGGGAAGGTTGAAGATGAGCCGTGCAAACGGCTAATCACAGTGAGCCTGTCACAGAGCAAAATTATCAGACTTTATTCTGCAGTAAGTCCAGGATCAGGATGTATAGGGTCCATTTGTTCTCCTTGCAGTTTTCCAGGTCTCCATGAGTCAGACCTTTTGCTTTAACGCTGCAGTTATGAAGGAACTTCTCCAAGATGGCTTGAGGATAGCAACAGTTTTGTGGTTTGTTTGGGATTTTTGGTGTGTTTGGGGTTTTGTGGGTGGTTTTTTGCTCTTGGGTTTGTTGGTTTTGGTTTTTGGTTTTTTTTTTTTTGTAAATAGCCTAGAACATGAAGAGGCAGAAGATGTGAAACAGTGCCCTAAGGAAAGAGTAATTTTAAACCGTTCTCAGATTTCATGGTGCTGACACTCTACAGTTAACCTTTGAAAAGTAAATGGGAGAATATGAGCAGGTTAGTCCACCTCCAAAAAAATCTGCTACAACTTCCATGCCTGAAAATTAATAAACACCATATGGGTTTAAAAAATGGCTGGTCTTTATTGACATAACTTTATTTTTATTATTAACTTAGTGGTCCTTCTAACATCTGCTGTGTTAATAGCATGGGTTAGGAGGCTGAGTGCTGCTGTCTGCTCCGCTGTTCAGCGTCAGAGGATCCTTTGGGATGGAGAAGCATGGGAAATGTCATTAACACTACATTCCTCCTGCTCTGTTTGCCTTCTCCACCTCACTACTACCAGTTGGTTCAGATTTGAAAATACAAGCAGTGAATTCTGACAACTACTGTTTTAAGATGAAGTTCAGAGGATAGGAAGGCTAATTAAATGACCATGGCCCCAGAAGGTGAGAAAGTGTTGCTTTAAAGCTTTTCAGAAATAACCTATATGAATTTTACTAATAAAACTCACCTTATGGAGGAAGAGTACAATAAATTCATTATTGGATTGAATTTATGCCAGAAGAATGTCTTAAGTGGAGATGCAAAGTAGTTTGTATTCTAGAATGAGCTCATGTTGGGATACTGGCATCTTTTTCTAGTCACCACTAGCAGCACCTCGGTGCCCTCCTTGCTGTGAGAGGTCCAAAACTGAACCCAGTACTCAAGGTGCAGCCTCACCAGGGCTAGGTACAGGGGGACAGTCACCCTGGTCCTGCTGGCCACACTAGTTCTGATACAAGCCAGGATGCTGTTGGCTTTCTTGGCCACACTGCAGACACTTTTTAGCTGGCTGTTGACTAACACCTCCAAGTCCTTTTCCCCCAGCCAGCTTTCCAGGCACTCTTCCCCAAGCCTGTAGCATGACATGGGGTTGTTGTGGCCAAAACACAGGACCGTTCTCTGAGCCTTGTTGAACTTCATACAGTGGGCTTGGCCCATTGTTCCAGCCTGTCCAGGTCTCTCTGTAGACCTTTCCTGCCCTCAAGCAGATCAACACTCCTGCTCAGCTTGGTGTCACCTGCAAATTTAACTGAAGGTGCACTCAATCCCCTTGTCCAAATCATTGATGAAGAGAGTAAAGAGGAACTCTCCTCCATACTGAGCCCTGGGGAACACCACTTGTGACCAGCTGCCAGCTGGATTTAACTCCATTCACCACTGTGCTTTGGCTCTGGCCATCCAGCCAGTTTTCACCCAGTAAAGCATATGCTCATCCAAGCCACGAGCAGCCAGTTTTTCCAGGAGAATGCTGTGGGAAATGGTGTAAAAGGAGTTAGAGAAGTGTAGGTAGACAGTATCTACAGCCTATCTATTGTCTGCTGAGCAGGTCACCTTGTCATAAAAAGAGATCAGATTAATCAAGCACTAATTGATTTGCTTCTGGTTTTGTGGGGAGTTTTTTCTCTTTAAAAATTAATTCTCCACAGTTTATTTCTTAAGTCCTCCTTGCTTTGCTCCTTTGGGAGGAGAACAACATAATCTAATCTAGAGCATGGAATTAGAGTTTGTCCATATTGCAGAGATAAATAAATTCATAGAGACTATATTGCTTCTCAATTGTGCTGAATTAATTCTGTTGGAAGACTGGTCTTAGATTTTGAGGTTCAAAGTAAAATGTCATTTGTCTTTCAGTTTTATCTGCCAGCATGCTTGCAGTTAAATAAGAAAGGACATCCCTGGTGGCAGTGTAATTGACTGTGAGTGGATCTGGCTTAGGAGATCCTTTGGGTTCGTGAAACCGCTCAGTCTTGTGCTCTCTGGCAAAGGGTGTTCAGGAGAAGGCTGTAAGCTAATGAAGATGTGGGTGGAGAGGCAAGAGGTTGCTAGTGGGCAAGGTTGCAAGTGCTCTCCACATTTCTGAGCAGGTCAATCCAAGGTGGCTTTCCAAGATAGCCTTAACTTTAGTGTAATGTAGACTTTCAGGAGCTGTAATTCCAGGTTTGATGTAATGGTGACGTACTGTTTTTCAATAGTTCCTCTGAACAAAGGAGATGGTGTTTGTTTGACTCTGGCTGAAGGAAGCTTAGGGCAGATAACCTTTTCTACTCTTAAATATTGCACACACACACACAAAATAATTACAGTCATTAAGAAACCCCAACCATAAGGAACAAACTTGGAAGAATGATGATTAATGAAGATTACAGTGCAGTTACAGTGTTTGGAGAGCGTGTTTGTAGAATTCTAGATACAAACATGGAAAAGCAAGTGAATTAGGATTGCTAAGATGGTCACATGAGTAATAAAGGTGTTTTAATATTTAGAATACTCATCAGGCACTCCTAGCTTTACAGGCTGTTCTCCAGTTTGCTCAGTAAAAAGCATTCCACTTTACACAAAAGATCCTTCAGTTTTTCTGAGGGCAAACTTGGTTTGGGAGCTCTTGTTTTTTATTAGCAGAATGAATGAAATGAAGAAATGTTCATCCCCCATCTCTTCCATCAACATGCAAATATCCTTGAAATAAATCACAGAATCACAGAATGTCAGGAGTTGGAAGGGACCTTGAAAGATCATCCAGTCCAACCCCCCTGCCCGAGCAGGATCACCTAGATTAGATGGAACGTGTCCAGACGGGTGTTGAATGTCTCCAGAGAAGGAGACTCCACAACCTCTCTGGGCAGCCTGTTCAGTAATCAGTGGATCTGTTTTTTGGCTTCTGGTAACTACTAGAGGGATAAGGAGTAACCTGTGAAGTGGCTAAGACAATAACAGAGTTCTAATAATAATAGTAATGATGATGATGTGTTTGCTACACTCTAAGATGTACATCTTGATTTGTGTCTCAACAAGCAAACAGGCTGCTCTCCTCTGTTGGAAGATCTCTGTTGCTGGTGTGTTCAACTGGTAGTTGAGATGTTTTGGAGGAGGAACTGAAAACTAAATCTTCATTCTGCTATCAAGTGCAGCTTCCATAGAGATCTGTCTGCTCTCTTTTGCAGTTGCTGAATACTGAGTTTAGTTGGTCTCTTAGGGTGAAGAAGCCCAGGCAAGTGTTTGGTTTGGTGCTCTCCTGTTCTTCTTCCCTGCAGTGCTTGAACCGGCAACCAGTTTGATCAAAATTGGATGAATAGAGATAGTAACTCATCTGAAAATAATGCTTTGAGTAGCAGAGAGATCCTGATTATGCCATTAACTGAGGGAGAAGCAGTAGTTTTAGCTCTCTGAAGATTTGGTATCTGAGACACCCCACAGAAGCTTGGTCTCTAGACATACAACCCTAGAGAAAGCTCAGCTTTGCCTCTTCATCTGATAGGCACGTTAGATCTTTATGTTTATTTGGATAAGCTTGAGTGGAAAAAATTATACAACCTTTTATGTGCCTCCCAATTGTACAAAACTGTTGTTTAACCCATTATTCTTTAAGCATTGTGATTTTTTTTGCACTCTACTTGACTAGGAGACAGGATCAGCCCTGCAGTGAAAATCAAAAGAGAAACTAAATATCTTGATAGAATTAAAAAAAAAAGCTTGTGACTTCCCCCCTTCAAAAAGCTGATGCTTATATTCAGCAGTCTTTAAAACCAGGCTGAAATTGAGCAAACAAAATCATAGTCAGAGTAGAAAAGTCTTGACTTGTATTTCCTCGGAGGCAAAATGCCACTTCTAGACCTTGGCCTGTCTGTTGCTGTTGGGGCAGTCTGAGTTTTCTGGTTAGAGGGTGTATTTTGGGGAGACGGCCAGTGCTCCTACATGTTCTTAGCACAAAGTGGTGATACATTCATATTTTAATAAAAGAAATGTTTAGCAAAAGTTTTAATGGCTGTACTATGCAGATCATATCGGTGTGTGTCTGTGTGTGCATCTTACACAACAAGAATGAATGTTCCTGTTCCACAGTCAGATGTTTCAGACAGATGTTCCAGTAAATGTTATAATGTGATTAGCATTAGTTAGCCAGATTGTGGTACATAAATGGTACTCTGATACCTACTTGATAAGCAATATTTATCAAATGTTGCAAATATTTGGTATTAAGTATACTGGAGATGTATTTTTACTTTTCCAAGGTTGGGTGTTTTTGTGTAATTTGAGTATTTTTTACTTGGTGTCACGTCTTCCACGCTCTGCCCCTGCCTCTCTTGCCCCCTGTAACTGAAATTTGGGGGTTTCTCACTTTTTCCAGAACACAAACTTTATGCTTTTAGGTTTTTTTGTAGGGTTTGTTTTTGTGTGTGTGTGTGCAGAAAAACTTATAAATTTAAATAATTGAATTTAGTGTATGTCAAATGGTTAATTCTTGCAATAACAACCAGAAATTAAGTGATGTGGGTTTTGTTTGGAAAGGTTACTTAGCATCAAGGAAGCACTTGGTTTATTTTTTACTCTATATATTCAGTGTGTGAAATACTGGAAAGCCTAGAGTTGAAAAAAACTATTGTGCTGTGTAGTACTTGTTCACCTTCATTTTGTAGCTGAACATTACAAGAAGAAAGCGTGGCCATGAGGAGAATGATTATAACACTCGTTTCATCAGTAAGGATGGCTGTAGCGAGCACAGTATCTCTTGACACTTGGATTAATAGTCTGTATTAGTCTCATCTGTTAAAATTCTAAAGAAAAATCTGAGTCAGTGCATTCTGTTTGTTAAAATTCTCCTAGTTAATGCACTTACCAGTTGATATTTCATGAATAAAACTTAATTTAGGCCCTACCGATTTTAAGTCTTGATATATTTTAATTTTTTTCCTGCAAAACGCTTCAGGCTTTCTGTATTTTACATCATAAAGCGCAGACCAAACCATCTCAGGGAAAACCAGGGAAGTATCAGCAGCTTATCGTGTTGTCGACAACCCCAGACTGGTTTGCTCAAGGTCACTAAGGAAGCTGGTGGTGGGGCTGGATGTGTAAAAGCAGCTTTGCTGCGCTGCGAGCTGCGGCTGGAACCAGACAGGCACCTATCCCGTGTCCTTGCACCTTCCCTGGGCACGCAAGTACAGTCATTTGTGTTCTGTCTATTGCTGTAACATGTTGTGCTTCACTGTTGAAGGTAAATATAATCGACCTTGTTGAAAATATTTGGCTATGTAGCACTTAAGGGATTGAAAACTTGGGGGGGGGGGGGTAGGGGCAGGCATCCAGGCATGTCTTCAGTTCCCTTTGGCTTTCTTCAGCCCCAGAAAGGGCTTTGTGCCTGAGCAGTGATGCAGAACATCTGATAGGCCTGGTTGTGGCCTAATCTTTTTTTTTTTCCCCAGTGAATATTTTTTTCCTTTAAATAGAGAAGAAAACAATACTTTCAACACAGGTTTTTTACCAAGAGTTTTGACAGACACTACTGCAGTTCATAGCTGGTGTATTGAGAAATGGAGATGGTGGTAGTATAAGTAAAGAATAGTAATTAAACTTGGGCTGTAGATGAGTACGTGCTGCTACAAGCAGGCAGATAGGTTAAGTTGAAGGCTGCTAGCTTTAGATTAATTCCCTTTTGGTGATAGTCCTGCCTATGCCTTACTGCTCAGGGCTGGGAGTGAGAAAAGATTACTGTGGAATATATAAAGAGCTTTAGTGCTCACTCTGAGTTTTGTTCCTGTTGATTTTTAATACATATTTTGGCTGAATGAAGTTCATAATTGTTTGAAACCTTTTTCTAGGAATAAAATGAGAAATTTATTGATTTATGTATATATACATATATAGATACAGATAGCCCAAATGTGTGTGTTTATAATCGTGCTTTTGCAATGTTTATACTCGTGTTTTTTAAAAAGGAAAAAACCACTGTGAGTAGTTTTGATGTCACATGCTGCAAAGTTATGAAGAAACAAATGCAGTGCAGTGTTTGCTGTGACCTTTGCTTAGAAGTATCTAAAGAAGCCCTGGCTTTAGAGGAGGGACAGATGTGGTACTGAGTGGCATGGGCTGTGATATTTGCTCTTTATTTAATGCAAAGGAATAGTACCGGTGTTCTTCCATAAATAATCCTGCACCTGTGACATCAAGCAGGTTCTGATGTAAGGTTTAACCCCAGTTTATGGGTCTAGCCCTAGTGCCCCTGCCCTGGTGAGACTGCACGTGGAGTATTGTGTCCACTTCTGGGTCCCTCAGTTCCAGAAGAACATACAACTCCTTGAGAGAGTCCAGCACAGGGACACCAAGATGATGGAGTGAAACATCTTCCTTATGAGGACAGGCTGAGGGAGCTGGGTCTCTTCAGCTTGGAGGAGTCTGAGGGGTGACCTCATTAACGTTTATAAATATATAA
Organism: Heliornis fulica; assembly: GCA_013399135.1. NCBI lineage: Eukaryota > Metazoa > Chordata > Aves > Gruiformes > Heliornithidae > Heliornis > Heliornis fulica. The sequence continues at coordinate 19,616 of VXBZ01008839.1, read as the reverse complement.
AGGGTGAGTGTCAGCAGGATGGACCCAGGCTCTTCTCAGTGATGGCCAGTAATAGGACAAGGGGCAATGGGTCCAAGCTGGAGCAATGGAAGTTCTGTCTGAATATAATGAAAAACTATTTCACTGTGAGGGTGACAGAGCCCTGGGACAGGCTGCCCAGAGAGGTTGTGGAGTCTCCTTCTCTGGAGACATTCAAGACCAATCTGGACGTGTTCCTCTGTGATTTAATCTAAGTAATCCTGCTCGGGCAGGGGCTTGGACTAGATGATCTTTCGAGATCCCTTCCAACTCCTGACGTTCTGTGATTCTGTGGTTTATTGGAGTTTTCGTGCACTTTCAGGGTACCAAGGTGGGTTGTTTTTTTGGGTTTTGTTGGTTTTTTGCAGTTCAGCCTTGCGCAAGTACCGATATACAATCTACGTAAGCCGTGCCCAGAGCCCTTGGTGGGAAGGTGCTGGAGCAGCCGAGGGCGCTCGGGCATTGTGCCGGCCTTCATTGTGCCGAGCCGGGGCGGGCGCTGGGCGCCGGGCCCGGGGGGGGCTGCCGAGGGCGGGAGGCTGAAACAACAGCGACAGAAAACGGTC
>VXBZ01008838.1:819107-851831 GCA_013399135.1 Heliornis fulica | reverse complement strand
ATAGAAGATAAGGTGGCCAATCAACTTAGCTTTTTGACGGTGTGTGTGTGGCGCGTGTACGGAAATGGTTTCCTATATAATGTCACGGAATTTGCGAATAAAGTGGAATGATTCTGCATCATATTGGTGCGTCCAGTCATTCTCGGCTTGCATGGAACTAAAGGACCCCGGCACATGTGTGTGTAGTGTGGTGTAATAAATTAGAGAGTTTTCTTGCCTTTATTCTGTGTTGAGTCTGTTTTGCCCATGACGCTGATTGCAGAATGATCTCTCCCTGTCCTTATCTCAACTCCAATACCTCTCAACATGTATTTTCTCCCCTGTCCAGCTAAGAGGGGAGTGATAGAGCTACTTTAGTGGGAGTCTGGCCTCCAGCCAGGGTCAACCCACTACAGATGAGTACAGAGGCAGGCCAGCTCTGTTTGGAAGACATTTTGCTTCTAAGTCAGGTTCAGACCTCAAACTAGGTCTGACAGTTGATAGACTTTGAGACCTCCTGGCTCTTACAAAGAGGTTTTGTTTTTTTATCCAGAGAGCAGAAGTACCTGAGCAGAATCTAAAAGCAGTTAAGTCATAGCGGTATTTTTCTCCATCTGTTTCAATTTGCAGTCCCTAAAAATTTCCTAGTGGAACTGCTTGGGAAATTCCATGTACACATAGATTACTCCCTTGCATCTATGAATCTAGTTCCTGTTTGTGCATCACTGATCAAGCTTAGAGGTCAATACATCGCCAGCTGAAACACATTGGCTCAAATGCAGTGCATCCTCAGGAAAGTCACCCATTAAGCTGATTATTATTACTTTAGCCTTTATGTTTTAAACAAAACCAAAATACAATAGTTTTTATTTTTAAATAAACTTTGAAAACATGTCATATATGACATAAACTAGAGATAGTCCTTCTCCGGGAAGATTTTTTAAATGTACTTTTTTAATTTAGTGAAGCTCCAAAGAAGCATGAGCTCACAGTTCAGTCTGGGGGTCATTAGTTTTAGTGTTGCCTGGAGTCTGAAGCTCTCCAAGATCTGCTATAAAAATCATAACATTGCTGTGAAATTATGGGACAATTCCACACTTAAAAGTCTCTCATTTTTTGGAGAAAATCCTCATAACATGTAAATACTTATAAAATTAAAATGAATATTTCTTTTTGAATAATATTTTCTTTTATTCCTGTAAGGAGTGTCACTAAACAATAATAAACAGCAAAGACATTATAAACAAACAAAAAATTGTTTTATTTGGAACTTAAATATTTTTGAAGTTTCCAGGTTTGAAACAATATTATTGTTTAGTTATTAGGTTTGAAAATATTATTGTTTAGTGACACTCCTGTAAGGAGTGTCACTAAACAATAATAAACAGCAAAGACATTATAAACAAACAAAAAATTGTTTTATTTGGAACTTAAATATTTTTGAAGTTTCCAGGTTTGAATCAAAGAAGATCAGATTATCATTGGTATGATCAGAATAAACAAGTATTTATTTTCCAGTACATTATCTTCAATAATGAATGTCATGGGCAATACTTCTGCTTTTCGTTCCTTCTGCCACAATGCAGCTCTCAACAAGTCAGCTTTCAGCCAAATGCTGCCTGCCCACAAATGTCTGCTATTCATTCACTCGTACAGATTGCAAAGGGGGTACATGAGGACAAAGCCTGAGCTTCTGAATTTAAATTTGTGTTCAAATAATTTCACACCACTGAAATACTCTCAGCAGGGTATTTTCTCCCCATGTATAAAGCATGTGCCCATCCATCAACACTGTCTTGACCGTATTGTTAAAATAATTGAAAAACAAAAAGAGCAAAATAAAACTAAATACTCAGCCACGAATCTTGCAATAAGAAACACTTTTCTGGGCCAGTTGGCTTATTGCAGTCAGTCTTTTGTTCAAAAAAGGCTTTCAACATCAGAATCTCTGCTGGCCACAGAACCATTTCCAGCCAGTTACAGAGTATTTTAATCAGCACCAAAAAATGTTGTTTCTTCTGCATAGTCTTGCAGATAGGCGAGATCGCCTTTAGGAGGAGCCTCATCCCCTCTAGTACAGTTAATAAAAACACTTGGTGGCTCCTGCCAAGCTGTTAGGCCTTATATAATACAGTTTTGATAACAAAGATTCTGAAAAAGACAGAAAACGATAAAAAGCAACCTCATGAGATCATTTACTCCACTGTCTTATCTCAAAATAATCAGCTGTATGTGACAGATATTCATCTAATATGCTCCTAAACACTTTCAGTGATGGTGCAGTAGTGGTAAACACAAATAGTGAGCATGAATGACCAAATTTTTAACGTGAACAGCCTGTACAGAAATAAAGCAGAGCCAGAAGCAGGGGAGACAGTATTCTGCTGATTGGTAAAAGCAGTTTAGAAACAAATAACATTATTTTAAGGTCACAGTGAAGAACAGAAAGTTGGATCTCTATGGAAGAGATAAACAATTAAATTAACTTAGGGTGGGCATGGGAGTGGTTCTAACAGAAATCAGGACCAGACTTAGCCAAAAACAGGAAAGGGCAGAAAGGCTGGACAGAAAGGTTAACTTGTACAGATCTAAGCCAATCTTTGTAATCTGTAACCTTCAATGCTAACACTGCTATAAGTACATCTGTTCACTTCTTGCACTCCCCTCTGAGGTCAAAGGAGGCAAGGTACTGAAATGCTTTATTCTGCATTAATCTTGCTCATGTAATCTATTGGAGCTTTTGAGAAACAGAAGAAATGCCCAAATTGATCCCTGGTGTCCTGATTTATCCTTTGTGTCATTTGAGTACTGGCCCAACCAAAGTCTGTCTAATGGACTTCACACCTTCAGTAGGCAACTGATCCCAGCACCTAACAGTCCACTTACAGTTGACATGTTTCTTAAGGGATAACATAATTCCCCTTTCCTCCAGGTTAAGCCCCTGCAGGCATAAAGAAAATTCTATTCCATTCATCTTCACAGAGCTCTGTAAAATCATTGAAGCCTACGATTCACATCTCCACCAAATCTTCCTATTTCTCAAACTATGCATCCCCATACACCATATTTTCTGGATCTCTGATCATTCATGCTTTCCCCTGGGTTTGCTCCAACTTGTCAAGATTTTTCTTGATGGGTAGTAAGGAAAGCCTGGCCTGACACTGAACCCTCACCAGTGTGAATGTGCATGCAAAACTGCTTCAAAAGCCTTTTCCTCCTTGCCATATGCAGATTATTTTTCATAGCAATATGACCCCTGTGAGGAGTGACTTAAGCAAACTTGTTTAACTTGAACTGCAGTGAACAAGTAACACCTATGGAGTCAATCCCTGCACCTCAGCAAAATGACAGCAAGACAGTAATTTAGTAAGAGGGATTAACACAGTTGTTTATTTAACTCCACCTCTAGTGTTCACTCCCTTCAACATCAGCCATGTACTTTGTCCCCTGCATGATTAATGTTTTCAGTGATGACTGAAGCAAAATGTTGCTAAGTATTCTGGCCCCCTTATTTCAATCTATGGTTTGTTTTGCCTCCCTGTAAAAAAGTGGGATGATTCTGCCTTGCTTTTTTCACTTAAAGCTTGTGTCCTTATACTGTATGTTGTCACAACCATTTTTAATGAGATGTAATTTTTTGCCTTGGCCTGCCAGATTTGGCTCATGCTACCATTTTATATTCATTCTCGGTATGCTCTGCACACATCTTATCTGTATGCTGTCTGGCTGCTGTTCAAAGACACTTCTTTTCTGAGGTGCCCAGCTTCTAGGTCAGTTATTTTACCCATCTGATGACTTTACAGCTGCTTGCTCAGAAAAAAGGAGCATTAATGCAACTTGTGAAACAATACCCTCCACTCCTTACAGATCAGGATAGACTTCAAAAGGACATGTTATTCCTGTTACTCTTAAGTAAATAGCTGCATTCATATTAGTTCTTACAACTGCCATGCAAGTTGAAGCACTAACGCTGTTGGAGGAGGCATCCTTGCAAAACACGCTGCCCCTTCCTTAGCGCTGTGACAGGCCTTGCACTAGTGTCACTCTGGGGGGCTGCTTGGCAGAGGCTGCACTGGTTGGATGTCTCTGCAGAGACCTCTGGGAAGAGGCATGTGATCAGAGGAAAGTTAAGGTTCTGCAAGACCAAAGTTTCTGCCTCCTCCAGACATTTGTGCCTTACAGTTACTGCAGTTTCCATATGGTTTCTAAGGAGCACTCTCCGTCTCCTTCCACAGGCAGAGGTGAGACAGACTGTCTGGCAAAACATATTTTCCTTCTCCCCTATTTTCACCCTCCACCGCAGGAAAAGCTGCAGTATATACACAAGTTCTGTGACAGTAAATGCTTGGTAAGAATTCATTATAAATGCAACATATTGCATAAATAACTTCAGTTGTGGTTCAACCACAAGATCCAAACAGGCTGTTTGAGAGCCTGTTGAGAACCACTTCTTCTCTCTGTGACATGCTGTCAGGGACAAATCACAGAACTTTAACAAAAACTGAACATCACAGAAAACAGGAAAACTAAAGGTTAAAATATGAGAAGGGTTCTCACACCCAAAGTGGATGGATAAGTCTGAACTTGGCTTTCCTGTGGGAAGTCTTTTGGTCTAAGCTTTGCTCTGAGGAAAGGACCTATTTACTCCACCAGGCTGAGCTGGAGATGAAATCCAAGAAAACAATTTGCTCTGAATTAACAGGTTGCTGCTTTGTTTTTTAACAGCTGATAAGGGCCCCAGAGCCAGGGCCTGAAGATATCTGTCAGTCAGCCTGCCTCTTAGAGAAGCTTGGAGACTAGAAAAATGCAGGAGTGGCTCTTCTGCCTTAAAGAGGCTGGTGCAAGAAAAACAATCCAGGCAACCAGGTAACTACTTATTCCCCACCCTGGGGTAACCTGAGTGCTGGTGGCAAGGATAAGCATTTCTGGATAAGCAGTGGTAGGGTTTCCCAGCTCAGGCTGGCCTGAGGCTGTGTCATTGCCCAAGAGCTGGGCCCTGCTTTCCCTGTGCAGCAGTGATTTCACAGCTCTGAAAAACAGTACCTGGTTTCAGAGCCCAAAAATGCTGTATTCATGTCCATAGGCATAAAAAGGAAAAACTGCCTTTGTGCCTGCTTGGTAAGCAGAAGCTACTGCTCCTCTGCTTGTAGGAATACCACTAAATGCCTCTGCTGAAGCTATTGCACACTTTAATCCAGTCTGTAAGCTTATTCACGGGCTCTAAAATCAGAAGCTGAGACACTTAATCTGTTGATTTGTTCTAATGCCGTCAGGCTTCAAGTGAGATTGGCTTCCCCTGTTGCTATATTAACTGTAACTAACAGGTAGTTTGCAACTCAGCTACTCACACATTCCTTGGCCCTTTCCTAGGTAAATCGCAAGGCAGAGCCAGCCACCTGAAGATTCCTTCCCAAGGGCACAACCTGCCACCTATCACCACAGCCCCGCCACTAACGCCCTTTGTGCCACGGGCGAGCTTTAAACCCGGCTGAGGCTCGGCACCGCCGTTTTAAGCTGCTTATGCTGTGTTTTCGTAACAGCTCGCACCACGTCCCGTCCCGTCCCTTCCCTCCTCCTTCTCCTCGGGCCGTTCCCGGGGCCGTTGCGGGGGAAGGGCCGGGCGGAGGGGCCGCCCGCCGCGGGGGAGGAGCACGGCCCGCACCACTTAAGCGTCGCGGCTGGCAGTGCCTGGTGGTTGGGCTCGTCATGGAGGTGGCGCGGGGCTGCGTGGGTTCGATGGCGCGGTGAGTGTGGGGACCACCCATCACCCTCCCTCCGGCCGCTGCCTTCTTCCCTTCCTTCCTCCCTCCCGTTGATCCCGGGGGCGGTTTGGATGCTGGCCGTGGGCTCGGCTACCGGGGAGAGCCGGCTCCGAATAGCTCTGTCAGTCGGCCCTTGCTCTTCAGGAGCAAAGGGTGCTTTCCAGGCACGGTGTGAGGGGTGGTGACAGTGGGCGTAGAGGAGGGCAGCGAGGGCTCGATCTGATGGGTGCTAGGTAGGGGAAGTAGTCAGGTGTACTCTCCCAGTCCTTCAGGCCTTGTAACTGAGATGTGAGTAGGGGCTGTGGGGTTTTAGTTCTGGGATGTAGTGGCTGGGATGGGTTTGCTCTGGGCAACAGTGAAGCGGCTGTCTTGTGTGTTGAGCCTTGGTGTAGTTAGGAGTGCCTTGTACTTGGTGGCAGCATGGCCTCTGTTCATGTTTTGGGTGTGCTAACCCCCTCCATAAAGGTATAGTTCCATATGCCTCTCCAAAATGCATACAGTTCTAGCTGTGCTTCTCCTGTCTCTATGGTTCATGTTTTAGCAGGGAAACCAAGTCTGCAATCTGGTTGAACCCTAGGTCTCTTGACTAAATGCTGATATTCTTTGCTTTGCTGTTACTGCTGCTGTCCTTTGCCTGTGAACTCTAACCTAAAAATCAAACTGTGCCATATTCTGAAGCCACTTGGGTTGTGCAACATTGATTTTTCTGAGCGAGACTGAAGACCATTGCACCACATTCTTAGACAAACATACGAAGCATATTGCAAACAAAGATAGTGACATGTACAGGGCTCAAGGCAGGCTTCTAACCCCTAGGTTCTCCTCAAAAAAAATAGAGAAACCCAACCAAAAAACACCAACATCTATCACACCAGCACCTATCCCACCAGCCTTGACGCTACACTCCATGCTTGGGGCAGTATCTGTGAGTCCTTCTGTAGCAGGCTGTGGTTATACCAAGCAAATTGGACAAGCTGCTAGAGTCTGAGGATATTTGCTCTTTCAATTATAAATAATTTTTGGTATGTTTTCTACTGATGTAGGAACCCCCTTTCCTTTAGGGAAGAGCTTGATCCCTTTGATTTATTTTTTTTTTTTTTTAAGAAAAAGAAAACAATAATGGGGTTGTCTGTAACAGTCTCAGGTTGTACCAGGGGAGGTTCAGATTGGGTGTTAGGAAAAGTTTCTTCAGTGAAAGAGTGGTGAAGCTTTGGAACAGGCTGCTCAGGGAGGTGGTGGATTCCTGGGGGTGTTTAAAAAAGATGGGTAGGTGAAGCACTTAAAGAGATGGTTTAGTGGTTACAGTGGTGTAGGGCTAATAGTTGCACTTGAAGGTCTTTTCAAACTGATGATTCTATGAATCTGCCATTCAACCTCCTAATAAAGCTGACTGCATCTTAGCATGCTTGTTTCCTCTATCCCACTTGTTTCCTAAATTGTCTTAATCCATTTTTAATAGAAAAATGTTTTTGGTGATTCTGATGTAGCAGAGGAATTCCCTGCATCGCTAGGAATTGGTTTGTCTGGTTTCTGAGGTTAGTTGTTTGTATGTCAGTATTGTTCTGAGGCAATAGGGGGTCCTTCTAGAAGGAATCTCATTCTGTTTATCTGATGCTTTTTAAAATCACAATGACTCTTGTTCTCTAGTACTTTTCCTTAACTGGAATCTCAGCCGGCATGGCAACCCAGACATACTGCTTCATAAGTAGACAGTTTAGAGATGGTATTGCTGGTTTTATTGAAATGTAGGTGAAATGGCATCAGTATTAACAGGAATCCAACTCTTAGGGAGTTACTGAATTGAATATCTGGTGGAGCTAATAAAAGATTATAAATCTGTTTGTGTCTTTTATGCTCAGAGCTGCAAGCTGTAGGTTTTATAGTTGGCTGTGGTCATGCCCAAGGTGAACCCTGTTAGGTCAAGTCTTGCCCATAAGCTTCGCTGCTAACATACTTCCTTTTGTGTTGGAATGTATGTTTTGGCTTTTTTCCTTATGCTTTGTCTCTTGTGAATGACAACTTGGCTTATGTAATGGGAAAGAAAACTGTTCAACACATAGGTATCTTCTGTCCTTGCACAAAGTAAATAATAAGAAGAAAATCAGATAAACAACTCAGTAACTATTATATGAGAATTTTTTTCAACTGTATGAGAGGGAACAGGAGTCACCAACCCCAAGGCAGATGAACAGGCATCATTTCTGAGGAAACTCATTGATTCAGAGTGATTCAGAGTGGAAGCTGCCCACGGACCAGAGGGGTGATTGGGGGACTATTAACTTAATCAGTGAAGATATTAGACACACCCTGTCCTAGCATGCTTCCCTTCCTTCAGTGCTACTTTGTCATCTTCTCCTCCCTAGCTTTGACCCTTCTCCAAGGAGCCAAGTGTTTATTAGCTCTTTCATTTGAAACAGTGCTTGTCTCCTGAAAACCATGCTGATTGCTCATCCTCACCAGCTCTGTTGGAGCAAGGAGAAATTTCCAGCAGCTGTATGTGTATATATGCAGACTGTTGAATGCAAGGGACCTAGTGTGTAGACAGCACTAACAAGAAGTTATTAGCTTAAGCTAGAACAAAACTGATGAACATCTCCCTTAAAAAAAAAAATAAATAAACCCCCAAAGGAAACGGAAACTTGAGGAGGGGAAACTGGTGTACAAATAGAAGTCAATAGCCTAAAGTCCCATAGAAAACCTGTTCAAAATGAGACCAGGGAATGAGTTGATTGCTGAAACTCTTCGACCAAGTCATCAAAATGACTTTCTATGCATCTCAAAAATACTGTTAAAGACCAGATAAGAGGTTTGGAAAGGTTATTCTTTCTGGTCAATGGGGACTGGCATGAAAGGTGTGACTGGGATGTTATTAGTTCAGTAACTTTATATTATTTCATCATTGTTCTAGAAATTCCTGTGTTCACACTCTGGCTGCAGAAACAGACTGCTAGTTCACTCCCACTCTGAAAATATGTGAGAACAGATTTTCCTACATAAAGCTGACCTTTTTCACCTATGTAGAACAAAATGGGGATGCATACCTTTCTCATCCCTGTGCAATCCTGTATTAAGGAACAAAAAGCATACAGGGGAAAGAGTTCAGGAATGTTGGAGACAACATATTGTCCACCTTTAAAAAGACAGTGCTTTTCAGCTGTCATTCAGAGGGTGATTTTTTTGGCAAGCTGGCTATTGAATGTAATTAACCAATGTAATTTGGCAGTAAAAAACTGTCAATAGATATAGAAGGGAGCAGGTCTGTACCTTGGTGTGGTGCTAGGCAGTTAGCAGTGTTGAGTTTGTGTAAGCGAACATAAACAGTCTCTACTAAAACATGCAACTGCCCGGGAAGGTTTAAAACCTCTTTCTAAAAGGCAAGGTTTAAAACCTCTTTTAAAAGGGCTTGACTTCTTCCAGCCTCTCTGACAGCCTGCTTCAACACTGCATTTATATGTTTTTATCTTAATTTTCACTTCACAAACAAGTCTTATTTTGTGGTTATCGAGATGTAGTTTTATAGGCTGTAGATGTTATTTACAAGATACAAACCTTGGTTGTTTGGAAGTCAAGCATAACTATCAAAAAGCTTCACTTGCATTCTGGTGCTTGGTGTTTTGAACACTGATAATATGTTCTGTTTTCCTAAACCAAACCCGTATCTTAATTGAAAGTAGTCTTCTTTGTTATTTCGTTGAGTGTTTATCTTGCAGGTAAAGAGAATTATTTAAGTGGCTGAATGCAGTCAGAGCTGTTGCTTTGCTAATAAGCCTCTCTGCCTGACTGTAACTGTGACCTTGACATCAACTGAGCAAGGGATGGCCCACATCTGCTTGAAATGTTTTGAATTTTAGAAGTGTTTTCAAATGTTACCGGCAAGAGAAAGTTCAGACACAACGTTTCTGTAGGACTATGTAGTATTTAGTTTTGAAAGCAAGCTCCACAAGTCTAACATGATCTGTGAATTGCTTGTATAATGTGCTTACATTGCTGAACTCAACAGTTGTCCTCCTTCTCCACAGAACTTGATGTGACTGTTTTTATAACTATGCTGAATTTTTATTTGTCTTAGATCTTTGGTGTCCATGGGAGCATCTTTAGGAGCAGTAACAAAACAGACCCTGTTCCCTCCTCTCATGCCTGCAGGGCGACCTTTCCGTGTGTCAAATGCCTCCAGAAGCAGCAGGAAAGGAATTGTTGCAAGCAGTCTACAAGAGCTCATCAGCAAGGTATAACAAACATTCCCCTTCAGGTTGAAACTTAGTGAGGTACAGTGTCCCCGAACAGACTCTTTCTCTTCTAAGAATCACTACTGGGGAAGTTCAGGAAAACATGTCAGATATTTAAGTTTTAATATTAAATGATGGTCTCTCTTCTGAATGTTAAGATCTACTGTGTTTCTTCACAGACTTTAGATGCCTTTCTTATATCTGCTGGAATAGTTACTCTGGTTTTGGAAGAAGACGGCACGGTTGTGGACACAGAGGAGTTCTTCAAGTCCCTGGATGATAATACACACTTCATGGTTTTAGAAAAAGGGCAGAAATGGACACAAGTAAGTGTTGACTGCCTCTTCCACTTGAATAGAAGTGGATGGAATAGTATCTGTCGGTGCTAGAATTGTTGAAAACGGGAGAAGAGGAATAAAACTTTCCTTAAGGGAAGGCAACGTATCAACTGTGAGCTCTCCTGGATGACAAATCCTGCTTGTTTGGGGGGGGTTTGTGTCCCTTGCTTGCTGTGGTGGTTTGGCCCTGTTTGGAGGCCAGATGACCACTGAAGTTGCTCTATTATTTTTGCCTTGGTTTAGCAAAGGTTAGAAAAATGTCTGTTTCTAATCCTGCAAACAGTTAAAAGCTGTTGTCGAAACCTAATGTTGGCCTGCGTGCTACATGGTGTTTTAAGAATTACCAAGATCAGTTAGCTTTAGACTTCTAATTATACCAACTCAGTGTCCAATTTGTGGTTACTGTGGGAGAACAGTCATCTGTACGTTATGTAGTCAAACTCCTAATTGTCTTTCCACGAAAGGTTTGCTGCTGGAAAGCCGGCATCCAGGGTTCTTCTGCCGGGTGCTGACTAGCGGAGGAGCTGTCAGCAGGCCGACTTCCCTGTTCGTGCACGGGTGGCTCAGTCGTGTGACCCGGTTTGCTCAGGCTCCCACCGCAACGCGGGCCACTTGTATGGCTCTTTTCCCCAAAGATACCTCGCTGGCTTGTCAACCTGCTCCATCTGGGCCGTGAGCTCTAAGAGCGGCAAAGTTGCGGCCGGGGTGCGACTCGGGCGCCCTCCTTTCCCCTGTGCCCTGGCAGCGGAGCGAAGCCCGAGTGCTGCCCTGCCTCAGGACGAGCGCTGACAGCCTGGAGCGCGGCGGGAGCTCTGCCCTGCCCCATCCAAAGATTCGGGGTGCTGGGGGAGTGGGGAGTAAAACGGGCCTGAAGCTGCTGGCTGATGGTACGCCGCGGTTTTTTACTTGGTCTGACTTGCCGGGGTGACGAGCGCGGCACCGCCCGGCGTTACACAGCTTCACCGCCGCGGTCCCTGCAGCCGCCGAGGCCGCGGGCGGCGGGAGCGGCGTGTCCCGCCTGCCCGCTAGATGGCTCTGGCCGCCCTGCACGTACCGCTCGTCGCCGTTATTTCCTTGGTTTGGCTTTGGGGTTTGTTTTATTTATTTTTCTGTGAAGCAGGCGATCCCGAAGGCATCGCTGCCGAGGGATGTTTTGAGCCGAGGAGGGTTGGGGAGGTGGATGGCTGCTTCCCGTGATCCTCCTCCTTCGACTCGGTATTAAACCTCAGGTCTCATCTCTAGAGGTTCCCTCCCCGTGCCATGCCCTCAGTATGAAGAAAGAGAGATGTCATGAGGCCCTGACTTCTCACCAGTGTCATCTTTGCAGCTATCTCATCAGTGCTGCGTGCTTTCTTAAACGGAAGGCCTGAATGTCATTATCTGGTGGCCCACTTCAGCGGGGACTAACTAACTGCTGCCTCACTAGCAGCTGGAACATCCCAGGATAACTCAATGGCAGGAATGCTGCCCAGTGGCATTACCTGGGGCCACAGTATACTCTGAAGTAGAAGCTGTATTACAGGGAAGGAATATGAGGTGCTATGTCACTCAAGCTTCTGTGTCTGTCAGGAATAGCTTCAGGACTCTGGTCGGGACTAGAACAGAATTACATAAGGTATACAGGCTTGCTTTTCTCTGTTCTGATGCTTTCAAGTAGTTTGGAATTTTGAGAGCTAGCTCCAAGACTGGATTAAGCAAGCTGCTATTAAAGAGTTACACTGGCTACTGGTACAAACTGTCTCTCACCCTCTTTTTATGTTAGATAAGAAATGGAGTTGCTACTGTGAGACAAAAGAAGAAAATGGGAGTAGCTAATATCACGTTTGATCTGTACAAGCTGAACCCTAAGGACTTCATCGGCTGTTTAAACATCAAGGCAACCTTCTATGAGATCTACTCTGTCTCATATGACATCAAATGTATGGGAGCAAAAAGTATATTGCGGTGAGTATGTTTCCACCACTGATCAGGCATGCACATTAATGCAAAAACTGGCTTTGCTTATTGGTTCTGTGAAGCAGGCATATTAAAAACTTTTTTTAATTCTTACACTGGTCAGTATGCTGACTCTTCCTTTGTAAAGTGGATGGCTTACTTGTAAAAGCTTACTATGGTCAACTTTTGATGGTGAAATCTTAAATTTCACCCAAGGCAAAATCTTATTAACTGTGTTTACTGTAAGGCTTTAGGTGCGGTTTCTTTGTTGCCCTGAGATAACTTCCCCAGATCTCTTCTGGCTTGTTTGAAGAATGCAGGAAGCTGAGGAAGAACCATTGGTTTCTTTGAAAGGGGGACTTCAAGGGGATGGAATGATAGGAATTTGAGATCTAATGGAAGAGGTCTTAAAGCTTGCTCAGACTTTTGATACTTGACTGGCAGATTCACCACCTGAGCTACATGGAGGCAAAGGAAATTGAAAGGGATATGATACTCTCTACTGTCTTAATGAGAACGTGATATCTGTAGTAAAACTGATGTCACAGTTTTTAAGCCAGATGGTCTTTAAGCAAACTAATAGAGCCTAACAAGGATGACTGTCTCCTGCAGGACCTATCTGTAGCAAAACTGGTTGTTGGGCATCACTGTCTTATGCAGGAGCAAATGAATACCTGTCCTGTCTGCTGCTTTCAACAGTGTGTTGAAGGTCTGTGACTTGCCAAAACCAGCTGTGTCCTGCCATAGTTGAAGAAAACTGAGTTTTGGCTCTTCACAGAGGCGCTATACTTTGACAGCTGTTTAAGCTGCAGCTCTTAATTTCTCTACCTGACCTTTGAAATCTTGGGTGAGACACAACAGTGTTGCGTGGCTGCCTCTTATTACTTGAGGACCAGATCTGCTCTGTGTGGAACAGACAGATATGTATGCCTGTGACACTTCCACTGAGCAGCGTGTAGTTTGAAGCCTTCAAATAGTCCTTCCTCTCATAGTGCATATATTAAGCATTGTAATGCTAACCTTGTTCCTCTCCCAGTCTGCTTAGGTGGTCTTGGTTAGTCTTTCAGGTTACAGCTGGTGTGACTGTAGATGAGACTCATCTCTCTGGTCATGCTGCAGTGATTATCCAGCTACATGCTACACCTATTTGTAGCAGTGGCTTCATTAGAGTTGCTTCAAAACAAAGGGTTACCCTGGAACAGCTGCACTTCTCCACTATGTTTGTCAAGTCCCTTGAGCCAGAACAAACTCTGATTTCTGGCTATTTGCTATGGAGATGAGTATCAGCACTGGAACTTACATTGCTAAGGAGAGTTGGAAGTGACAGTTCTGGGTCCTTGCCAACACAGGGCAGCTGGTGAGGAAGAAATGGGAGTCACAAACAGCTGAAGTAGCTGTTTAGTTCTTCTAAACTGTTATATTACAGAGTTGAGGTGTAACGGAAGTGCTAGTCTTGGGGTGGGGAAATAGTTTGATTAGAAAGAGTAAGGGTGACTGAAGAAATAAACTTGAGTGCTCTTGAAAACAACAGTGAGATGGCTTGTTTCAACTTGCTGTTAATATTGGAGAGAGGTGATGTTAGGTGCTTGGTGTAGTCCCTCTGCTCATGAGTTCCAAATCACTAACTCTGATGTCCCTTCCCCAAGTCCACCTGTAGAGTGTGAAGGAAAAGAACTTTAAAATGCTACAGTTGTTCATCAGTTGGACTGAAACCCTGCCAGATATCAGTGTATTTCCCCTAACTGGTTCTCTCTGTAGTATCCAACTGAAGGATCAAATGTCCAGTTCAACAAATTACTTCCTCTGTGGCTTAAGTGACAACTGCTCTTGTGTGCAAGTGACACACTGCAGCTGCTCAAAAGCTTGGTACCAGGTGCAGCTTTCTTTACAACTGTAAAGCTCCTAGGCCCGTACTTGCTGGTGGAGAGAAGGACATACTGAAATGGTGTACATGTGGGAAACATGAATAAGGGTACAGCATTGTTGGTTTTTGTTTTTCAAAAGGCTTTCCAGGCTCTAAGTACAGATTATTCTGCTTGTTTTGAAGCACTGGAATTTGACTGCAAACTTTTTTTTCTATCACAGTGGAAAAATCTGAATTTGTAAGAATAGGACATTGCTGTCTGCTAGAGCACAAAGAGAGAAGTGAATAGCAGCAGAGGGGTTGCAGTTGCATGTTTACTCAGACAAAAATTTGGGAAATCTTCCCCCTTTTTTGCAGAAGAGGAAGGCTCGTCTGGTTTCCTCATATTCAGAAATGTATCTGTTTCCAGTTTTTGAAATCTCTCCAATTCTTGTGTACCATTTCCCCAGTGCCTCAGCTTCATAGCTGTCGAGGCCTACTTTTAACTTTTGGTGGATGAGGCTTGAATATAGCTCTCAGCACTGATGTCCTAATTGTTTATTGGAGAATAGCAGTAAGACACAGGTATAACTGAGTTGAATAAATAACCACTCAAATATGATTATCTCGGTTCCCCCTGCAATTCTCTGTTTGCCTGACTTTAGTTCGTGGATCTGTACTAATTCTTGCACAGTATTATATATTTGAATGCTAATACTTTTTAAAACCTTAAAGAAAGTTGTGAACTGTGAATTTTTAGAGCTTGCAGCTTGGACAGTATTAATTTGCCTGGCTTCACTTGTTTTGTTGTTGGGTGTCCACTGTAATGTGACTGCTCAATATCAGATCAAATCAAGCTTTGTCAGTAGCTTGGAGGTATGTGCAGTGTTGTATTAGTTAATGGCTTAAAGGTGGTTTTTGAGATGGATTCATGCTACAAGAATGCTGCTGGGCTCCCAGGCAAAGTTAATTTTTCAGTGATGCTCTGGTAGTTTAAGTAATGGCTTTGCAGAAGTCCTGTAAATGTCTAACAGCTTGGCAGCCTGCTTTGTTAAATGTGTTTTCTACCAATAGCTCTCTGTCAATCAATGGCCGCAATTATTTGTTGTAAAGAACAAAGATGACCAGCTTTTCAGAAGGGAGGAGGAATTAATATATATGTACCTAACTTATCCTAAAGGTGGGTGGAGGGGGACATGACAGGATGGCCAATGTCACACTGTTAGTGGCTTTGAGTTTTGGTTTGGTGTTT
This sequence comes from Heliornis fulica, assembly GCA_013399135.1. Classification (NCBI taxonomy): domain Eukaryota; kingdom Metazoa; phylum Chordata; class Aves; order Gruiformes; family Heliornithidae; genus Heliornis; species Heliornis fulica. The sequence goes on along the minus strand of VXBZ01008838.1, from coordinate 836,496 downwards.
TCTGGGGGGGCTTTTTTAACATATTAATCTTCTTTTTAGGAAGATGCTTCAGCTACTGTCCCATGCAGCACAAATAACTGGACAGTTTCTTCTCTACACTGGAACGTATATGTTGCAGTTGATGGGTGAATATGATGAAGATGTTGCATGTACAAGATCAAGACGAGAGTAGTGAATACAGCTGCACTTCTGATATGGGATCCTTTTGCTTAAAGATACTATCTTGCCCAACTTTGATTGTAACAGTAGGGGGATGTCCAATGATGTGTACTAACATTCTTCTCATTTGAGAATGCTTATAGGCCTTAGTCATAAAATGTTTGGTGTTCACAGGCTCTTAATGTAGCAAAAGAATGGGTGCCTAATGTTTGAGAATTTGGCAAAAGGAGAGAGGGCAGGTTTTTGCTCCAGCAGCTCAAAGTGGAGGATAAGTACTTGGAGACTTGCATGCTTTGTAGCCAGTGGGATATTTCTGGCACCAATCAAAAAATAGTTTGGATTTTTCATGGCTGTCTACTTGCCTTCTGAACAGACTCAGCTGTAAGAGTGGGGTGGAGGGGGGCTGTGGCTTTTTGGTTTTAATTCTCAACAGTGCTGGTATCAGTGCCCAACTTGCATTGAGGTACAAAAGGGTTGAGTGAGCTTACTCCTGCTAACAATAGAACCACACAATCCAACTGAAGCTTGGTTCAGTGACTGACTACTCTCATGAAGTCTAACTGGAGAAAATGCAACTACTAAGCAGAAGCATAAAATGTAACCTTACTTTCTTTAGAACAAGTAAAACCCCACCATTATCACTCTTTACATTTTTCTTTAGATCTACAGAAAGTTCAGGTTAATTCGGTTCATACCAGTTGAAGAACATGTGTTTCTTTAATGGGTCTGATGTTCAGTCCTGCCTGAAGTGTTGAATTTGGCATAGTTTCATGAATATGGCTTACAAGCAACCTGATGAAGCTTCCTTCAGGGGTTAAACCATCACTTCTGCAGTTTATACTGTTTGGTTACAGGGTGACACTACATCTGAAGTTGTACTTAAGGTGCATCTAAGAGTTGCTGGATTTTGATGCCCCTGTGTTCAGGTGGGGAGCAGCTGGACACTGTCTAGTCTTGTTAATGTATGCTGTAAACTGGCTTTATAGTCTGTGTATTAAAAGGCAAAGTTTTTAATTCTGTGGTAGAACTGTCCACAATGTTTGCTTTCCTGCGTTTCAATGCACGGCTAGTATGACCAGCTTTGCAGCAAGCTTTCCCTCACTGTAGAGAACTGGAAAATGAGTAGTGTTAGGCATCTTGTGTCAATATGCAAACTCCGCTTGCTGAAGGGGAAAAAGTCCAACATCAGCTGTTTGTAGATAAGGCTTTTGATTTCATTGGTTCCTTCAAGAAGAATTTTAGTAAGTTGTTACATATTGCTTAAGAGTGAAAGCTTTTCAGGAGATGGTAGGTACAAGTAAATGTGTCTGACCTGATGGGAGGTGCCACCTGGGAAGAGAAGCTCTGGTGACAGTGAACAGGTGGGGCAAGGGAAGAAAGCAGTGGCAGTGAAAGGGAGAAGGACCAATGTGGAGCAGTGCTTGCCATGCCTCTGCTGAGACAGGAATCCAGTAACTGTGCATCAGCTGCACTGATTAATTGGAGGAAAAACCTAATCTGCTAAAAGCAGAGGTAGATTGAAAAAAGATGAAGCATTGTGGTTGGTGGGATCTAGTTTGACTGGTCAGCTGGGTCTGTTCACTTCAGATGCCACTAATATGTGGGAATATTACTCTCACTTTTATCTGCAAATTCCACCTTCATATGCTTATTTTTGCCTTCACTTTATGGATGTGACTTGCCCACCTGCAGCTGCATTTTCAAATCACTGTTGTCATGAAAGGCAGCCTAAATCTGAGCATTAAAGGGTCTGGTGGGCATGTGAACACTAGGTCTCCATTTGTCTCTTCACAAATGGTATTACAAATAAGTAGACAGCTAAGAAAAACCTCCTTTTTAACCTGATTTCTGTTGTTTCCCATCTACTTCAGAGTATTTGCTGGAGTTGGGGAGGCCTACAACTGGGCAAGAGGAAAGAACCAGTCTTCCCAACTTCTCCCAGGCACAAATGCCTGTAACTTGCAGTGTCGTCTGGTTTCATTCACAAGAAATCAATAAACTATTCTGAGAGTAATAAGAAATAGGTTGTATAGAAATGGAAGCTTTATACTTCATCTGTGTTGTTTTCATACCCTGTCCCAAGAGATTTTTGCCCTGATAACTGCTGGCCAAAGTCTTGCTACCCCATCACAGAATTGCATTTAACTGATGTAGTGCAAGGTTTTTGTCACTAAATCTTTCAGCTTTTAAGGCAAATTTAGTCTATTAAAACAAGCACATATCTAGAAAGAAAATTCTATGTAATGCTCCTAAGAATACTTGTGTTCCTAATGGTAGGAGCACTAACATGAAACAAAAAATCCAAACCCACCAGCTTGCTGAGTTCAGTATTGCATTAATCTGTGTGAAATGAGTCTTCAACATCTGTAATAAAACAAGTCTGAACTGTGCAGATCTCTTGCCAGCTTTCTATAGCCAGGGGCAATTGTTACAGAATGAATACACCATGGCTTCCACTAGCACTAATGATATCTAAAATGCTAACTCGGAATGAATTTGCAATGCTTTTAAGCAGCTGCTTTTTTGGCAGCTTAACATAAAACTTGAGTTGCTGAAGGCCGTTTGAGCTGCAAAGTCTTCATCTGGGAGCATTTCCTCCTCCTCTAATCCAAAAATCAAACAGCTGAACAAAGTAACTCAGCTTTGCTATTGTCTCAAAAATGGGAACAGTGTCTGAAATAGATTCATTGCTTATGAAGCTGGGGTTTGACACAGGTTTAGTATTCGGGGGATAGTATTTGCTACTGTACCAACTTTTGGCTTTGGGTCAAACTGGAGGAGTTTGTCATTCTCTGGGTTGGAAAAGGTTTATTTACTTTTTTTTTTTCCCCCATACAGACTGCTTGGGAGGCATAGCTTTTACTTCAGCTGTATGTGGAACACAGCAAAGAACTTCAGCTTTCAGAAAACTGCACATAGTAATTTTGCATACAGATATACAGTACCTAGCAAGAGACAGAAAAACTGAAAACACAGGCTTTTCGTTCCAAGTATGTAGAGAAGCAGCTAGCTTTTCTTCTTGATGTTTTCAGCTTTAATTTTTCTTTCCATAAGTGCAGTCAATCAGCGCTTGTTGCTGCCATAGTCAAGGCTGGTAGCACTGATGTGCTGAAGGTGTGAAACATAGAATCATAGAATTTTAAGGCTGGAAATGACCCCTAAGATCATCTGGTCCAACCATTAACCCACCGCCATCAAGTCTACCCTTAGACCATATCCTCAAGCACTGCATCTACCCGTCTTTTAAACACCTCCAGGGATGGGGACTCAACCACCTCCCTGGGTAGACTGTTCCAGTGCTTGATGACTCTCTCAGTAAAGAAGGTCTTCCTAATATCCAACCTAAATTTTCCCTGGCGCAGCTTGAGGCCATTACCTCGAGTTCTGTTGCCTGTTACTAGGGGGAAGAGACCAACCCCCACCTCACTGCAACCTCCTTTCAGGTAGTTGTAGAGAGCAATAAGGTCTCCCCTCAGTCTCTTCCAAACTAAACAACCCCAGCTCCCTCAGCCGCTCCTCGCAGGGCCTGTTCTCCAGACCCTTCACCATCCTCGTTGCCCTTCTCTGGACACGCTCCAGAACCTCAACATCCTTCTTGAAGTGAGGGGCCCAAAACTGAACACAGTACTCGAGGTGAGGCCTCACCAGTGCAGAATACAGGGGTATAATCACCTCCCTGGTCCTGCTGGCCACACAGTTCCATGTATACTGCCTCCTTGCTTGCACCAGCCCTTTTTGCCTGTTGCTTTGCATCATGTACTAACAATGCACCGAGTCATACCCTTTAGTTACCAAAAAAGGAATTTTCACTCAAGTACTCAATCTTGTTGACTCAGGCACTGTTCACAGTCTGCAGGCAAAGCAAAGTTGTTCTCTTCATCACTAGAATCTAGTAGCTTTTGTGTGTATGTGTAACTTATCATTACTTCACTTCCTTCCTCTCATAAACCCATGAAGTTGCTGCTTTCTTGCACCTTTCTGTTCTTTCAGAAGAAACAGGATTACAAGCTTTCTGTCCAGGGAAGAGGAAAAGGCAGGATCTAAATACCTAAGACTATTTGGAACATGCTGTAAGAAACAGCCTGAATTATTTCCCTACAGAGAAGGGAAGCGTAAAGAGAGTGGATGGAAATTTTCTCGGTACAATGAGTAGAGAAGTAGGTGTTAATTCAGGAAATACTGGTAATTCTGAATATTAACTGTGAAAGAGAACTACGTATGATCATTTGTAGCTGACTGGAATTATAACTCTTAAATCATTTCAGTATGCTTCTTCCTGAGATAGCACTTAAACTAAGGACACAAACTTCTTTAATTAAAACCAAAATTTTAAACCAGTGTACAATTTTATTTGATGCCTCAAGTTTTACTGGAGGTATTAATGTGATTAGCATACTATTTCAGTTCTGTATTAGTAAGTGCACTTGTGAGGTTTAGAGTTTATCACTGGTTTCTCTACCATATATGTAATTAAGATATTTATAAGCATTAGTATTACTAAGGGAAAAGGTAGTATTGTACCACTTCACAACTTTCAAGCTCAGTAGTTTAACTTGCTATGAAAATGGAGATGAGTGAGAATTGTCAGTGATGACAGTATTTTCTAATGTGTGGTGCCAAGTTTAAGAAACTGTGTCCATGAATAAATTAATTCATATGGTAAGCTTCAGTGTCACCCATTAATTTCCAGATGACTTATCTTGGGAATAATCATAAATGTTAATGGATCCGTGGTCTGCTACAGTTTCAGAATGCTGTACCATGTCAGTTAAATAGCTGGATACTATGACATGGCTCTGAACTCTTAACTCTGTGCTGCTGGCTCACTTTCTGGCCTCAGAGAAACTGTGCAAACTGTGTTTCTGAAGCACTGAGTACAGGAGTTTAAAGGCTTTAGCAATCTTTGGTTTTCTCTAAATACTGTAAGTATCAAAGACTCTATACTTCCTCACGGAAAATTCCCTGCAGTCACTTACCTACAGATACAATAGTACATATATAGGTTGCAACGAAATACCAATGTTGTTTAGTGAAATATTAGATTTCTATAGTTCAGGGTTAATTTATTCTTCAGAAGGAATATAGCACGTGAGTGCATAATCTTCTACCTAGTAACTGCATCCTGAGCTCAGCTTAAGTGATACTTTTACAGACCTTGACTACTGAGCAATTTCCTCTTATGGGAGAACCGAGGAGAACTGATTTTTTTTTCTGTGGAAAAGCACAAAATAGCATTGTATTTGGTTTAGCGGCAAGGTATTGGCAGTGAGGGGTGGAGTGATGCTGTGAGGGTGTCCCTATGAGTAGAGACAAGGGACTGTCTCTGCACTGTACAGAGCTGCTTTCAGCTAGTCCTAAACAAACCCACCATTCCTCATAGTGGAGCCCTTCAGCCAAGTCAGTGGAGCCTCTGTGGAAACATAGTTAAGGGTAAAAACTGCTGTGCAGCAGCCATGAGAGAAGATTGGTAAAAAATGAGAGAAACAGCCCTGTAGGCACCAAGGTCAGAAAAGGAGGCGAGGAAGTATTCCAGGTGTTGGAGCAGGGATTCATCTGCAACCAATGGAGAAGTCCACAGTGGAGAAAGCTGTTCCCCTGCAGTCCATGGAAGACCATATATAACAGCATTGAAGGCAGCTGTACTTTTGAAGAGCCCATGCAGGAGCAGGCTTCTGGCAAGAGCTGTGGCCCATGGAGGCAAGCTTGAGTCTGCTTTCTAGCAGGACCTCTGCCCCATGGAGGACCCATGCTGGAATAGTCTGTTCCTGAAAGACTGCAACCCACAGAGAGGATCCACACTGTAACAGTTCCTGGATAACATATCCTATGGGAGGGGCCCATGCTGGAGCAGAGGAAAAGGGTGAGAAAGAAGGAGCAACAGAGAGCTGTTGTGGAATGCTGATGATCTCCATGCCCCTGTGTTGCTTTGAGGCCAGAGAGAGGAGATAGAAGAGCTGGGAATGAAGGAATCAAGCTGAGCTTGGGGAAAAAATGGGAGGGCGGTGGGAAGGTGGTTTTAGTTGTGTCTGTTGCTCGCCATCCTACTCTATTTTTAATTGTCAATAAGTTAATCTTCCCTGAGTCAAGTCTGTTTTACCTGTTATAGTAACTAGTGAGTGATCTCCCTGTCTTTGTCTCAAACCTGCAACTGTTACTTGATCTTATTTTCTCCCCATGTCCTGTTGTGGGGATGCAGCAAGAGAGCTGCTTGGTGGCCACTTGGCAGGCAGCCAAAGTAACACGCAAAACACTAAAAGAGGGAATAAGCAAAAAAAAAAAAAAAAATCAGTCTGTGTTACAGGTGGCCAGTACAGTTGGAAGCAACTCTTGGAGTGTTTTCTGTATGGCTTTTCATAGCTCTGTGTTTGCAGAGACAAAATCCAGCTGTACGTAGGACAGAGTTAATGTTTACAGTTTTCATGATACAAGCTGTGCGATAACCTCAGCCTCAGTCACGGATTTTCTAAGGTCACTCATCAATCTGAATCATCCATAGTAGGCTTCATTCCTAATGTATTCTTGGCTAAAAATACTTATTAATAAGTATTAATGATCACTCAAAAGACAACATTGAAATAGTACTGCTAGTTATTTTATAAAACAGCTAATTAAATGTAATGCTAAAAATGCAGTATGTCAGTAGACTCCAGAATCAGGATAATGTGTGCAATGCAGCTCCAACATAAAAAGTTCGTTGATCATCAGCTTTCTAATAAAATCTGCTTTAATAGTTAATGTACATTAGCATAGATTAGGTTTGCATTTTTTAAAATAATGTAGCTATTGTCACAGGTTGTGATTGTTGTATGTGTTTAAAAAAAGAAGAAAAGCTTATATGTAAGAAAGCAGTAGCTTAATCATGTGGGTAGCCAGTGTATTATAGACCCAGAGAAATCTCAGGCATCTAAAAAGTCTTTAAATACGTCCTTTAAAGTCTTAAAACTAGGTATAGTTGTTTCTGACACCTTTTGTAATTATACTGGGGCTCATAATGCTTCATTAAAAACACTTTTAATTACAAAGTATCTTACCTTGTGTAGGCAGATGACTTGCTTTGCCGCTGCACTTATATTAAGTAGTGTTTTCAAAGGCAATTTCAAAAAGCTGGAAAGAGTAAGCAAGAAAAAAATCTTATAAGAAAGACTACTGATTGAGCTAGACAAACTGACGCCTAAAGTGCTCTCTGCTTTATTCCTGAAAAGCTTAAGTTCAAATGGCATCACTTGAGTGATTTTCGTACCAAATGTACTTCATTTAGGTCCTCTCCCAGCAGCAGCATTCCTGCTTTCTTGCCCGCTTAGGGAAGTTGCCTAGAAAAGCCACCTAGAACACTTTCAGAATATTGTTCTTGTCTGCCCTGGACTCCCCGAGCAGTCATGCGTTTCAAATAGAAGTCACTATCTTCCAGAATAACTAACGTGTTCAGAGGTAGTTGATTATTCATCAATAAATGCATTTTATCTGAAATCAGAAATAATTAAATAGTTACTGCAAAGAACTAGCTACTCCAGTTTTCCTGAAAAGCCATTTCATCTTTGGATTGAGTGATCCAGCTAATTGTACTCAGCATTACAAACTTTATCTGCACATTATGTTAAGACCAGAATTTCACCTAGATAAGAAGTAGTCTCTAAGAGTTTCACCTCTGTGGTCACTGAATTCAGTAAATAATTCTCTCAATTCCTCATACTCATCTGGCCCTGACATAGTACTATGTTTAGTTTTTACAAGAGTTGTGAAATCAAAACAGAACAGGTTTTGTCACTGGCAGCATTAGCAATGACTAAAGGCGGTGGCAATCTAATGGATAAAAGTAATTTTAATTTCTGTAACTTCTACCTCTTCAAAGGGTTGGGTTGGTTGGTTGGTTGGTTGGTATTTGGGTTTGGGGTTTGGTTTTCTTTCCCCAGAAGATTGCAACTGTTGCATTCAGGTTTTCACTTGGAAGCACTTTTTACACTGCTCTTGTCTTCCTTCACCTAAATTTTTCTCTATGCCTGATGCCATTACCTAGATATCACCGGCTTTAAGCTCTTGACCCTTCTGCTTTTTTTCTCTGCCTTGCTCTGGTGACCCCCTTACGCAAGTGACCTGCTTGTTTGATTACTCTTGTGGCTTTTCATCACCTTTTCCAGATTCTCTTTGGCAACATAAAAAAAAAAAAAAAATAATGACTGAGGAAACAGGGAGGGTGCAGGTGTTCAAGCAATATAAATTAAAAACAAAGATGTTTATATCTGTCTTGTTCTACCTGTAGTTCATATCAAGCCTTTTCATACAGAACTGGTCAGCCTCCTCGCTTATGTAGAGTTTTTAGCATAACTGTCCTCCATACTAATCAAGATGCTGTACTGAGATAAAAAGCTTTTGGCTACTCAGAGCTGCTCCATATTCCTGACAGATCGTACAGGCCACATGTAACATAAAGTCCCTATTCAGTCCCTATGCAGAGACGGGACACCACAATGAAATAGTTTTACACAACAGAGTTGTATCTCTCTGCAAATCTTCCATGTACAGGCAACAACTGCATCTCCTCACCCTTCCCGCAAAGCAATGGCATTCAGTTGTGCAGACAACGTATACTGTAACCCCATATCCCCCTGCATGCTGGTACCCTGTTTAACAAACAGACCGAGGAAGGGATTATTCACCGTGGGCGAGCAGTGGGTTGAGTCCTGGCCAGGGGCCAAACTGACCTCTTACATTCTTAGCATTCATAACGCTTTAAATCATTAATATGGTAATGCAGCTAACAGACTGCAAGGGGCGTACACCCTCCGTCTCACTGCTGCGGGGTGGGTTTTAGAAGAAAAATGATAGTTTCTCTGTGTGTAAATGTTGTCCCTCCACCCTAACTCCCAATCCGTAGCCCTCAGAGTACCCTGCTGAGAGGGGGATGTTTCAGCTGCTTTTGTGCTTTCAGTACCAGACCACATTCCTTCAGCGGCTCGTACCCACCCGCCCTTTTGACAGTGCTATGGGCTGCACAGTTAAAAATATGCCAGACTTTGTCCAGTCGTAGCTTCTGCTGCGCTGTTTGTCCCGGGGCGGATGGACTTTCAAGAAACCGTGCTCTTCTTACAGATGTAATTTGAGAGAATCATTTGTCAAGCAGGCTGGAAGCATGATGGTTATGTGGTTTGGACACATGTGACAGATGGGTAGGACCTGTGCTGGTGAGGGAAGGGTGGCAGCCAGGAGCTACTCACTACTTCAGAAAGATGGTAGGGAAGAAGACTGAATCTCCTGTGAAACCCAAAACCTGACTGGAGCAATTTATAAATTGTTTTAGCTGTGCCATTACTTTTATAAAACAAGTGTTTCTGACAATAGGATGAATCACCTTTGTTTGGAAAGCTACACATTTCATCTCACATATATGCTGGGCTCAGTAAGTGTTAAATAACTGACAGTCTAGACAGGACTCCAACCCTTTGTCTTAGAGGTGTATTGCTGCTTCTTTTTTTCTCAGAGAATAAAACCATGAGAACATATTATGTGTAATTCAACCTACACCTACCCTTTGCCCTCTTCCCTTCCCACGCCCTGCAGTACAGATCTCTACTGTCAAGTGTTGCAAGGTGTTTTACTCGAGAGTCTTAAAGAGACTGATCTGGATGGGATAAGAAGCAGATGCTTTTCTGCTTTAGCAATGAAAGACAAAAAGTCTAGAATAGATCCATTGTTTGTGTTTGGACCTGGCCAACTTGATTCTAAATGATCTTGAGAAAAATAATGAATTGGTGAAGTTTTTTGATTCTGTTAAAATCTTTAGGGTAGTCAAAACTGCTATCAACTGGAAGTTCAGAAGATTTTAGTTATACAGATTTGAATAAAATAACCAACTCTGTGTTTTCCCACAGAGAGGGAAAACCAACTCTCTGTGTCTGCAGTGATGGGATCTAATGTAGCTGTTACCACTCTCAAAAGACATCTTGGAGTCTTGTGGACATCTTATGGACGGCTCAATGAGAAAAAGTGCTCAGCAGCCGTCAAGAGAGGAAACACAATGTTAAGATTTATTAGAAAATGAAGACCAGAGCAGGAAGCATAAATCAATAGCCGTGATTTGAATATTGTCATTCTCATTCCACAGAAGCTGCAGTAGCATTAGTACAGGGAGAAGTATGATAAGCAAGGATGATCACAGGAGTGGAATGTTCCCCTCAAACACAGGGAGATTTAATTAGGCTGATACTTCCAGCTCAGAATACATTGGGCAGAGAAAGACAGAACAAAACAAATAGTTAAACCTTTGCCTTACAGCTACAATGGTCATTAGGAACTGTTAGTCACTGTTTCTCAGAGTAGAAGAGTCATAGGGGACCGAATTAAAGCATCAGCTTTATAACAGAAAGTACTTCACAGAACAGAATTCATTTGTGCATGGCCACAATGTCATAGGAGACTTTGGAGGCTAAAACTGTAACTGGGTTAAAAAAGCAATTACACAACTTAATGCTTGCCTCAAAAAGTCTATGTCAGTCCAGATCCAGTCTTTGGTTCAACAAATCCTTCAGCAGAGATTTCCAGGATGTAGAAGGGCATTTTTGGGGAAACATTACCATACTCTTTCCCTGTCACCCATTACTGGCTACTGTCAGAAATGTAATTCCGGATTAGATGAATCTTCCATCTCATCAAGAGCAGCTGCTGTCAGGGTACTGGTCAGAACACGCTTTTTCTCCTGACAATCTTTCGCGTGACTTCCAGTTAAAAGAGCACGATGCCCTCGTTCTGGTGTTTCCTACACTCGAAATACCAGGACTTTACTGATAAGCTCTGCACCGTATTGGCATCTATTCAGAGCTGATTAAAATCCAAAAGCAAGTCAGCAATATCTTAGACTTATCATCCTCTTACAGCTGTACCACTCACTCACTGTGTGATACAGCCACTGGAGCATACACATTCCAGCTAAAATTCGTTTTCATTCTGCCCTTCAAACAGCTCAGTTCCCCAAAATCTCTGCTGTGCAGACGCTGGAGATTTGAAATTACATAAATTCTTGCCCTAATTTTGTATGCCCTTACTCTTGGTTGTATCTGTAAAAAAAAAAAAAACTGATCTGGATGATTTATTCTCTTGAACATGCAGTGCAGCCAATTCTCTGGCTTTATTTGTTTATGTAGCTAAGTGACCTGTTAGAATGGAAATTAAAAACATAACCACACCAAACGCACATTCTGCCTGACAAAACAGGCAGGTACATGTCTCCCTCTTTTCCAGCTGCTACAGTTGTTGCATAAAAGTCACTACAACCAACTCTGCAAAAAGTCCTGGGTGAGTTATTGTTAGCATTGAGGCTAAGCACAGGGAGATACAAAAGGCTGAAGGAAAATACTCATTTCCAAAGGACAGAAGATATTTACAAATGAAAAGACTGTACTCGAAAGCGCAAAGGTGACTGAACTCAAGCATGTTAATATTCAGAGTGCCTTTCTCTGCAACTTGCCGAACAGTGAGAAAATAGTGGGAAAATGCAGCTAGAAACTCCTTTCAACAAGATGGTGGAATTTCTTTGGTGTTCCTACACGGTCTCTCAGACATCTAATTCATAAACAAATTTACACTTGACCTGATGCAGTCACTTCACCATTACAAAGTTTAGACCACATCTTGTGGGACAATGGCATCCTGGGGTGTATTAGGAGGGATGTGGTTAGTAGGTCAAGAGAGGTCCTTCTCCCCCTCTACTCTGCCTTGGTGAGACTGCACCTGGAGTATTGTGTCCAGTTCTGGGCCTCTCAGTTCCAGAAGGACATACAACTCCTTGAAAGAGTCCAGCACAGGGACACCAAGATGATGGAGGGAATGGAACATCTTCCTTATGAGGAAAGGCTGAGGGGTCTCTTTAGCTTGGAGGAGACTGAGGGGTCACCTCATTAATGTTTATAAATATGTAAAGGGTCAGGACCTTGGAGCCAGGCTCTTCTCAGTGATGGCCAGTGATAGAACAAGGGGCAATGGGTCCAAGCTGGAACACAGGAAGTTCCATGTGAATGTAAGGAAAAATGTTTTCACTGTGAGAGTGACAGATCACTGGCACAGGCTGCCCAGAGAGGTTGTGGAGTCTCCTTCTCTGGAGACATTTGAGACCAATCTGGACGCGTTCCTATGTGATCTACTCTAGATGATCCTGCTCAGGTAGGGGGGTTGGACTAGATGATTTTTCAAGGTCCCTTCCAACTCCTAACATTGTGTGACTCTATGATTCTGTGACAGCTACAGTTATAAAGCAGACAGGTGAGCAGCACTAAAAGAAACACCCAAGGTCTATGTTTAAGCATAGGTGACAATTAATGACACCACAACTTCCATAGCAACAAGTTTAACAGTGTAGCAAGAAACTGAGGGCCATATGAAATATAGTAGCTTTACTGAGCAAAATATAAGCTGTAAAACATCTATGATAAATGTATATTCTGCTGCTAGCCTTACTAAACCATAGTCTTCTCTGTGTGTGTGTTGCTGTCTCCATTCCCCTTTTAAAAGATTTGACTATGCTGGAGGGTTCTTGAGTTGTTTCTACTGTTCTGCAGCTGCAATATTTCTGGTACTCAGGTGTTTCTTGTGGATTTTGTCACAAGAGGTTGACAGATTGAAAAGAAGCTGGTGGTGAAGATACATGAGCACACACTTGAACAGAGCATGACTTCCCACACTTTGTTTCCTCAGGAAGCCAGCCAAAAAAACCCCGAAATGATACCCCCCAAAAACCCCAAAACCAAAACAACCAAGTAAAACCCCAAACAAAGCCAATTTGATTTTTTTTTAACTTGCATGAAAAACTTTCAGACTAAAGAGGAGAGAAAGGAACAACACTGACCCTGAGACCTTCCTCCTGAAGTTGACCATGGGGTTACTAGCATTTACTAGCCTGCTACAGGCTGTCAGATTGAATCTACCAGGAAGATTATATTTATTGCTTTGGTAATTAATGTAAGTGCTAACAAGCTTTATAACACTTGATAGACTCTTGTTGATGTTCTTGTGTGTCAAAACACAGCATATTTACCATTCTGAAAAAGAAAATTGTAGCTATCATGTTAACCGTTCCGCTATGATATGAATTTCTCTCTAGTCTTAAAAACTCCAGCAAATAGAAATAGCCCTAGCAACAACCCTGATATAAACACAAATGTGTTTCCTGAAAAGCAGGAAGCAGCTTAACAATCATATCATATGACTAGCTAAATACAGAAGAACTTTGCTGGGGTTTTTCCAGGGCATTAAAGCAAATTTCCATGTGACTCTGTGGGAGATGACTATTGCTTGAGCAGCTAGTACTGGAAAATCCTTCTATTCTGTTGCATGGGCACCTTACATATTTTGTCCTGCCTTGTGAAATTCATCATCTTGCAAATATCCATTTCTATTTTAGCCTTTGTGAGAGCAAGGAGTATGTGAGAAAGTCTGAAGACAAGAACACCAGAGGCTCTGCAACCTCACATGGCCCATTCAGTTTGTCTTGATGGTGAACATATACAGCTTTTTTTCAAGGCAGCTGGATCTTACATAGGAGTAATATTCATATTTCATTTGATGTTTCTGGTACCACTGCTAAGACTGACAGCCAAAATCCCCATCAGTGCTGACCAACAGGATTAAAAACTACATGGGCTCTGCCCATCCCATAGGAGCACCAAAAAGATGCCCAGTGAAAATGAACCGTTCTAGGCTTTCACCAGATAGAAATGTCAGCCTAATTCAGACTTGGCCTGGAAGTCAGATCTTCCTTAATCCATGCCCTGTCTATCATAAAGGGTCATGCCACTCCCTAAAATGCAAGCATGGAAGTATTTTACTAGTGAATCTTCTACTTCCACACCTGGGAGCAAGAGATACTTTGACAATGTAGGTCATGTAAACTGATTGTTCAAGAGGCTGCCTGAAGCATAAGTTTGCATAGCTGGGCTGAGAGATTGTAGCTATCATGACATCCTACTAATTTTTCAGGTCAAATACACTGATTTTTTTTTTTCATAACAACAGAAGTCCAGTTAAAATTGCAAAAATAAGGGTAAAAAAAAAAGGAAAACCAATGAAGGGATTCTATCTGCAAGTGAATTCTTAAATCTTTCTTCCTATTTTATGTATAGTGACAAAAGGCATACTCTAAAATTAGCCTACAAAGTGAATGGGAAGGGAAAAAGGCTATGAGTTATGAAGATTAGAAATCAATATATATTATAGGTATCTGAGAAAGAGACTACATAGCCAAAGAAGTGAAAATCCATTGTACAGAATATACAGTGTACTCCTATGTTAATCTGTTTATAGAATGAGTCTCAGTCAGATGAAGCACCTAGAGACAAATCTTTAAAGACATTTAGGTGCCTTAAATTTCAAATAGGTGTTTAGTGGAGTTTTAAAATACACCCAGAAGTAACCCATAGCAGTTAAGTACATAGTGGGATTTTGAAACACCTAAGTACCTTTAAAATCCCAGAACAAGCCTGTGGAGACTTAAAGAGAATGCACAGGCTTTTGTAGACACAGGCTATAATGGCACCTCCGCCTCTCCACCTCCTAAATCAGCTGAACTACTAAGCAAACACAACCATGGATGAAAAGGATTTGAAGGTACATTTACATTCAATAACCAGAAACAGGTGTTACTTCTTTTCAGATTAGCAGCAATAAACCATGGAGAAGCTGCAGGTTGATTCAGGTCTGACTTGAACATTCGAGCATATTTACATACCTATAAAATGTTTACAGGTGAGATGCAAATTCGTTGGGCAAACTGTTGCTCACCATCACACACACAGTTCTACAGCCTTACACATACGTTGGCAGGTTAATTTGTATGTGAGGGAAACTAGCTGAAGCTTTTGTCTTTAAATGGTGTTTGACCAACTGCTGCTCCCAAATAGTTGACCAATGTTTAAAATATGAGAGCCACTGGTGGTGCAACCTGTATGGCTTTTTAGGAGGCACATGGACTAAAGGCTCTACTTGCAATACACTCTTATTGCTTCTTTTACCCTTCTACTGGTCTACCTACATCTTTCCTTTCTTTCCTACTTTTATTCTCAAAACATAGTTTGATCCAGATGATCAAATGGGTTTGACCTACTGCTGGATTATGTGATTCAAGACATCGCTGTGAACACAAAGGGGCACAGAGGAACACTGGCAGGTGTGGGAACCCAAATAACATACCTGGCTCCTCCCAGAGAGGGGGTCAGCCTGTGGGCTGGGTGCAACATCTATCACCACCAGTCAATGGGTGAGGTTCCGTGGGTCACTGTACAGAGAGGAGGGGTCTGCCTGCAGGTGTATGGCACTCTAGAGAAAGAATGACTTTTGGACTGTACAAGATGACCTATGGGTGTTTAAAGAAGGAGTAAAAGGTGGAGAAAAAGGGGAATAACAGTGGCATTGTATGGAAAAATGAAAGGATACAGGACTGAAAAGGACTGGTTGGGTGTAAATGGGTGGTTGATCACTACATCTGTCTGTCTATACCTCACACCTTGGTCTGTCTTGTCTTATAAAAATTCATTGTAATTATTTTCCTGGATGAGAAGAGGATCTATATTCTGGTTGATGTGTGTGTATGGTGATCTGAGTGCCACCAATTAGAAGTGGGGGACAGAAGACACAGGGTCCTGTGTGTATGTGATTGGTAACGTCCCCAGGTTCCAGCAGCCAGGAAGACTTTTGATTCAGAGATCAGCTACTGAATGAGTGTCTAAGACACTCAGTTACTGGAGGTATCCGTATTGTATAGGTGTAAACAAATACATATTTGCTCTCTGTTAGTGGGCTTCTCTCCTGATCAGTCAGAGAGTAGAGCAGGATGAGGCCATTAGTGCTGTTTGTATTTGCATGAGTCTGTGCTATCTGCCTGTGCCAAATCAGTGTGGCCGGCCATGTGTGTATGAATACATGTGTGTGGGTGGAGGTGCATGTATATGTGTTTGTGTGGGGTGCATGTGTGTATGCATGTGCATGTGCATGTTTCTACTGGGAACACACACTCAGCTCTACCTGTAGCTGGACCTGGGAACTAACTGAATATTTAAAAGTGGCATACCAGCAGAAACAATGGCAGGTTGATGGCAAGTATGAACCACACAACAGTATGTTGAAGGATCTCCAAAACGAGGGGAAAGCCAGTCCTGAAAGGCATATTCAAGGACATATAGATTCAAGCAAATGCAAAGACAACCTCTCTAATCAGACTACTAAACAGATGACTTGTTTGTGGATCTCTTCCAAAAATGCAGATCACACACAGAAGGACATTTATTTTGAGTCTCTCAGCAGAAAAGAGGCACATAGTATCCAATCCTGCACCAGTGGCTGCTTGCAAGGCAAACACAATGATCCTCCAGCTGCTTCACTGATGTCAGAAAGACATCTGACTCAGCCTAGCACTGTGTCTGCGGGAGGTCATTTGCAAGAAGCTGCTAGCCCTACTGGAAAACATTTATGAAATGGCAAGGCTTGGAGCACACAGTCTAGCCGACATCAGTCATATCATAGCAACACAAGGATGGGCAAGAAAGAGGCAACTTCCCAGCCTAGATACAGATTTTGGGTTATTTGGGGGTTTATTGAGTAATTTGGGTTATCTTAACTGTGTCCAAATGGGAGAGATGAACCCAAGTTTCTTCTCCAAGGTCCAGCTGGGTCACCTTTGATCAAGCAGATGGGTCTGTAACTCTGACCTCAGGGCTGCTCTTGCACAACAGCAGAGATTCAGACAGACTGGCATTCAGTGAGACCTGGACAGGTTGGAGAGCTGGGCAGTGAGGAACCAGATGAGGTTCAATAAAAGCAAGTGTAGGGTCTTGCACCTGGGAAGGAACAACCACAGGTATCAGTACAGGCTGGGGAATGACTTGCTGGAGAGGAGCTCTGCGGAGAAGGACATGGGGGTCCTGGTAGATGACAAGTTGGCCATGAACCAGCAGTGTGCCCTGGTGGACAAGAAGGCCAATGGGATCCTAGGGTGCATTAAGAGGAGTGTAGCCAGCAGGTGGAAGGAGGTGATCCTCCCCCACTACTCTGACCTGGTCAGGCCTCACCTGGAGTCCTGTGTCCAGTTCTGGGCTCCCCGATACAAAAAAGAGAGGGATCTCCTGGAGACAGTCCAGCAGAGGCCACAAAGATGATTAAGGACCTGGAGCATCTCCCCTGTGAGGAAAGGCTGAGTGAGCTGGGGCTGTTCAGCCTTGAGAAGACTGAGAGGGGATCTCATCAATGTTTATAA
>VXBZ01008838.1:781915-817843 GCA_013399135.1 Heliornis fulica | reverse complement strand
CGCGGCCGGGAGGGCCCGGGGGATGGGTCGGGGGGCTCAGCGCTTCTCGCCCCTCCCAGCGAGTACAGAAGACTTTAGGAAGGACCGAAACCACGCGGTTTTTTTTTTTTTTTTTTTTTTTTTTAATTTATTGATTCACTGTTATTGTTACGCTGAAACTGTCCGAGCTCTGGCTCAAGCGCAGGGAAGGGCGGCCGATGCCCAAGCAGCCCCCTCCCAGTAGCAAGGCGCCCCAGCCCATCCGGGCCGAGAGCGGGGCGGCCGCCGCCTGTCCGTTGGGTTTAAATCCTGGTGCCCGCCGCCCCGTCCCGGGCAGGCAGGGTGGGGCGGCGGCGAGCATGCCAGGAATCCGGCAGCTGCGGCCGGGCCGCGCCGTACCACAGGAGAGCTGCCCTCCGCCCGGGCGCTGGGCAGAGACCCCGGCTCTCCGCAGGGGAGTTCCCAACCCGCCTCTCCTTTTCCTCCCTTAGTTTTGGGAAGTGATCAGTGATGAGCATGGCATTGACCCAGCCGGAGGCTATGTCGGTGACTCAGCGCTGCAGCTGGAGAGGATCAATGTCTACTATAATGAATCATCGTGTAAGTGTGGGCTGGGGAGGGGTGCGGGACAGGGGACTCCGTGGGAGGGGACACGTCTCTGGGAGAAAACCGGCTTTTGAAGTTGTGTCGCACGTCTAGGCACGCCTCTTGCGTGCCACCAGCCCCTCCCACCCCATCTGATCCCAACTCCCCCTATTATGCACAGAAAAGATAATCTACTTTATTATAAACTGGTAACTGGGTGTTGCCTCCCCAGGCAGAGAGAAATAGCTCACGGGGTGGTCCTTAGGGTCTGAAGGTGGAGGCTTGTTTATGAAACACTATCCTAGGGTTTTGCTCTTTCAGCACATGATTACTTCGTCAGATGTGTGTTATCAATTAAATTAAACTATTGGTTATATCGATCTTGCATCTGTAGTACTCGGATTGTGTGACCAAGAGAGTTGGGTGACGGGTAATGGAGAACTGAGGGGTGATTCATTAATAAAACGCTAAAGGTGCCCAAATCCTCCGAGTCTGTCTCGTGTTTAAGGGTGTTAACAGTGTAGAATGGGGACAACCAGTCCTATGGTCTGTTGACATGAACCTGCACATGTGAATGTTTTATCTTTTGTTCAGCTCGGGTTAATTTGTATTATTTACTTACTTCCTGGAACAATTTCAACTTGATACAGATTCTTCAATTTGTGCTTTGTAGTGGATGTGCTAAACTACTGCTCTGCCACCTACACCAAGTAGTTCTTTCAGTGGCGGTGAATCCTTAAAGCGTAAAAGGTTGTGAGATTTGGTAGGATCGTTTGAACATTAACCTTTCACCATTCACAGAAAATACCATCTCCTTTCTTATGCTGTTAACCTCTTTTGCTAATGAGAAATTTCCCTTCTTCATATCTCTTGCTAAAAAAAAGAGGTTATAAAATGTAAGATACCATCTGTATGATCCAAAAGATGTCCTGTCTGTTTTTCAAGGTTTGTTCTGATGTGATTTGTTCCTGTGGTGCTGTGGTGTTTTTTCAACCACCATGACTTCCTGTATAGAAAATATTTATATATGTACACTCTATATTAGCCTAATAATATGAGACATACTGTATGTATATTGAGAGCTATAACCGTGTTAGCATGCCCTTAATGTTCTGAAATAAGCTTACTTTTTATTGCAGCCCAGAAATATGTACCAAGAGCAGTTCTGGTGGACTTGGAGCCAGGAACCATGGATAGTGTGCGATCTGGTCCTTTTGGTCAGCTCTTTCGGCCGGATAATTTCATCTTTGGTATGTGGACATTTCTTTTTAAAAAACAATGCTATGCAACAGGTGTTTGACCAAGTGAATGATCAAAAAGCATTTGAGCTCCCTATTCTAAAATGATAATTAGTGCTGAGAAGTCCTGATAGCTTACAATTCTAATTGCCGCTAAGTCAGCTAAAAGATCTTGTTAATTGAAAAAGTTATTCTTCTGTTAATCAGACTTTCAATTAGGAAACTACTGAAAGTTTGCTATGGCATTTGGATGAGGTACATTTGAACTCCAGAGAAATCACTGAGACCACTTCTTTACAACAAAATGCATGGAATTCCCGTTACATGCTTGAGCGTGAAATTGTTTGTAGCCTTTGTAATCCAGCTTTTTCAGCAGATCCTTGCACTATAGTAAACAGTGGAGGAAGACAAACTATAATAGGGAAAACATTGTCATATGTAGCCTGTTACTGGGTTCTTTTCTGACATAATGAGGAACAGTCTGAAAGCATTTGGGGAACTTCTGTTTTCACAGTGCTGTTGCAGAGATTCACTCTAGTCTTCACTGTTTCACTTTGGACTTTTGTAGCACTTTCCATTTAATCTTAAAAATGCACATTACTGGGATTAAATTTCATAGTATTACAAAATACAGAAGCATTATTGGTCCTTTTGCACTAAAGGAGAAACAGTGTGTGAAAGTTAAGTGATCCACTTGCTGAAACAGGAAGTCTGAATGAAATTTACCATGAGAGCTGTCTTGTCCTTTTGGTTTCCAAGTCTGCACTAGCCACAAAACACATTTCTGCCTGCCAAAGCAAGCTTAGGTTGCAACTTAGTTTGGCATGTTGTGTTAACATAAGGAAGGAACAATGTCAGGGACAGACAGAGAAAAGATAAACATTGTTTGGGTGGTATAAAACAAACTTAAGTCTGGTATGTTGCTGTTGAGGTGGGGAATAAAAAGCCATACTGAGTAACTTTAACCCTTTAACTGACATAAGACTTTCAATGCTGTCACCATTTTTCTTGTGTATACTCCATGGCAGTGATGTCAAGGATCTCTTTCATAGACATGTTAAGGTACAAGATGTAACTTAGGGAGAAAAGCCATAAGCACAAGCAGCTTTATGAAGTATGTTTCCATAGTCGGGTTTCTCCTTTCACTTCCTTTCTCCCACATGGACCACAGACTCTGAAAGCGAGTTCACCTGACCTGTGGAAATACCTGAGCTAGAGCTTTAGTTTGACATACCACCAGTAAAACCAGAGCAAAATCAATTCATAGGGCCTTCAACAACAGTCCAATTCACTGTATTCCCTGCCAAGCTAACAATGACCCAACAGCATGTGATCAACTCTTATCTGACAGGGGCCCCTGCCAGCATCAGGCACTGTCCTCCCAACCTGCTGAATAATGCAGAATGACTGCCAGAGCGCTGAAGTGATCATCTTCCCTGTCAAAAGCCAACAAAGCATTTTGTTTTCTCTTTTAAAGTTTTGGGCTGGGCCCACAATGGATTCAGTGGCAAAAGCTGGCAGTTCAGTACTTGGTGTATGCCAGGCTGTAAGGGCTCATTCTGATGGAGAGGTTTTCTGCCTCTCTTTGTAGGTAACTGCATGTGCCCATGTCTCCGTAGCAAGTAACCATGGACCATCAGTCAGTTGAGTCTACTGAGTTTTTCTTGTGTACTTTGCCGCATAGCTACCATCCCAGTTGAAATTTTCTGAACTGGTGGGGGCATCCACAGCATGGCTGTTAGCCAAAGGAGCTGCCCTCTTCTCTACATCATACCCCTGGTTCTTCACTGAGGCTCTTCATGCTGGTTTTCTGAGAATTAGTGTGCAAGCTACTCATCTCTCTCCCAGGCTTGTCTTTTATTTCAAGCAGTGAAGACAAGAAAGGAATGGAAGAAGATTGCAGTAAATTGTTGACATCTTAGGGCTTAAAAAATAAATTTACAGTTAGACAGGTGACTGACTAGTGGACAAAATGCAGTATTACAACAGGAGTAGCCGGTAGTTGTGTGCTGGAGGGAAACCATCGGTATTGGTGTTGGCACTCACAGCAGGTAGACTGCTTCAGTTACACTCTGAAGTTTAATTACAAAGGATCATATTAGTGTAACAGGGACAGGTGGCATGATTCAAATTAAGACTCAGTCTAGCACATTCTCCTCTTACCTTGTTCTCTGTTGCTGTTCTGTCCTGTTCTCCACTCTCTCTTTATCTCACTGCCCACTGAAGAATGATGAGACAAAGATCATGCAAGGAGCAATCTGCAAAATAAAGTCCCAAACTCAGAATCTGGCTTTGTTAGGATACTTCTACATCAGGGACTAATGTTTGCTTGTTAGCGTGCAGCCTGATGTGCTGCCCTCCCTGTAGTAGGTGATCTGCTTGAGCGGGCTGCAGGTGGTTACAAGCATATTTAATTCTGGAAGGATCTTACTTTGTGCTTTGCCCAGCTGGACGGGAAGTCCTAAGCTCCCAAGGTTCAAAGAGAAAAATACAGCAACTTATAGAACAATGCATTAACTAACCAAATACATCATGAGAAAGCCAAGCATTTATTCAGTAAAAATACAGTGCATCATATTTAAACAATATCTCAGCAAGCAGTTTCCCTGAATCACATGTTTGGCACTAACGCGGTGCACTGGGAATTGAAGTGAGATACAGTGATAAGAAGGAAGGGGAAGGTCTTAGAGAACAGCACAGGAGCTGGCAGTGTTACACCTCATTCTGAATTTTTTTCTGCTGCTTTTCCTGAATACTTCCCTCAACAGTATCACTGAGTGAGTTCGGTGGCACAAGGTATGTAGTGGTCACTGTGAGCAACTGGAGTGTAAATAAAACCTGGGCCCCCATTTAAATATCCTCTTTGTTACCTAAATAATAACAAAATAGCGATGTAGCAAATGATCCAGGCTGTCCATTGTAATAAAATAATTGGCACATAAAAGGAAAATGGAAGTTGTGGCAAGAAAATAAGGGGCTCATGAATTATCAGTAATCCAATTTTGCAAGTTGCTGAAATAAAGTGAGTTTGTAGGGAAGCTAGTAAAATATAAAAGGCATTTAATAACTTCCAAGCTTTGAAATAACTTTCTTAAGCTTCTGCGAATCAGTATTTTCATCCAGGCTAGATTATTATGAACTAAAGAAACTATAGTTCTTGATATAACAAGTTAAATAGGAATTCTGAAGCCCAGCCCTATTCTTGAGTGAAAACAATGTCTCTGTCTCATGAGAACAGCCCAAGAACCTTTCATTGAGAAGTCTGTATCTGTGATTTAGCTTTGTACAGAACATATTCCTTATAAACGTAAAGTGTTTTAATATTAACTGTCATCTTGAGTTTATGGAGTAAGCAGATTGGGAGTGTGAAAGCTTTCAAACCAAGGAGTCAAGGTCAGTTTTGCATTCATAGAAGGATAAATAGCAAAAAAAGAAAAACACCCAAAGGCATAAATGAAAACTACCAGGGATTTGAGGCAAAATTTGAGACTATATATAAAGTGTGTGTTGATACTTCCAAGATATTTGTAGGCAAAACTGAAGCATACAGATATCTACCTGACAGATCTGTAGCAGCTTTCATTACAGCTGTGAATTGATTTAGCCCACAAATATCAAACCTTACCCATAATTTTCTATGTGTTTTTTTTTTTTCCCTATTGTATGTTATTTTAGGACAAACTGGCGCAGGAAACAACTGGGCTAAAGGACACTACACGGAAGGGGCAGAGTTAGTTGACTCTGTCCTTGATGTAGTAAGAAAAGAGTGCGAACACTGTGATTGCTTGCAAGGATTTCAGCTCACTCATTCCTTGGGAGGAGGGACAGGATCTGGCATGGGAACCCTACTCATCAGCAAGATACGAGAGGAATATCCGGACAGGATAATGAATACCTTTAGCGTCATGCCCTCTCCAAAAGTTTCTGACACAGTGGTGGAGCCCTATAACGCCACGCTCTCGGTCCACCAGCTGGTTGAAAATACAGATGAAACCTACTGCATCGACAACGAAGCTCTGTATGACATTTGCTTCCGCACCTTGAAGCTTACCACTCCAACATACGGAGATTTAAACCACTTGGTTTCTGCTACCATGAGTGGGGTCACTACATCCCTGCGTTTTCCAGGCCAACTAAATGCTGACCTCCGGAAGCTGGCAGTAAATATGGTCCCTTTCCCACGCCTTCACTTTTTCATGCCAGGCTTTGCTCCGCTGACAGCCCGAGGCAGCCAACAGTACCGAGCGCTCACTGTTCCAGAGCTCACCCAGCAGATGTTTGATGCCAAAAATATGATGGCAGCCTGTGACCCAAGGCACGGGCGATATTTGACGGTGGCTACCGTCTTCCGTGGTCCCATGTCCATGAAGGAGGTTGATGAGCAGATGTTGGCCATCCAGAACAAGAACAGCAGTTACTTTGTGGAGTGGATCCCAAACAATGTCAAGGTGGCAGTGTGTGACATACCTCCCCGTGGCCTGAAGATGGCTTCCACATTCATTGGCAACAGCACTGCTATTCAAGAGCTCTTCAAAAGGATCTCGGAGCAGTTTTCGGCCATGTTCAGGAGAAAGGCCTTTCTCCACTGGTTCACAGGAGAAGGAATGGATGAAATGGAATTTACAGAGGCAGAAAGCAACATGAATGATCTGGTTTCAGAGTATCAGCAATACCAAGAAGCAACAGCAAATGATGGAGAGGAAGCATTTGAAGATGATGAAGAAGAAATCAATGAATAAAAATATTAGGTGCGCTATTTGCCAGGCTAAATTCTCAAATCTGGATTTCTAATAATTGGTCTTAGAAATCCTTATTCAGGCTTTAAAAAAACACAAACAAAACAACCCAAGAAAAAAGGAGCATGAGTTTGAGATGTTAGAGATACTCTTCAGAGTCCTCTGAGTCCACTGAGAACTGGGGACATTCACCACTTCTGGAAATCAGACCATTTCTATTCACAAGACAAACACAAGGCATTCAGTTAAGACTTTGACCTGAGAGTCTGAACACAGAGATTTCTAGTTTGGGTTTGGTTTTTTTTTCCCAAACAGCTTGTTATCCCTAAAGTTGCACAGAAGAATATAAAATAGTCATGAAAATTTAAAAATTAGAGCTGCACTATTTTAATGCAATTATGGGTAAGAAAATCTTGTGGGTTTGAAGTATTAATTCTGTACTGGATGTACAACACTGAACTGCCAGGAGCAAAATTTATTCATATTAAAAGCAGAGAAAATTTTTATCTATTCTGTACAGTAACTGTTACCAGTGATATTTGACTCCAATCCTCTAAAAACAAATAAAAAACCTTGGTAGCCTCTCAAGCAAAAGTGTTTTGAGCAGTCAATACCATATAAATATCCAGTGAGATGCAGGTCAGAGGATGAATCTATACTATGTGACTTCATCACTGCTGCTGAATAGTCACAGGTTACATATATGAAATCTATCCATTTGTGATGTGTTCTGTGGGGTTTAAAGTGGCACCCCAATATCTTGCTTGTGATATTCCTATCTCCATTCTACCTAGCCCACATAGCTGAAATTCCAATACCCCACAGAATGTGGTGGGAGTGTAGGCTGTGTCGATACATCTTACTACCTAGGCTTGTGCAAGTTCAGCCCAGCTATAGGTGCTACCGATGTCTTGTTACTGAGGTAGGTTACAATCTCCAGACAGATAAAGGTTAAAGTACAAATAAAAATATTTCTCCACAATATTCAAAAAAGCTGGAGAAGTGAAGGTGAGCAGCAAACAGTTCATCTGCTTACACTAAAACTGAAACAAAGGTCTCTGTCTTACCCAGCTGACTTGACAAAGTGACTGCTGGGTGTCTGCTCTTCGTGTGTGCGTTATGTTTCTGCGCATACCAATTAACCAGCCCTGCTCCCTTAGCCTCTACCAGAGAACACACTGTCTACGTGGAGTCTCTTATTTAGGTCAGTTTCTAGGCAACAAAACAAGCAAACAAAGGAGAAACACTGCGGAAATCCAAACTTTAAATGCTTCAGCAACTCTGTGCTCTTTTTCTTCTTGCTTTCAGAAGCACTTTTGAAGCAAAAGTGTTGCTCAATACTTAAAAGGACACTTCACAAACAGTGTAACTTCCGAAGTTCAGTTGCTCCTGACAAGGTGAGGTTAGGTTAGTTTGGGATTCAGGGACTGTCAGAATCTATAAAGTATATGAATCTGGCAGCTGATAATCAGCTTTTCTGTCTGCCCAATTTTATTCTGTGCAGAAATGGAACCAAGCTAGTTTTAATCAAGTGCAAGTTTTCCATATAAATTGACCTACTGGCTTGAGGCAGGCAGACTGTACTAACCAACCCGCCTTGACACAGGGAGTGGCGGCGATTGGGAGGCCTGGCTGATTATCTTTTGAAGGGTTATGACGGGGTCAGCAAATTCACAGGGACCTCGTTCTTTGCAATTGTAAGTGATGCCGAAAGAATTAATGACTAGCAGCAGACCATCTTTAAATACAGAATTTAGATGTGTTTTGTGATGTGTGTAACATGGCATGAAATTAAGATAAAAGAGGGATTTTTGCAGTACAAAGCAAAAATCCAGGGGGAATAAAGCCATTGAACGTAGAGGTTGATGCTTTGTGAATGGCAGGCTACTGGCATCAAGGGGGAGGAGGATGTCCTACAGGGTCAGAGCCTGCCATCGATCAGCTGCAGCACAGACTTCTCAACTGCAGCACTAGCATAACTTCTGAATGAAGTGGAACCAAGCATCGTGCAGCTTGTGGGGCTGCGTTTTGTTGTGTTACGGAACTCGTAGCTAGGTCCCAGCCATATATCCTGCTATTACCAAGGAGGAAATAAAAAGTTAATACCTTGAAAATGCCAGGAATCTGGGAGTTCCTAAACGAGTAATTCATTTGGTGAACCAGCCTGTTGGTCAGTGCTTTTCATACGCTGACTCAAAATCCAGAAAGCAGACTCTGAGCCCGTGGAATCCAGAGCTAACAATGTCCTCTGATCCCGCTTGGAGGGCGGGGGAGGCAAACTAATGGCAGAGACAGATCTTCCATCTGCCTCTGTGTGTGGTAAAACAACCCAGCAAATTGGAACCGATAGTAGGAATACGGCCTGGATTGCATGAAAGGAGTAAGCAATATCATGTTTCTTGTTCCTCTTCAATCAAGCAACTCCCATCATCTTCCTTTCCTGGCATAAACCTGATACTTGTTTTAGTAACAGATTTGGTGAACAATTCCTTCAGTTGCACTCCCCTTGCAAATAACTTCATGACTTGGCCTTGGAAACATCTCTTTTATTTTGAAGTCAATTTGCTGAGTCCACCTTGCTGTGTACCTCTTCTTTTCACATCCCTCATCTATGTGGTTTTCATTTCCCCCATCTCTTCCACCCTTTCCCTCCCCCTGCCCCCAGTGCATAGCACACCTTTGTTTTCCCTTTACTGCTTTACCACCTGGCCATAGAGAAATACATAGAAGCAGGCTGTCAGGACAAGCCCAGCCTGAGAAAGTCCAACTCCCAGGACCACCCAGACACCAATGGGATGAGGGGAAAGACCAAGCAGCCTATGCCACTGGCACCACTCTCCCATTTCTTCCATGGCATTTTTATCCCCTTAGGAAAAAGTGGTCACCTCCTGGGAGTGGTTTCAGGGTGGGAAAGAGGGTCTAAAGCTGCTCTTCCAGCATCAGGAAGAGCAGGGAAGACAGCGGCTCTCCATGATGCACAACCCTTAGTATCCGAGGCAGTACTATGCAGTGTGTTTGCAACAAAAACTAATCTGGCCTTGCTGGCAGCCACAGCACAGGCTAAACTTGAGTTTCTTGGTTTATGTTAAACCACTTTAAGTCTTAAATTTGAGTAGGAAAAAGTAACAGCCCTCTTTAAGGAGACAGATTGGGTAAGCAGTTGCTTTTTTTTCCTCCTTTCACATCTTTGTTTTGCCAACACAGTCAACCTTAGTATTTTGTGTCAAAGACTTACAGAGATAAGACTACACAAAGCAATTTAATCCTTCAAAATCATGACAAAGGGACTTGCCTATCTTTTACATTATCTCATGCCTTTTAATTGAATGCTGCAACTACAGTTTAATTTAAGTACACAGAAGTGTTGTTTAGCAACTACGAAATTTTCAGGAAATATCCCCTAGTTTGTTTTATTTCCTTAGATTCACTTGTTCCTCTGTACTGCAGGCAACATCAAAGATAAGATTTTTTTTCTTCATGATGAAGATATTGCCAAAAGAGTAACTTCCATAAACAATTTACTTCAGATAACTTAAGCAAAGTACTTGTATCTGACCTTTCAGAGACAAATTTTCATCATCCTACTGACTTCCAGTATGTTCCAACATTCAAATGGAATCAGTCACTAATTACTCCCCTAACCTGCCCTTTTGGGTTAATAGCCTCCAAAGCCTGAAGACATTTGCTATCCATCAGAGAAACTTGGTTTACTCTGCTCACCAACCCCCTTCCTAAGTACACATCCCTCTTCTTCTGGGATAGGGAGACAGTTAAGAGCCAAGTTCCCCTACAGGTAAACCCTGAGCCCCCAGCAGACACCCAGCTGCAGTTTACTAAGACAACTGCATTCAAAGTGGCAGCGGAAAAATAGCTTTAGGTTAAGCAAACCGATATGAAACTGGCAACTTGATTGCACAGCTTTGGATTTGGCTGCTGGTTTTTGTATTTGAGAACTATTTTGTTACCCCAATGGAACAAAAATTTTATGTTCAAGAGAAGGTCTGAATTCTATATCAAGAAACAAAACCAAAAAAAGGACAAAATTTGTTCAGAAAAGTACTGATTTTATTGACTCAAACTGTATTTACACAACACATTCATATGTTCAATATCTTACAGAACTCTGTAAAAAAATGACTGATAAAACTGCAGGAGCCAAACTGAGCCTCAGACTTAAAGACATTGAAATATCTTAAAACGTACTTATGGTTAAGCGGGCATCCAGTTTCACCATCAACTTACATGGCAGTTCTCTGTAGACAAACTCTTCCTAAATCAAACTGAGAAGGTAGAAGGGAAAAGGGGCAGGTGAAAGAGCCAAGTTTTGTGAAGCTAGTACTTGTAAGACCAGAGTTTTGGCTAAACATTCAATGTATTTTGCACTTTTTTTTTTCTCTTGGAAACCAAATGTACATGTACACTTTAGATGAATAATCAAAAAGTTTTTGTACACTTGCATACATTTAAAAAAACAAGAGGGGAAAAAATAAAAAAGAAAGAGACCAGTGCCACAAAGTTTGTGCATGAATCTGAACTGTTACAAACTTTGAGAGGTTCAGTTCTGGCAATCCACTGCAGCTCCAGTCCAATGTATGTTTCTTCAGCTGACAAATGAAAGATGATCATCTTTTACCAGTGAACTGATGGCACCACATATGTTAACTGGGAGCAGAATATCCTTATCACAAGAGATCACTCTTCCACCCATCCCTAATACAGTTTGGTTGAATAAATATTTTTATGTTTCAAAGTACAAACCAGGTGAGTTTGTTTCTTTTCCAGAGTGCAAGTCAACATTACCACGCACTTGGCAGTTAAAATGGCATCCCTCCTCTGATCTGCCTAGCAACCTGCTCATCTGTTGTCTCCTCTTTCTCTTTTTCACGCTCTTTGTTCCAGTCTTTAAGGCCTTCTGGTAATGAAGTATCCTCATCTAAGCTTCCTGTACCTTCAACAAACTCTTCGTAAGTAGACTTTTCTGCAAATGGTCTCGGGCCCAGCAAGTCTAGCATGTCACTTTTATCAAGCACTTCCTTCTCCAGTAGTCGCAGGGCAACCTGGAACAGCAACAAGATGCATCACACACAAAATGCTTATGTTGGCTCTCTTTGTTAGCAGAGTTTGTTCAGGCAGTTTGGAACCAAGTTTGCACAGATTTGTTTGATTAAAACCCAGGTGGCTCAGAGTTCACATAACACAGGATTTTTACCCCAATGAGTATTTAGGTAGCAAAGCCACCATAGTTTTAATCCTACTTCTAAAGACTTGGCACAGTGCCCTCCCTAAGGGCCGCTGGTGCTGCTAGTATTACTTAAGCACAGCAGCCCTTTGCTGCTGCCAGCAGGCTCCTGAAGTAAGACATTAACCTACAGACTGAAACAAGCGCTCCCTTCTTATCAAGCCAGGTGGTTCAGCAGGGCTGCTGTTACCTTGCACCACAGAATGCCTATGTGTACAATACAGTGAAAGCGGTTGTAACCTCTGGTCAGTGACCATGTTGTTGATGCAAACCACATGCAGTGATTTTTTGGGATGGTGACCTGCTGCGCCACCATTTACTGAATCCATGCAAACTTGTCTTTTTGTCAGTAAACTTATCTTTTTGCTGTGTCAGGCTTTCAGGCGCAGAGAAAGGATATGCACACAGGGAAGTGCAGCTGCAGTGAGTCAGGTCACAAGCAGTCAAGGGGCACAAAGGAGGATGGTAGAAAGATTCTTTTTCTTCGAAGTTCAAAAGGAACTGAGAGAACGGGAGTTGTATGTACTTCACTTCTCAGAGAGCTTCTCTCAGCCCAGTGAGTTGGAATCTTGGTGTTTTTGTGTCTGTGTCCTTGTCACACTGTCTAGTACTATTGAAACCTGCTTTAGTAAACTGACTCTTCCCTCCAACTGCAATTAATAGTGACGTTATAAACAGGGAGAGATGGTAAACCACATTCACAAGAACCTCAGAACTGTTCCAACACAAAAAGTTTCCACTAAAATAAGTCTACAACATGCTCAAGATTATAATGAAGTAGTTCTTGAGCAAGCTTCCTCATGTAGTCCCCATTTTTAACCTACTCAGTTGAATTTAGATTCCAGCTTATCAGCTGGAATTTGGTGGCTAAAAATAACAGTAGTGCTCACCTTCTCCACTTCTGCTTTCTTCTCAGTCAGAAGACTTAATGTCCTCTCATAAGCAATGTTAATAAGTGACCGTACTTCTTCATCTATCAATCTGGCAGTTGCCTCACTGTAAGGTTTCTCTAACACCATGTCTCCTTGACGAGGTAGGTCAAAGGAAATCTGCCCTACTTTTTCATTCATACCAAACTGAACAATCTGAAGGGAAAAAAAAAATCAAAGGAGAGAGATATTTTAAGGTACTTTAGTATAAAATCTGGTACACGAAACTGAAGGATGAAGTCATCAGTTCACTATGATCCAATCTTTTCCTCTCAGACCAACCCTCCCCTGAAAACTCAAGTTTAAACTACCTTAGCTGAATTTCAATTTAATCATTAAAAACAAGAATGAAATACTCAAACACCACCATTTAAAGATGGGTACTCATGAAAGCAACCAAGTATTATGTGCAAGTACTACTATACTGCAGAAAAAACAGCCTTCATTATGCAGTAAAACTCTTTTCCTTTACCAGAAATATAAACATTTTCCAATTCAAAATGCTTCAAGTGTTTAGCATACTCCACTTGCCCATATCGCTAAGTTATCATAACAAAGTCAAAGGTCTTAAGATTTTGTCCTATCACGTCTCTGGAGGCAATTAGGTGATGCTTTGTATTGGTAAGTTTTCAAATTACTCATCTATACTAGTTAATACAGTACAAACTAAATTTCAGCAACCTTAACTGTCAACAAACAGCTTAAATACAAGGTTTTCTTCATTTAGTTACACATGTGAATCCAAGCTGCGTCTTCAAACAGGGCACTGTAAAAGTGGATTAGATGATCAAATCTAAGCACTAAATTCCGTTTTAAAGGTATGTCATTTCCACACGTATCTGAATCCAGCTGCAGCATGTATGTTCCTGCAGGCACATGCAGGATAGTGACCAAAGCCTAACACATGGAATCCTGTTGTAAGAACATAATGAAGTACTAGATTTGTTAGCATTTCTACACAACAGCAGCACAGGGTTTAGCCATAGTTTTTTGAAACTAGGCTTTTGAGGGAACATACCTGATCAGATTGCACCCTTTTAAGATATTAGCGTTAGGTGGTAGGTAAGGAAAATTTTAAGGAGCACACCAAACAACTGCACATACCTGAGCGTATGCACTCTGGGTCACCTTCTTCAAGTCATCTTGGGCACCAGTTGTAATTCTTCCAAAGAAGATTTGCTCAGACACACGTCCTCCCAGAGTCATGCACATTCTGTCAAGCAGCTGCTCTTTGGTATAAAGATACTGTTCTTTGGGTAAATACTGAGCATAGCCCAGTCCTTTACCACGTGGGATAATAGATACCTACAATAATAAAAATTAACAGAAGGCTACAACTTCAAAGCATTAAAACCAGAGAGCATTCTTTGGTCTGACAATTTTTAAAACCACAACCTATACCATACTCACCCTTGCAGTTTAATTCAGACATTCTCATTTACAGTTTTACCCTCATTGTGATTTATCCTTAAAAGCCCTGGCTAGCTCTAACCTGAGATAACAGCTGCTAGAGTATCTGGAAAAGAAAGGCAAGACTACTGTCATCTCTTTTCCAAAGGTTCTATGGTATTTTTTTGATCTTATAAAGAAAACCCACAGTTCTTTTAGAGTTACATATTGGGCTTTAAGTATTCTATAGCACATGTAGCACTTCTGTATCTTTAGTATTCTGATTAGCTGGAGGAGCTTCCATGTTTACTACATGTCCTTCCTTTCAGCAGCAAATTGTACAAGATGAATTTTAAGCTTGAAAATCAGATGAGGTTAAGAACAGAGCCAAGCAAAGCCGTTTAAAAAAAAACAACCAACAAAGAAAATTCGGGAGATCAGCGCGCTTCTTCCTTTACCTTTGACTTGTCAAGCTGTGCATCCAAAAAGCAAATTAAACTACAATCAGCCTCTAGAACTGAGGCCACTAAAAGCCTCAGAGAAAAAGCAGCTGTCAAGGCAGGCAGACTTACAAGCCTATCAGGTCCCTTTAACTTTCCAAGGACATACTAAAAACACTGTAACAGCCAAGTCAGAAACAGTTAAGAAAGCTAAAAGAAGTGAACCAAAGTAGTACTCTCAAGTTTACACACTTACACTGTCTTATGGAGATTATATTTTAATATCCTCTTGGCACTGTTGGGGGCAGCGGGATGTAAAGAAAAGAGGAAAAAAATGCTTTTCATGCTACTATTATTTTCATGCTACTAGTTTAAATTAGTTTACCTTTAGGAGTGGGTCAGCATGTTCTAAAAACCATCCTGCAACTGCATGACCTGCTTCGTGATATGCTACTGTCTTTTTCTCCTCTGGTTGCAGCACTTGAGTTTTCTTTTCCAAACCTTAATGAAATAAAAATCACACTTTATATATACACACCTTTCTCCATTGAAACACCTTATCTCACTTGGAAAGACAGTGTGCAATACTTAGGTGCCGTGTACATGATCTATTGAAAAAGTTTAAAAAACCCCAAAACTTGGAAGTTTTAGGAATCTGTATCTTCCAGGTTTTACTGTAAAGCTGCCCTTGATTAGGTTTTTCTAGTTTCGGAGTATAAGTTCTTAAGCACATTTCAACATTTAAACATTTACACTTTAGAAATCCAACACTTTTCCAGACTATTCCAGACTAACAGCAGTTAAAAGCACTGCTGAATCCAAACAGCTATTCCTTTTGCCACTTTGAAGAAATTATTCACGTGTCCTGATGAAGTTCCTCTCCCTATCTCTTTCTCCATTACAGAAGTCAGCAATATAGACAAGATACTTCTTTCCTAAAGTTCAAGTGAGTTTAGGAAAGAAAAAATAACAAGCAAAACCCCTCAACCTTCAGCAGAGGGAAGATTCAAACTTTGTGTGTATATATATATCTCTATGTATCCATCCAAATTTATATACACACACACATATAAATAAAGGAAGTCACAAAAGGAAGTATTACAATTTTTGAGAAACAATTGATGCAATTCACCTACCTCCAATAACTCTTTCAATTGCTTGCTCAAAATGCTTTTGATTTATAGCATCTGAGAGATGCCTTGCAGCAATTAAAGCAGCTTCATTACAGACATTAGCAATATCAGCACCTAAAATCAGAGGAGTGAATTACTCATCATTTGCAACAACTTTATCAGTCTAGCGTGGAATTATCTAGAATTAGATTTCTATAGATTCTCAGAGCTTGAACATCCAAAGGAAGGCTCTCTGAAACAGTGCATTACACACAGCATCATTCTTTAAGGGGTATTTAAATACACATACTATAGTTTAGGATTTTTCTCTCAAGTAGACAGCTACCAAACAACGTACTACCAGCGAAGTACTTCTCTGATACCACCTACCCCCTGTTCGAGCTGCCTACCTGCAACAGACTATACTTAGACTAGTATATATGGAGCAGAGTAAGTTTCCCACTTACGGATTCAGTTTAGCTCAGACCTTGATGCATCTCTAGAGATTATTCTTTCACTGCTGGCTTCAAGCCATCCACTACTTGTTAATGTTACTTGCAGTAATGCTATTGAGATAACTTAGTTAGAACATCATTGGTACAACTGCCAGAAACCTTGACAATCAAGCCTCAAAAACAGTTTTATAAGGACACAAAACCAGTGAAGAATTCAACGCTGGTCAGCACAGATTTTCAATGGATTACATTACAAACCCATAATGGAAGTTTTCACATCCATTCCTAACTCAACACAAGGTTATAGTAAATTCTCCAGAGAGAAGTTTTTACATCCAGAAACAAATCCTCCAATAGAATACGCACATACCATTCACAAACCCCAGATCTTCTCTATCAGTGTTCAAAGAGCCAAACAAACATATTAAAAGGAGGAAAACATGAGTGCTAGCAATGAGAATTCTCTGGATTGCATTTGCTGAAGACAGAAGGAACAGCCATTTGGTATATCAGACTGATGGAGGCAGACAAGACTTTAGACCCTCAGGAATCTCCTACTTGCTCAAAGAGAATTTCATGCTGTACCAGTATATAAGAGTGCCACCCAGGAGATGAGGTGCAAGAAAACCAGAACAGGGAAATAAAGTATCCACAGCTTATGTAGCAAACACAGAAGAACAGTGGCATTAGGAGTCACTTACCAGAAAAACCAGGCGTAAGTGATGCGAGTTTTCTTGCTAGGTTATCTTTATTTAAGACGGTGTCTAATTTCAGGGGTCTAAGGTGAACTTTGAAAATAGATGCTCTTCCTTTTATATCTGGGGGTCCTTTAAGATTAAAGAAGGCGGCTTTTACTTTTCACATATATGTATTCTAATTGAATGTATAGAAGGAAGTTACACCTGTCAATTGCTGCAGTCAATTCAGCAGTATTCTACAAATGCAGAAGCATAGTGATGCAGATAAAACTTACCAATATAAATCTGCCTGTCAAAGCGTCCTGGTCTCATCAGAGCAGGGTCTAAAATGTCTGGCCTGTTAGTACCTGCCAAAATTACTACATTTGTGGTTGTATTAAATCCTGTTGAAGAAAAGTAATAAAGAAAAAAGTTATGTAAATATTATTTTTAAAGAAAAAAAAAACACCAAAACGTAAGACTGTCCACTTTACAGGGCCACACAAAAACTGTCAGTTTAAACAAATCATCTTAAAGCTGAAAACATTTTGATTTAACAATGGAACAATATTTTAATAAGATGTAAAAAAAAATGACCCTCAGCTCTGCTAAATACTATCTCAAATCCTACTTCATCATCAAAATACAACAAAAGATTAACTGCTCAGGAAACTGTAGAACCAGCATGTCTAGCACTTTTTTTATTGGTATGATTGAGATGAGTGGTCTTATGCAAAGATTCTCCTTCCCCGTTCAACTAAGACAAAGGGTATCAAATGCAGAATGATGGTTCTTTTTTTCTGAATGAATTGTAGCAAAACATCAAGCTGCAGGAAAGTGAGTCACCACTTTTCATTTTCAGAAGCAAGGACATAAAATTTATATTAAAGCCAGAACCGAAATCTTGGTTACCAGGTCTGAACAAGTATAGTAGTTCCTTTCCTTACCCTTGTTCTTATAATGTAGTATTGGGCCTTAAATACTTACCATCCATTTCTACCAGAAGCTGATTGAGCGTGTTCTCTTGTTCACTTTGTCCACCAAAGTTGCCCCTTCCTCTCTTCCTTCCTACTGCATCTATTTCATCAATGAAGAGAATGCATGGGGCATTTTTACGAGCAAGAGCAAATAAGTCTCTAACCTTAAGAGGAGAAAAACAAAATATATTATCAGATTGGTTTGTAATTGTTCAGACCTGGGGGTAGGTCTGAGAAGAGGTACCTCAGTAGCAGTACCCCTGTTACAGAGCAGGGTCATTAACAGTGTTTGCCAGTCTACAGCCAGCTCTCAAGGCAATGGTAAGATAGACTGTAGCTGACACTCAGCAAGAACCACTGGTGGAGGGCTCATCAGTTACTGCCACTCTCTCAACCCAACTACCTGTATTAAATAACTTAAAAGCCTTAAGAAATAACCACTTCTCCCAAATAATTGAAATAATCTTCAACTTCAGCTCAAGTCATCCAAAGCTCAGAGATTTAAAGCAAAATTTATCTTCTAAGCTCTTCTTTAATGCTCAGCATTACAAGTGGAACTGGAATGTGAACCAGTTTGCTACCATCAGGAGTTCTTCATACTAAGGGAATTAAAAATTTTAAGTTTTCCTGCAATTAGAACAAGGTGATGTTGCTCCTACAGTGAATTTAAGGCTTACAAGCTCCTACCCTTGTACTCAAACAATATGTTGTTAATAAACACTGACTCTTTGCCATCCCATCTCATCTTTATGTGGGCTAGGAAAACTGAATTCACCTCCAAAGATTTATTTGGAAATTAAATTCTGGAAAAAAATAGAAGAGGCATGCCCAAATTGCACAATATATTTTGAGCCTTCAGATTTTAAAAGGGGTATTACCTAACAGATGCTACTGTAGTAACTGCAGCACAAAGTGACTGGCTTTAAGCTGCAACACTACAGTGTCACTGGCATTGCAAATGTTATCACCAGGACCTCACTAAAACCAGCTCGGTGAGTTCACAGATCCACAGCTGATCAATTGAACTGGAGCAAACAGGAAATGAAAAGTTATGGAAGAATTTTGACCTGAATGGGAGTTACACACAGGTCTGACAGCTTTGCCATTTTGCACATTGAGATGCAGTTACAGAAGGCTTCTCTGGACAAAAAAGTACAGCATGATGTGAAGTGATCCAAATTTTGGACAGCACTCACTACTACAGAAAGTCATTTTGATTTGCATTCAGAATTTAAAAAGAAGTACAATGAACACGGAGTGAGATGATAATCAACGAAAAAGTGTCAGACGCTCACCCATCTTTCAGTTAGAAACATACAACTACTTCTCAGACAGATTAAAAGTTACCATACACTAACAAAGCCCAAAGCAAAGGAACCCAGGCTGTTTAAGCTGTTTTAATTCAAGCATATCCTACTTTACAAATAATCAATGTAGATTCATTAACTGTCCTAATTACTAAATTCATAGAAAGTGAAGTGAAAACACTCTCATGTTGTTTTCTACAGGCACCAGAAGTTATTTAGTGTTGAAACCGGGATTCATAGCCCAAACACCAACTGTTACATCAACACACTTGAACTAAGAGCTGGTAACTTTTCTCTGCCAGTCTGTGCAGATGGCTAAGTCACTTTGCCATGGGGCATTTCAGGGAGGTATTGGTAACTAGTGACAACGTAGTTTTCAAGTACCATTATTATTTCAGGATAACAAGTCATTTTCCAGAGGATATGGATCAGTTTCTTACTGTTTCTCAGTAAAGCCCCTTCTAGAACGCATGCTCCTTTTTTCAAACCCCACCCATCTTACATACATGGTCATTACCTCCATATCCTCTGGCTTTTGAGCTGTCACAATCCATGATTTTTATGCTGTTACACTATTTCTGCATCTAGTTCCCCACTCTATATACCCTTTTCCCTCCACAGCAGCTCCTTTTGCCAATTTCCTCGCACATTTCCAGTCTCTCCCCGCATTCTCACTGAAGCCTCCACTCCCAACTAGCTCCTGCATTTAACCTTCTGAACAGCGACTCTTATTCCCAGTTACAAGCTCTGTGCCTGCCTCTGTGGGTTGGTCCTCTACCCCCTTCCCTTTTTTTAATTTTCAGAAAACCCAGAAGTACGTGGTTTCACTCCTCTTTTCCCACCTATACTATGGAAGAAGTCCAGTAAAAGACCACTGGAACAGACCGAGGCTTGTAAGTGGCAGACATGCACCAAGCTGTGACACAGGACCAAATATTGGAGAGCTTATCTGGATGAGAACTGCAGTTTTCCATTTGTTTTAAGAACTTAGTGAAAAATGAGTTTTCCTGTGAATTTTTATAGGACATAAAACTGCATATTTAGCTGGTAAAAGACATTCCCTGTCGAATTTCAAACTGAAATCGAGACCCTAAGACACTTCCATTTCATGCTAGCAGCACTAGTTTTTAAACACAAGTAAAACCCATGGTACACTTCCTTAAGTCTTTTCACTCAGTTTGCCACAAACAAATCGTACATTTTCCGAGAGTGACACCTTGCAGTATACTTTTTAAGACTTAAGACAAGATAGTTGAAGGCTGGTGAAAGGTGTGAGAAGGTATGTTGGGAATAGCATGTAATTCTTTTTGTGTTACACACCCAGTTCATAAAATGTTATCAGTAAATTGTTTATAGAACATTTTCAGTAGACTTAAGTGTCCCTCCTTCCTAAACAGATTTAAAAATGAATTTCTGAAATGCAGTTGTACTTAATAATGGTAAAAGAAAATATGGATCCACAGAGCTAACTCCCTTTACCTAGTATGCTTTTAATGAGCTATTTTAAGAAAACTAAAGCAAAAGAGGACAAAAAAAAAGTTATTTAAAACACCTATCATTAGTTACCAATCATTAGTTGCATGACCCTTGGACTCCTAGTTCAACTAGAAGCCTGTGTGCCTTGGATAACTATTTATATTCAAGAGTTTGAGGAAAAAAAAAACAAAAAAGAAAAAGAGAGATCAAAGTTCTTCCAAGAAACAGGAATGGTTTAGAGTAGGTGACAACATTCCCATAGCTGTAGTCAAACAATATACTATTTCTGACCCAGCCAGTAAATTTACTTCAAAGCACAGCTTGGAGAATTCTGTTATGTTTTCTTAAGTTCTTGCAAAGAGGTAAATCCTTAAGGTCCTGATGGTCTGCAACCAGGATGCAGGTCTGCATTAGTTCCTTTCATGAACAGCACGTACATGATTCTGGTGTTTAGACAAGCATCTGACATCACTTGTAAGTAAACTGCATAAATGAATGAACTTCAGCTGCATTCAAACTCTTTGCCTCTGAAACCTGACAGCAACCTTTCAGCAACCAATATGAAATAAGAGAGTAACAGCAGAGACTTACTCGAGCTGGACCCACGCCAACAAACATCTCTAAGAACTCCGAGCCATTGACTGTGATAAACGGAACATTAGCTTCTCCAGCTGTAGCTTTAGCTAGAAGCGTTTTCCCAGTACCTGGAGGACCTGTCAGAATTGCCCCCTGCAAAAGAAAGTGTTTTATTTTCCTGTTGGAGAAAACATAACCCTAGCATATATTTTACTTAAAAGATCTATGTGTGGTGAGGCCCTGGCACAGGCTGACCAGAGTAGCTGTAGCTGTCCCCTCCCTGGCAGTGTCCAAGGCCAGGCTGGGTGGTGCTTTGGGCAACCTGCGCTAGTGGAGGGTGTCCCTGCCCATGACAGTGGGGTTGAAACTAGATGGGCTTTGAGGTCCTTTCCAACCCAAGGCATTCTATTATATCTAGTCCACTGTCTCTTCTTCCATCAACGTCAAAATTGTGCACAAAAATAAACTGAAGATTAATCTCTCGTTTAAACCAACAAAAGGGGAAAAATAGATACAACAATGTCATGTTGTCAATATTTACAGAACGGTGCTTTCTTTCAGACACCTTTCAGCCCATATGATCAGGTGGGCTCTCTCAATAGCACAGTCAAAAGGCAATTCGGTAACAGTCATATACAAGAACAAGGCACACATACATTTTATGTATCAATTCTGTCACATCAAGTATTCCATGAGGCAAATCTTCTGGTATCACAACTATACTGTTGGCACTTAATGCCTCCAATTTTTTCTGACTGCGTGAAGAAAAGCATTGCCTATGTAAACATTCCTAGGACAGTTTAGAATACCAAGAGTAACAAAAAGAGTAGTCTTATCTGATAAACCACTGTTCCCTTACCTTTGGAATTTTTGCTCCCAGATCTTCATATTGCTTGGGATTTTTCAGAAAGTTAACAAACTCCATTATCTCTAATTTTGCCTCCTCACAGCCAGCTACATCTTTGAACTTAACATCTATTTCATCCTTAAGGACTTTGGCTGTGGTTTCACCCACACTGAAAAGTCCACCCATTCCACGCCCTGTTCGACCTAAGCCTGCAGGACCTCTTCTTAACGTGTACAGTAAAGAACCAATAATCAGGATGGTTGGCAGCAAGCTCAGGAGAAAGGATCTGTGAATTAAAAAAAAAAAAAAAAGGCAGAAAAATATTTATTACACAACTCCATTATGGCATGTAACACACAAAAGGTTGGTTCCATCATAAGCAAACAAATTCAGGACTAATATTCTATTGATTTGCAATGTTTGCATTTTTTTGCAGGTTGTTCACATTGGGAAATAACCAAATTAAATTTGTGAAGAAGTTGGTTTATTGCTTGTTTTTAAACTAAGCACATCAAGTTGGGTCTATGGCTTCCTGACAGGGAGTGAAGGAGCAGGTGCCAATCTCCTCTGGTGACCAGTGATAGAACCCAAGGGAACATGACGAAGCTGAGACAGGGGAGGTTTAGGCTGGACGTTAGGAAGAGGTTCTTCACTGAGAGAGGAGTCGGGCACTGGAACAGGCTCCCCAGGGATGTGCCCACAGCACCCAGCTTGGCTGAGTTCAAGAAGTGTCTGGACCATGCACTCAGTCCCATGCTCTGACTTGGCTGGTCCTGTGTGGAGCCAGGAGTTGGACTTGATCCTTATGAGTCCCTTCCAACTCTGGAGAGTCTTTGATACCAGGTGACACTGAGTTTCACAGAGGAAAACTAAGTCACCTAGTAAACAGAACTAGCTCCCTTGGCATCCTTCAAAGATAAATTCACAGGACTAGTTATGCACATTGTTATAATCTCAAAAGAAGTTGCATTAGGTAGCCTAAGGCTCGTGTATGCTACAACTTCAAGCAGAAATGGTTCTCCAAGATATTGCTCTTCTCCTCTTACACTATTAATTTTTACATCTTATTTTCTCAGTGTCTCTATTTCCCTCCCCTACTAAGGTGGAAGGATTTTTTGTTCGTTACTCATTACCCTTCACTGTCTGTCCTCCAGCTTTCTAGCACAGCTCTATACAAGCCAAAAAGCCTATTTTTTTTCTAACTCATTGACATAGTATCCAAGCCCTGCAGATTTTTCTGTGACAAGACCTTCAAGGAGAAGCTCCCAAGAGGTTCTGTCCATCCTCAGTGAAAACAAAACACTGAAAAGAAGTGCTACTGTAAGTGATCACAGGATTACCAAGCTTTTCTCACATCCTGCATTTCTAGGAAGAAGAGGAAATGAAGGGTTTTTCCCTATCCTATGGTATTTGGCAGACTCTGATCCAGCAGGGAACAGCTGTACTACAACCACATAGCTGATGCCCTATCATGTTTCTCGTGCCATTTCTGGAGCAAAGCAAGAAGTTACAAGCAATGTATTATATGAAGAACAGATACCGAGGAGGAAAAGACTAGAGACTGTGGTCAGAAAGAGGGGTTCAGCAAGTAAGAGACTTGTGTGAGGTTCAACAAGTAATAGGAACTGACATGCTTTTCTCAGTATTTCACGAGAAGCCTCAGGCTGAATGCAGACTTGTCACACAAGCACCACATTGCCCTGCAGATGTTTGTTCTCCCCTCCCATCCTCTTTGTTTAAATAAGGCCTCGACAGGTTTATTTATGGACTATCCTTAAGGGCATGCTCCATTATATAGAAACAGATGAATGACAGTTTGTAAAAGAACAAAGGGACAGAAAACCTCTATCTGAAGTTGCAGGATGATCCAGAGTTAAGGCTACAATTTATTTCTGTTGCCACCAAGACAAACAGGCTGCAGCAGCTCACGCTGCAGAGATAAACAGAACTTTCCCCTTCTCCTGGTTCCAGCTAGGACAGAGTTAATTTTCTTTCTAGCAGCGAGGAATGCCTTGTTTGGGAGTCAGGATAAGACCAGCACTGATAATATACAAATGTTTTTAGTGTCGCCAAGCAGTCAAGGACTTCTCAGTTGTTCATGCTGCCCAGCTAATGAGAAGGTGGGGGGCACCCAGGATG
This sequence comes from Heliornis fulica, assembly GCA_013399135.1. Taxonomy (NCBI): domain Eukaryota; kingdom Metazoa; phylum Chordata; class Aves; order Gruiformes; family Heliornithidae; genus Heliornis; species Heliornis fulica. The sequence goes on along the minus strand of VXBZ01008838.1, from coordinate 793,742 downwards.
CTGGGAGTAGACACAGTCAGGACAGGTGACCCCACAGTGATATACTGTGCCAATTACACCATGGTCAAGTCCTACTATTGTTATCTCTCTCTCCTGTCCCAGTAAACTGTCATTATCCCAACCCTCAAGGTATGTGTTTTTTTTTTTCCAGTATTGTTTTCTTTTCCCTCCATTCCCCCTCACCCCTTCCAATTTAGAGAGAACAGCTGTGTGGCGTTCAGCTCTTGGCTAGGGTGAAACCACAATATCAAGAATGGAAACACAAGAGGCAGCAAACGAGCCTTCTTCATTAATAATATGAGTTACTACACCCAAAGTTAAGTTTCCTGATGGCACAAAACCTATTTCACAGGCATCACTGGAAGCAGTTTTCAAACTGCTTGCTTGAAACAAAAAGGAATCAATTGTTGGAATACAAAAATAAGCTATTCAGAAAACCACATCAGAGAAGCATTTCCAGTCTCTTCTAAAGTCCAGGTCAATAAAACCCAGCTACTAATACTAATAAAGAGAATATAAATCTTGTACTAGAGCCATTATTACCTACTGGGGAAGCAACGATGCTGAAAATCCAACGTCAGTACTACTGTGAATTTAGAGATTAAAGTGTGATGCACCTTCTTGTTTCTGCTAACAGGCAGGATGGTGTGATCTACTTAGTAATTTCTTCCCTTGGCAAGGCCAGAGAATTTGGCTTCTGTTGAATTCATGGGCAGAAACGGGTGCCTGTTATACCTCAGTCAATACAGCGCAGTTTTATGGCATATTTTGTCCGTTCAAAAATCTGCATGAGGGCCATTCCTGAAGCTCTGCTGATGTGCCTGACCAACTCCTCCTCTACTACAAATAGCAGAAGGGCTTAAATGAAAGGAGGACTAATTGTAAACAAACATGTATGTAATAAGGAGCTATATTTAGGGTAAGAGGATACACAAGACTTCTACACAAAGTACTGAACAGCTCCTCTTACAGCTAACATCCAAAAGCCAGCCAGGCAGACTGTTACTCTGATAATACTGCCACCTAGAGAAGCATAAGGCTCACCTCTTATAAGCCCAGTTCTCTGCTGTTAACACAACCTTTTTTAAAAATAAAGAGACTTTTTAAAAAGCAAATTCTTACCCATCACTCTCTGTTGAGTAGACTACAGGCAATCTGTTCTCCACTTCGATTCCCAGATCTTGCTGCACGGTTTCAAGATTCCGCTCAAAAGTGTCCACACTACCAATATTAAACCAGACGTACTGCTATAAAAAAAAAAAGCAGAGATCACCACAAAGTGCTCTATTTTATTTCCACTTTTAACAAATACACAAACAATTCTCAGAACAGATTCAGGCCAAGTTTAAGCTGCCTTGTAAAGTGGCTGATACAAGATGCACATAATAAATCTAAGGCCTACCAAACTGAACACAGTTTATCTGCCACGGCTTCTACAAAGATCATACATCAAATACTTTTGGGGCATTTTAACTAGACTCAAGTTCCGGTATTTTATCCAGGAACTACCAGGAGAGTAGACAAACAGATATTAGGAGGGATCTATGCAGTCAGAATAACACAGAGCACTGAACCAGCAAACCTAACAGCCATACAACTTACCCTATCACTTGAAGGTCTCAGCCTTTCCAATTTAGAAAGGTAATTCTCTAGTTTTAGAGTCCATACTAGCTTTAAAGTTAGCTGTCTTTACAACAGACAATATGAACTTACACTATACACAAGGATAAAGATAATCCAGACATTCTTAAATCACTGATATTCAGTTTTTCAAGAAAATCTCCCCTTTTGCACCATGACCTGCCCAACTTGCCCTTACTTATCCTAACATTGAAAAAGAAAAAGTAGTCATAAATATTAACTGATTGAGAAACTAAGGCAACTGGTGGTATGTGGGCTAAAGAGTAGGTGTATAAATAAGTCACACTGAAACACACTGATGAAGTAATTGCTGCACTTTACCCCAGAGGGACTTGCAGAATGTGTTTCAGAAAGTCAGTTAAATTAAAAAAATACTCCACCACCTAGGAAGAGGTAACCTAATAAAACTTCTAATGCTTCCTCTACATTTTCCACATTGTATGAAGTGGTTTGTAATTTTCTTTTTTTTTTTAATAAATGCCTGCCCTTGAGTATTATTCCTTGAGAACTTTTGCCTATATCAGTCTGTTCCTCACTGTGTTACTGGAAAAGTAACTCCCTGAAATAAGTACTTTTCTCAAGAAGACCACCTCTTAGCTTAGTTTTAAAGACTATAATATCAAATGGAGTTAAAGTTACACATTCATCTTTTTTTTCTCAAAATAACTGAGAACATCCAGAAGCATGCAGAATTAACTTTGGGACTTCTTGAGTAGATAGAAAACAGAAGTTATAGATACATAACCTCCAGCAATTTCTTACTCTTCCTGTTTAAGTATCTGTATTCAGAGCGTGGTGCTGGAAAGGAACTGCCTGGCTGAGTTTTCAAATACGTGGCAAAACAACTGCTAAAGCGAAAACACACACAATATAAAATAATGTAACTGTAAGTCAGAAAACATATTTTAGATTATTATTAATGTTCCAGACAAAGCTTTCTGCATCAAACTTTACCTAAAAAGATTACTTTACTGCTGCTAATGTCCCATGTGTATGTATTAAAAACATTTACCCATTCATGAGGAGACTTTCCTGAAACAAAGACCACTCTAACAAAGCGCTTGTTCACCACTTCCAGTCTGTCCACCTGTAGGAGGAAAGAACAAAACCTGGGATGTGTCAGAGCATACAGTCATCACACTTCGACCACCGCCAGGAGCTACATACACTGAACACAAACCTGTTCTGTTTTTCAGTAAGGAGAATGAAATTCATGTTGTAGATCAGGATGGTTACACAAGCTACAGTTTGTCGTTAGCAACGGTATGAGGAATCACGCATGTAATCAGTAAGCAAGGAATCCAGGCACATTAGAATTTAGACAGAAAGGACCACCTCATAACCCTTTTCAGTGAAACAAACCCACAACAATGCACAGCTCTGCCCAGGTCACAGGACAATGAAACAGTTAATATTTACCTATTTTTTCCAGGGGCCAAACACTAAAAAGCAACCAATCACGTAACTACAGACTCTTGTAGCAGCTTCCTAAAGAAAACTAACCAAAGTGAAGGAAAACTTAACTTTGCTCTTACCTTTTTCTTAAAGAATTTTAAGCTAGCAATGGTTCTACAAGTTGGACTTGAAATGTACAAAGGCTAGTAAGGTTGTTCCCCTGAACTCACTACTTATGGTCACATCTGGTAGAATTGAAGCAAAACACTGGCTAAGAAGTCGCTCCAGATCTAGTCTGACTTCATGGTAAACTACCCCAACATCTCTGTTTTGAAATGCATCTAACCCCAGTAGTGCCTATGCCTTCTCCTCATTAACTGTCCACCACTACATTGTTTGCCAGCTACATGATTAGTGTATCTTAGCATGTGAACTAAAGTCCCAAAAGACTTGGTTTTGTGCAACAACTCACTTCCATAACACTTTTCTGCAATAAGGCTTCAGGCTTCCTTCACTTTAACAGTTAAGCTTATCTTCATACTAGTGTGCTAGTGTCGTGCTGCTTCACAACAAATATACAGTATGGTTTCTTCAAAAGATGTGCACATAATTGTCAGTTAAGAACTGGACTGTAAGACCCACTCTAGGCAGAAGGGGAGAAGCATACAGAGCAGCTCTGCATAGAGTAACGAGGGAGGAAGCAACCTATCTAGCAGTTTACCAACATAGTGGAGGGATAGGAAACATGCCACGAACACAAAATCCACGTCTGAAACCTAGAGGAGGAAGCAAGTCAATGTTTTCCTCACCTGCAGGCAAAGCCACTGACAGAGAGGTAACAAAGCCAAGAACTAGTGGTTCCTGAACTGGAAAAGGCTTGTGTAAGGCAATCTCCTGAACCTTGGGGCACCACCAACCTATTTCTCTAGCATGGAAAGCTGCCAGGTTCTACAGATATATAGGGCACTGATGATAAACTTGATTGCTCCAGTAGTGGCTCCAGGTAAGAAGGAAAGAATAAATATTAGAGGAAATAAAATAAATAAAGGACGTTATTCAGCAACAAAATTATACCAGTTTCCTTGAAGAGATTCTTCCATTCCTCACCTCTGTTCAACACTGCTGCTTCTCAGATTCCCTGAACTACTGATTTAAGGTATGAAACAAGCAGATTTTTTTTCCCTTCAGGAGGGTGGTCTCATGGAAATGCTTGAGGTTAGGAGTACACTTCTTCCCAAGGCAGCTGGCCTATCTGCTTAAGCCATGAACTGGGCTTACCTGTGTTCTAAGACTGTACCCTGAGAGACTGTGCTTACACCATAACTATTACTTCAACTAACACTTACGTGAGCATTAAGTTCTGTCCTAAGATGTGCCCTCCCTCTCCTCTCGAACTGACACACATCTTCACATAGCCACCCAGAACATCACAGCAAGGAACTTGAGATGAATGCTAATTCTTTTCTCCCTCACAAGTTACTTCAGCCAGCTCTCACTCCAGAGATACATGAGTACAAGTAGGAAGGCAGAAACAAGCATCTTCAGCACATCAATTTTTCATTTTAATTCCCTTTGCTACTCACCACTCCTTTAGAAAGGTAACTATTGACAAAGTCTTTCCAGGTGATTTCTCTCCCAGGGACCCTGAAGAAGAAGTAGTATACAACCATCGTCCAGAAAAAAGAACTTCCCACTACGTACATCCGAAACTCCCTGACATCCCATGGAATGTCACCCTAGGAAATGGAGAAAAGATTTAGAGTCTGTAATACAGTAAGTATTACAAAGAGGTTCTAGTATCTACTTCTGGCTTCTACTTCCCAGCCCTCAAGGTTACCACAGAGAATGTCAAAGATAAATGCATTTTTTTTTATATGAACACACTGCTATAATCAGTGTGTTCATATATAACTGAGTAATTACAGCTGACAAAACCAGCATTAGTATAAGACACTGAAAGTGTTTAACAAATAGTAATTGAGTAATTTTGATCTATAAACTACTTTAAAAAAAGTTTTGCCATCTGTTATACAACCTTTCTCCTTCCATTCTAAAACCATTTTCCCTGTCCTCCAGAACTACATACATGCAAGACTGACAAAAATAAAGGAAAAGACTAACAAAAAAAGCAACCCAGGAAGGAAGAAAAAAAGAGAATACCAAGTAAAATAAGAAAAGCCCCAAGACTCCACTGTAAGAATACTGACTACTAACAACTATATTCATACAGATTAAAAACTCCTTTTAAGTTCCTGAACCAGAGTTAGATGCCTCCAAATGGTTACACAAAACTTATTTATTAAATGCACTGAGTGTGGAGCCACCTAGAGCCAGTTACTATGAAATACTGCACACAGGAGGCTTAAGGAAGATCTAAGCAGTCAGAACCCAGCCCTAAAAAGCTAAAAAACAACCAAACCCATGCAAGGTTATTTCATTGTCACAACATAGTACCATAAAGAAAGATATTTTAAAGTCAAGACCTTCTGTAATCTGGTCCACCAGTTTGTTTCTTCTTTCTTGCCACCTTTTTTTCCACCACTGCCACCTCCTCCACTACTAGCCCCACTAGGCTGTCGGGCACTAGCTTGCTTTGCTTCTAAGAAAAACAGAGACATTTTTATTTTGGTGTAAAACTTACACCAACCTCACACTACTTCTCATTAGTTTTAAAATTAAAGAGTAGTTCTGGAAAAAGATAAATCATTAGCTTGCAATACTACAATAGTTAGAAGATGCGAGAAGCTGCATTTTCCCCAAGAAAAACAGGTAACCAACTATGTATCTCATACAGTTATGAGCAGAAGTGAGGTCTGTTAATGGTGCCCAAGTGTCCTCAGTTCCACAAAGAGCTGAAAAATGTTTCCAATATTAAAAGACAAAAAAAAGCCTGATATAGAGACTACATGAAACTTACTTCTACTGCACTAATCCAAGGTATAGAAGATTCTAAACATACTGTAGGGGGAAGATTCATGGGGCTTTGCATTAGTTTTAGGTGGTACAAGTGTGTGGTTGTGTTTTTGTGGGGTTTAAGATATTATTTTATTTCAGTGTTTGGGTTTTTTTAAACCCACACCATATGCTCTAAGTAACAACTTGTGTAATCCACCCCTCCAGTCACTCTATGGTCCTCTTAAAACTCGGGTTTTCGATACCACGGATTGGCATCCCCTCTTAATATTCAAGATACAAGCACAACACAGTAACAGCCAACTACAGCTGATGAGTTGTTCTTAATCCTTCTACTCTTCCAACTCACAAGGTGCCAGCATGGTGTTGTCATATGACACGATACTCAAGAGGGCGAGGCAGAGCACAACACTACCACACACTCCTTCCAATCTTTGCTCTTCCAAGAGCTGGTGGTTAGGGCATCTAGGCATAACACCAGGTTTGACCGTCCAAGGCCTAGTGGCAGGAAAACTGCTGCTCCCGTTACTGCTCTCATATGAGACTCACAGGGTTGCTGCCTTTCCTTCTCCTTGACACAGATTTCATCTATACAGGTGTCATATAGATTTTCTAGCTGTTATTGCAAAAAATTCCCAGATTTACCTCCCTCCTCGTAAAGGTCAGGCTCCTTATAGCACTGCCACTACTGATTCCTCTTTCAAGCAGCAGGCTACATGGTTGGTCCTGGCTAAAACACTCGTTCTGGATCCTTACCCAGAAGAGTTTAGTTTTTCTGTATAAAAACCACAGTATTTTAGCTTGCTATAGGAAAAGCTGAGAGCTTAACATATAAAGACTCTCTGAATGCACGACTAATGTCAACTGGTAGACAGCAAAACAAGAATTTAAGGACAGCATTTCAACAGAAGCATAACTAAATAAATGTTATTCTGGAAGACACAAAGTACATGAATGCAAAATAACATTTATGTATCAACTCACATTTTGAAATTAATCTGGTACAGAAACATTTTCCCTGAAAAATAAACTAAAAACCAAAACCCAAACCTACAATGTTATGCTAAAGTCTGATTTAACAAACACACATTCCACAAAAAAAACAAACAAACAAAAAAAAAAAAACCTGAAATCAGCAGCCTTTTGTACCTTTTGTTTCTCCAGATGTACCTTTAGTTCCATTTGCTTTCTTCCCATTGGGAAAATATTTTTCAAATCCTATTAGTAAAGAGTTAAAGAGCACATAATTGGTTTTTTTAGTTTCTAACTCTGTCATTACACTTCAGTAGTCACAAGCTGAATGTATGTGACAAAGAAGCCAGCAACCAACAGACTGTAAAAATGGTTTCATCCTTGTCTCTTAGCTGAAGCACTCTACCAGGTTTCCATAAATCATTCTACTATTGTTGACAATAAAGTATTAAATTTATTAATAACAAAGTAAATCTATCCTTTAACTCAGAGAGACACAAGCTTAGTTCAACAGAAATTTGCACTGCGTAGTATGAAGTTGAGCAAACCACAGTCATTCTTTAAAACAGCTCCTAAAACCCCCCAAAATCAATGTTCCATATCTCATGATTAATGGATGACTTGTTCAAGAACTTACTTCCCCACCGACAATAAACCTAAATGACACACAAGAGCAGTCCTTAGCAAGGAACGCAGTCTGCTTCGCTTCACTGATCAGCGTTATAATCACCTTTGGGAGGCTGAGAGAAAAGCCTTCTGCAAGCAGCAATTACACTTGCCAAGATAGTACTTCTGTCAGTAGTGACTCCAGTGGTAACTTTTTCACCCAGCTGAAAGATAAAAAAGAAATATAAAGCAACAAGGTGTCACAGAAATCTTTAGGCTCTCTAGTAGTCCTGACTGCAACAGATGAGATACTACTTTACAACAAGAACTTTACAACAGACTTCAAAGTAAGTGCTGCGGACCAGAGTGTAAGACGGCAATGGGAAATGAGAAGTCAATCAAATAAGTAATTTCTCCAGCAGGGAAATTTTTATTCTATTTGTTAAGAGTAGAGTTTCAACTTACACACAACATTCTTTATTAAATGAGAAAAATGAAGCAGGAAACACTACAAGCTATGAACATAAAGCACCTACACACTGATCCTATTTGAAATATTTCATGACACAAGCTGAATGACACTGTCTGTACAAGCATGACCCGTGCAGTACTGAATTATGTCTTGTTATAGAAGCACAATTTTTACCAGATAGTTAAGAACCCATAACTTCTGAATGAGAGGCCTGCTTCAATCCAAACAGAGGGATATGGCAGACAACACTTATGTCCAGCTAAGCGATCGACACAGAAGAGATACACCAGTTCCCAAAGCAGACCTAAATCCCCATGTAGGCAAAGGTCCAGTTATAAAAACGTAACAAATCCAAGTCTAGCACACCTTGTCCTAAAACTAATTGTTTACTGTTATTCACTTTTTCAGTACAGTGAGGTGCAATTCAGTGCAATGAACAAGTATTTTAAATAATTAATTCTTAAGAAAACTTTTAATACCGTAACCCAATACCTTAAAACAGAGTAAATTGCAATCTTACACAGAGAAATCAAAACACTTTCTTCAAAAAGGACATCTTTTAGATAAAACCCCAATTTATTCCTCCTCTAAGGAAAGAAAAAAAAAGAAAGAAAAAAAAAAAAGAGTATTGAGATTTCCCCACAGGCTGACTTCTTTCTGCCTCCATTCCCTTCTGATCCATAGAGGTGCTCCATTTCCTTATGGTCTTTTTGGGTTAGAAGCTATTCAGAGCCAGAGAAATAGCAAAACCACAGCAAACTGAAGAAATAACAGGTAGCGACAGCTCCTGGAAATGTGACTCAAGGTATCCATGCAAGACAACAAATATCCACAAGTATTAACATCTCTCAGACTACATCTGTGAAAGAAAGCTCAGTATTAGCATCTGCACAGCAATTCTGTTACAGTTGTTCTGGCTGTCCACAACACTTCTAACTCTCCTGAAGCCTTCTGACTGGCACCTCCCCCCACTTATTAAATGAAGTATGTTAGGTGTACTCCAAGCATCCACCTGATTCCTGTTGGAACAAACACCAAAACATCCTTGTGGCTTGCTTTTGCTGTAGACTGAGCTAAGAATTCTTAGGCCACTCAATCCAGCCATGTCTTTGAATACTGAAAGCCCAAGAGGGTATTTTATAGATCACAAAAAGAACATGCAATGCAGATAGTCTGCAGAGCAGCTAATCTATAGAAGAGCTATTAGACTCAATACACAATGACCTCCAATGTGATAATGCACCTGTACTCCTAGAAGAAGCTCTAGAACAGGCTACCTGTGTAGGCAATACTAAAGAGAACTTTCCACAGACCAACCAATTTGTGGTTTAACTACAAACAGCAACAGATGAAACCCAAAGACATACCCAGTGATATGGGCTTCTCTTCTATGTCACTGGCCTTCGACAGCATCAAAAAAAAAGGGAGCTACTTATTCTGCAAGCTCACATTGTTACTTCCAAAGAGACAGGAATATTCAGGAACCTTTACTCCAACTGAAATAAAGCAAGGAATTTAAAGGAACTCACATTTAAAGGAAAACTTTGGCCTAAGCCAAATCCACTTACCCGGTTCAGCTAGATGAGCATGGCTTTATTACAAATTAAGTTACTGTTTAATCAACTGGAGAAGCAAGTGAAGATGCAAGCAAATGAAAGGTAAGCAGCTAGAGCTCTAGGGCAGACCTGAATAATGGAATTGATTTGTTGCTGGATTGTCTCTACAGATCCTAAACCCCATAAATAAATGCACAGTCACCTGTCAAGTTCATACGCAGAGCACCAAATGCTTTAAAAGCGGTTTTGTGAGAAAGGGAACAACAGACTTCACAGTACATTCAGTAAGTCACCTGACTGAGTCTGACTTGCCTAGACCTGTCAGAAGCATAAAAGCAGGGTCCCAGACTACTGAAAGGCTCAGCTTCCTTTCACCACTGCACAAATGCAAAAGTTGCTAGAAGCGTGCTGCACCGGTGACAACTGCTTGGGTTTGGGTTTTCCGACCCTGTAGACAATCAGCATGAAAACTGATAGCACTGATCCTGATACAGGACCCATCTCTGGTGGATGGCAATGGGAAGGGCACAGCAAGCCTTGCTAATATACGTACACTCACTGCCTAAGCAGAGGAAAAGCAAACAAAGCACATTTGGGCTGGATGCTTAAATAGCACAGTGGCTGGTTTGGGCTACATATCATGAAACTGACCAGCCTCTCTCAGAGCTGAAAGAACTGTCAGAGCAAATAAAGCAAAACCCGCATATCTAATGTTGGCTGCTGTTGGTGGGTTTTTTGGGGGTTTGGTTCCGCTCCCCCCCATGAAGACCTTGTGACACCTTCCTAAAAACAAAAAAACCCTCACAGGACTCTTTCACAAAACAGAAATTCGAGACAATCAAGTTTAAAGTACACAACAGTGTTTCAGAAATACAAATTCAAATGATAGTGTTATATCGATGTAATATCTATAATGCCAAAGAAATGCCTTTTCCACAATTCTGACATTAAATAAAAAAGGTCATTTTTAAAAAGCAGAAATACTGACTTTACAAAAACACTGTAACCTATAATCCATTTTTTTAAAACTGAGGATACACAAAGCTAGAACAGAAAAATCTACCTGCTTAGTTATGTAAGCAAAAGATCAAGAATCTATTAATTCAAGAATTTATTAGATTCAAGGAAGTTTCAAATCAAACAAAATAAAGTATTATTTAAAAGTCACCAAAATGTCAAATAAGATCACATTAAGGAGGGAACAGAAAACTGGTAAGGAAATCTAGCTTCACACAGCTACTTCTTTTGTTTTGAAAAAAAAACCCAAACTTTTTTTGTATTTTTCATTAAAAGCATGAAAAAAAAAATCTTTGTTTTGCGACCTGTACACACACCCAGACCCTGCAGTGAACACAAAGCTCTCCTCATAGTTTCTGCTCCATTCCAAATAAGCAGCATTACATTTTGTTGACGGAAATAAGAATTAGCTTCCTGACAGATAACCAATGACAGTTTTCCACTTACTGCTGCGATTGATAACCATTCATTTCATCGCTAGCACCAAACCCATCTATACCTCAGACTAGGTTACTAACACCCTTCCTTCTATATCCACCTCACAATGACCACGATCCTAGCGATAACCGCGAAGGTACGGCTGCTCTCCGCCTTACTCTACAGTAAGTTAGGCAGCCTGGCCAAGATGCCACTGAAGGATACAGAGACGAAGCATCTCCCTCTTCCCGTCTTCCTCAAGGTGTCAGGGGTGACGCCACGGGTAACGCACACAGCGGCTGACAGCCCAAACGGTTTTACTAAAAACCAACACCCGGCTGCCGCGGTTTATCGGTCAGTACCGGAACACGGGCCGCTGACCCATACCACTACCGCACGTCCCCAGGCGACAACTCCGGTGCCGTGTGCGGCCGGCCGCCTCGCACCCCCTCCGGAAAAGCCACGGAGGTTACTTCCGAGTCGGGCGGAACGCAGCGCTTGGAAAACGGCCGGGATCCCGGCTACGGCACGGCAGCTCTCGGGTGCCGCTCCGTCCCCCTCCAGGCCAGGCTCCTGCAGTCCGAGAAGCACGCGGTGCCGCGGATGCCCCTGCGTGGAGCCTGGCTACCGACTCCAGGCCAGCGGGAGGCCCGGACCCCTCCGCCCAGAAGGACAAGTACCGAGTGGTCGGGGAACGTCTCCGCCAAAGGGAGAGAGGACGAGCCGGGGCAGGCCTCGGGGAGCGGAGAAAACCCAAGCAGCGGGGACACCTTCCCCCGCCTCAGGACCCTGGGTAGGTACGGAGTCGCGCCACCGTGGCGGCCGGGACCCTCCCTCA
>VXBZ01008838.1:639052-781274 GCA_013399135.1 Heliornis fulica | reverse complement strand
TATCGGCTTGCCACTGCCAACCGAGCTCCTGCAGGCGCCGGGCCCCGCCGCGGCAAGTACCGCCCCGCCCGAGCGGACTGGGGGGAACGGGTGTGGGGCAAGGCGTTGACGGAACGCGTGACGCAAGAGCCGGCTGGGAGCGGCGAACGGAGCCTCACGCCCCCCGCCTCTCTTCGCGCTCGCCGGCCGGCGTGGAGCTGTGAGGTGCCGCTGGGCTCGGGCTGCCGCCGCACGCCCGCCTTGTCCCGCCGGCCCCGAGGAGACACTGAGGGCGGCCATGAAGATCTGGAGCTCCGAGCACGTGTTCGGGTGAGGCGGCCGCGGCGCCGCTCCTTCGTCCGAGCCGGGCCGTGCGGTGCGGGGGTAACCGGGAGCGGACGGGAATGGGGAGTGCGGCCGGCGCAGCTCGGGTTGGGAGGGAGGCCTCGCGGCAGCGGGGGAGACTGGGGACGCTCCCGGCTCCTCCCGCTGCCGGCCCTTCATCGGCGTAAGGCTTTTCCTGCGCAGAACCCCCTGCGAGGGCCTGTCCCGCCGCCTGCGGGGGATAACGCCAGCTGGCACTAAGGGCAGCCAAGTGACTGGTGACGGGAAAAGGGGAAAGGGCCTCCACCTGTGTCAGGGCAGGTTCAGATTAGATGTCGGGAAGGAATTCTTCACTGAAAGAGTTGTTGGGTGTGGAACAGGCTGCCCAGGGAGGGGGTTGAGTCACCATCCCTGGATGTATTTAACAGACGGGTAGATGAGGTGCTCAGGGATATGGGTTAGGAGAGGACAGGGACGGTTGGACTGGATGATCTTAAAGGTCTTTTCCAACCCAGTGATTCTGTGACTCTGTGAATGGAAAAATAACTTTTACACTCCTGACGAACTTGTGATAGATTCCAAGAGGTGCAGAGTGAGTCCTTCTCACTGTCCATTTCTTGCCTTATCAGGTACTCGCACAGAGATGTGTAGCAGCCAGCCCTAAAGTGACAGCTAACTTCTTAGTGTCGGTCTTTCTCTGCATTAAGTGCATTCTGGATATCTCAAGTCCAATTTCTGATAACAAAGGAACAGTAGGTAAAAGTACCAACAGGCATGTGATACTTGCTCAGGCTGTTCTAGGAAGTTGGTGTGGAGGACACAGGAGTTACAGTGTAGCTTTTAAAATGCCCCCCATAACTCCTCTGTTACAGGTCTCTTAAAAATCTCAAAGCCTGAAGATCATGTGGGGGGTGACGGTTCTTAAAATATTGGCAAAATATCCCAGGTGTGCAGTTTTAAACTTCTTACAGTAGCACAGCTGAATTAATTACGCAGACATAGGTGTTGGGTGTTGAACTTGAATATTAGTTTGGTACAAGTAAACTGTAGCTTCTACCATGAAATGGCAGGCAGGGGCTAGTAGAGGTTGCTTGTGTATGGCATAACTTCTGAGTTTGAGATGAATGTCTGTCACGTTGGAAACACAAAATTGACTTTTATTTGGCATTTTCTCATCAAGATCTGTGTTGGAACACCCCCATATTGTGGTGTAATGTGTGCAGGTGTAGATAGTTCAGGCGTTAATAAAATGTTGTGTCTTATCAGACCTCTGACTCTTAAAGTCCCTCAAGGACGCTTAGCAGAAATTTGACATTTTCAGTTTGTGTTGATTATGATGTATCATCACTAGAGGATAACAGGGAACGGTCCTCCAGCTCTTCTGACAGAGGAATTGAGGGCTCCTTTTTTTCCTGCTTGCACCAATAACACTCAAAGAGGTTTTTCTTCATCTCCTTCTTGTTCTTACTTTTACACTTCTGCTTGTTCTTATGGTAGCGTACTGTTGACGTTCTTCTGTACTGCTCTATTTTAGAATAAATGTAGTGTTCTTAAAAATCAAATTAATTTTGGGCCCTTAGTGCAGCTCTTATATACAAGTTGGCACCCCTAAGCCTTCTTAAGTCAGATGTCAATAGTTGAATTTTCAAAGGTACCTTTAAAGGGTAGGAACCTTTCATTCCAGCTCAGTTATTCTGAATATAGAGAGCATTGCTTAGGAACAGAATTTCTGTATTGGATCAAGTCCCTGATTTCTCAAGCCTCCTCTGTTTCAGGAGATACATTAAGTCCCACAAGAAGAACCACATGGACTGCCTGGCATCCAGTAGTGGGGGTGTGCTGATCGCAGGAGTTTAAGATTTTTCAAAATTTCTTCCATAAAACCAGTTCTGTGTTGAGAAGAGTGACCATAAATGTAATTCATGCTAACAGGCGGACAGGATCAAGTAGTATAGGTGTGGACTTAAGGCTGATAAGGTTTCTGAAAATCTTTATATTGAACTTCCTTGATTTTTTTCTTAGTTGAATTGAATTCCCCTTTTCCCCTTTTCCCCTTAGAAAGAGAAGCTAATGATTCCTCCTTTAGTTTATTTGGTGTGCTTAGAATTATAGAAGAATTTTTCTTGGAGTGGATTTCTGTAGGTTATCTAGTCCAGCCCCCTTCTGAAAGCAGGCTTAAACATTAGGTCAGGTTGCTTTTCTGGTTGAGTTCTGAAATGGGTGGAGATCCAACAGTCCTGTGGACAGCTCCTCTGTTATTGTGGGGTTTTCACACAGCTAATTGGAATGTTACTTGTAGCAATTTGTGACTGTTGCCCCTTGCCCTCATTTCTGTTAGTCTTGAGTTAATAATAACTTCGTTTGCTCTGGAGAAAGGATTTTTTTTTCCCTGTTTGTGTATAATTTTTTTCTTTGTGCCTTTCCTAGCATCCAGCTCCCTGATTTAGTATTGCCTGAATACTTGCCATTAAATATGGAATAGTTAAAAATATCGTCTTTTTACAGACACCCCTGGGACACAGTGATCAAAGCTGCTATGAGAAAGTATCCCAACCCTATGAATCCATGTGTGGTAGGAGTAGATGTCCTTGACAGAAGCCTGGATAAACAGGGGAGGTTGCACAGTCACCGCCTTCTCAGCACAGAGTGGGGATTGCCGAGTATTGTGAAAGCGGTATGTTTTTATGGTCTCAATGGTTTATTAAGGGTGTGATGCCTTTTTATGTTGTCATCTGGACTGGGATTGAATTTGAAGCAAAAGCTTGCTTACAGGAAATACCATATACAAGTATCACATAAGCTGTAATTAGCTTAGTAGCGCAAATGTGTATGGGTATGTCTGTGCATGTCTTCCAGACTGGTCTGTGTCATGCTGTATGACTGATATAGCCTGCCAGAATGTAGTCTTGCCATTCATATGGTGTTCTGGTACCAGTGAACTTCTTTGTATTTATTTGGGGCTGCTAGGAACTTGACCTTTCTGTATTTTAAGTTGGGGTGGGTTTTTTGGCTTTACTTATTAGTACTTTTTTTTTTTTTAATTTCTTCACCTCCAGATTTTAGGAACAAGTAGAACTCTGACTTACATTGAGGAGCATTCCGTGGTAGATCCAGTGGAAAAAAAGATGGAGCTTTGTTCAACTAATGTGAGTGATAGCTTAAAAAGTTTCTGGTAATTGGTTCTGGAGATTAGATGTTTTGCTTTTAATATTTCATGCATCTTTCAGTAGGAGGCAGCAATTTCCACATCTCAGTTGGCATCTTAGTTGGTTATTTTTTTTTCCTCCTTCTCCCCACAAATAGAAAACTTTAAATACTTTGGGATCAAACATTTGTAAATGCATTCTGAGAAACAATCTGACATTAAAAATAGAATCACAACATTTATGCTGCCATTTACAACAAAAGTTTTAATTTGAAATGCCTTTTTCACAAAATGTAAATGAACTTGTATGCTATATTTTGGTATCCCGGGGACTTGTAACCATTAGGTTTGAAGGGGAGTTGTCTGTAGGAGAGACTTGTCTCTGTACAAGAGACACAACCTTTCCTGAGTATTAATTTTCTGTACACTCCAAAAAGTGTTATGATGGCCTTCACAAGCCTGAGTTGCATGACAGAAATCAGATAAGACTCAACATGCAGAGAAAATGAATGGAAAGCAATTTGTGTTTTGTACTGTAAATAGGAACTTAGCCTAACATAATCAGATTTAGGGTAGGAGAAGATGCATCACCCATTATAGGTCTTTTTATTGACACTGTTCTGGTTTATATTCTGTGTACATTTCTTTGTCACTGACATAATATTGTGTGCTCTACTATTGAGTAATGCTGTTGGTAACAGAAGAATGAAAAGTGGTACTTGAGGGTTTCAGCTCACTGAAACCCTGTTTTTCTATTTAAGATTACTCTCACAAATTTGGTGTCTGTTGATGAGAGACTGGTTTACACACCTCATCCTGAAAACCCTGAAAAGTAAGTAAAGATGTTTGTGTGCTTCTTTGTGTAGACATTACATTAGTCCAGTTCAGTTTAGGTATTCACTTCTGTTTACTCTCTTACAGAACTGTGCTAACTCAAGAAGCGATTATTACTGTTAAAGGCATTAGCTTGAGCAGTTACTTGGAAAGCTTAATGGCAAATACAATATCTTCTAATGCCAGAAAGGTACGTCTTTACTCTGTGTTCTCGCTTGCTCCCCACACCCCTACCTTTCATTTTGTTGGAAACAGTAATTGTCAATCATGTGTGCTGAATACTGTATTTAATTTCTCTAAACTTTGTGCACAGCTTCAACTGATTTTTCTTGTAGGTCCTCAGCACATAGAACATAATTTCCCAAGGTATCAAGTTTCACTACTAAATCTTTGCTCTTCAACTAGAAGTGCACATCAGAAGTAACAAACCTCTATGCGTATGCTGCGGTTACATATACCATACACATGATTATTAGATGGTTTCTGCTGTTGTGTTGGTTTGGTTTTTTCCCCAAAGCACCTTTTCAAACCCTAACCTCCTGTTTCCAGGAGTTAGGGCTAGTAGTGAATACAACTTCCTTTTCAGCCTTCACAATCCGGATTTAGCAGTTAATGCCAGTGTATTTTCTGTGCTGCTTGTCAGTTGTCCCAGTTCCTGTCCGGTACTGAGCTGCCTCCTTGCCTTTGTCTGAAGGTAAGGTAGTGTAAGCAGAGACATGTTCTCTGATAAGAGGAAGCTGTGCTGGCTTTTGTAGGGAACGCTGCACCGACTCCTCTGTCTTGTGCTGGTTTTTAATTCTTGGCTCGCAGCCATGGAGCTGTACCTTAGCACAGGCAGTACTATGGGAGTGCTTATTCCTTTGGGGAAGGTGGGAGAGAAGTGGATTTGTTAGAAAAGCTGAGACATCGCTGCCTAACAGCAGGGTGAGCGCACCTGAAGTTTGAGTTTGTGCTCAGAGTTGCAGGAGAGGTTCAGCACAGTGCGAATCTGGCCCAGGTGACTCTTACTATGCCAGAGAGGCTGGGCAGCCTTTTGTCCCTATGGGAGATGTTCCTTAACCAATTCAGTAGAAGTCAACTTGGTAGGAGGCATTGACCAACCAGGTCAAAGAGGAGAAAGCTTCCTTTTCTGTCTTTCTCTGTGCTTCTCCACAAATGAGGGGAAAACGGGTTAAAGTCAGGAGATGAGGAAAGGAATGATGGGTAATTTCTAGACACTAAACAGTAACTTTAACTACCTGAGCGCTCTCTGTTTGAAAGATGCAATCAGAATGTATTTCAGATAAATTATAGTTCTATTTTGATCCAGTTTCCATTTAAAAGTCAGTGTGGGGCTTATAACCTTGAAAGGGAAGTCCAAACCTTGGCTTATAGCCCTCCTCAGGCTGACTCGAAGGTAGCACAGCAATAGCTAGTTGGAATGGCCAGATCACCTCAGCACACTTCAAAGCGCTGGCTGGGTTCTCGTGCAGCATCCGTCACATTTGCACATCTCTGTGGAACTCGGAGGAAGTGTAAATATTTCTTGGTACCTTTTCAGGTGTTGCCTGTGTGAAAGCTCACTTTCTTTTAAAGATTGTTCTTCTGTTCTGCCATTTTCAAGGAACACACTGACTCACAAGCTTGTTGTAAATCAAAAAGACCTTCTTGTTGTGTGTGTTTCACTGAAGAGTCTCTTTAGAGATGTTAAATCTAGCGGGAATTTGCGCACGCTGTTACCGGCCCTTTCTTTGCTACCCAGTAACCTACACTGCTATTACTGGCTCTTCTCACATGCTGTGCTGTGCCCCTGTGTTCTTAGCGCCCCTCTTAAAACTCCTGAAAGTTGCTGAAAAATGTTTTGTTGTTCTGAAGAAATCAGAATTAAGTATTGAGACTTTGCTCTGAGGTAGAGGTGGCAGATGACGCTACACTATTTTTAACGACGATGGAAAAAATCATTTGCCGTATGTTGTAAATCTTTTCTGTGTTACTCCAGGGGTGGGATGCTATTGAGTGGATAATTCAAAATTCTGAAAGCGCTCTAAGCTAGCAGTTCTCCACATCTACAGTTTGTACTAACTAGTGGTAATGCCAGCATTCTTCTTCTTGGTACAGCATTCCCGCTTTCTAGCAAATATGTGCATGGACTGTTGTCATGTGAATTTCATGAATTAACCTGCATGTATGTCTTATATACATTGCATACAGGAATGGCAAACATGTTCATTATGCTGCAGTTGTAGAGAGAGTAGGTCAGATCTAGACTGGATGGGTTAACCTGGGCTTACGCCACTGGACAACCAACTTGCTGCAGCTGTGTCTTGTGTCACATGTTATTGCTTACGGTCTGAAAGTGGAATGATCACTGCGGGTAGCTAAGCGTGCCAACGAGACCCTCTACCGAGCGTCTGATCTGAGCCTGACTTCTCTGATTCCGGTGCACAAAGCCGATACCTGAAATAATTAATAAATTGGAATTGGCATTATACAAATGAAATGGAATTGTACTCCTAGGGTATAAAATTGATTTATTGAAACGGATTGCCTAACAGGGCTGATCTTTTGCATAGTGATACTGTATGTGCTTTTCTTCTGCCTGGGGAATATCGTCATCCTTCTGGGGAAATCTGTAAAAGCTTGAAGCTGTCAGAATGTGAGACTCGGTTTTGCTTTGTTTTTTTTCATTTGGTCTTGTAGTTACAGTCATTTCAGTAGTGACGTGTCCCTTGAGTGATGTGACTATGAAAAAAAATGATGTCAGGGTTGAGGGAACTGAATGCACATGTCTATGTGATATGGCTGTGACGATGGTTTTGCTTCCACTAGTTGGTGTAGCCTGTCTCTGTCGTTCCTGTATGGCTTATGCTTCAACTAATACAATTCTATAACGAAGGGAAAAAAAAAAAGGAAAAAAAAAGACTTTATGGTGCTTCTCCTAGTTAAGACTGTAGGGTTTCACAATGCTTACCTTGAGATCAGTGTACGCCATGAGTGTTTGCTTTACGTTGTCATTCCACTAAGCTTTTATGGCTGTTTTTCTGGAACACATCAACTACAAATGCTCAGCATTTATCAGTCACTTAAGCTCTCCCAACAGACCTTCAGATGCAGCATTTGGTCTGCCAAACACATCATACTGCTAACATATGCAATAATGACTAATTTAATATGCATGCTTGGTTATGAATGTGCTTGCTTAATGACTTACTATAGCATTTGTTGTACAGTATGAAACTTTATAGACTAGTCAATCCTCTGTCAGATTTTTTTGGGTAACTGGGCAGTTTTACAGCACTTGGAGGCTTTGAATCCGGTTAAGATTTTATAACTTAATTTCCTGTGCAGAATATTCCCAAAACCTTCCTTGAATTCATTCTTAGCTGCAAAGTAAAGAGTGTGTGAAGGTCTAAGGAAATGTGCAGGCCTATGTAGTCTCAGAAGCTGAAAGAAATATCTCAGTGCTCCAGTCAAATGCCATGGATATGTTTTTTTTTCCTTTTTTTCTTTATATTTATCAACAAATACATCAGCTAAACCACTGTGACCTGATTGCTTTGTAGTCAGGGCCTGAAAAGAATCTCAGTGGGTTTCTACTGGACATTTCCTCATCAAAGGTATGAGGAAAATATCAGGCTTTCACAGAATCACTGGGTTGGAAAAGACCTTTAAGATCATCCAGTCCAACCGTCCCTGTCCTTTCCTAAACCATATCCCTGAGCACCTCATCTACCCGTCTGTTAAATACATCCAGGGATGGTGACTCAACCACCTCCCTGGGCAGCCTGTTCCACACCCCGACAACTCTTTCAGTGAAGAATTCCTTCCCGACATCTAATCTGAACCTGCCCTGGCACAGGTGGAGGCCATTTTCCCTTGTCCTGTCACAGAATCGCAGAATGTTGGGAGTTGGAAGGGACCTGTCCCTTGGCTGAGGAGACCATCGCTTTCTCACTGGTTGTTTTTATATGATTAGATGAAGATAACGTCCAAGCTGTTGCTCAGTTCTCTGTGCCTGTGCACCTAAGACAGGACATTTCAATCTGACCTTTAAATATCCAGACACACACCTACTGAAAGACGATTCCTATTCTGTCCCCTTGCTTTGTTCCTCACGGAGCACTCGGCCAATTTGTGGCTAGGTACAGCTTACCGCTATGCTGTGCTCCTGTCTGGGTGCTTGTATCCCACGTGCTTTGCCACTCTGGCCCAGGAGGTGGAGGAGGGTGGCAGTTACCACCTGCTGAAGCGTGGTCAATGTGGTGTTCAAACAAGAGAACTCAGAAGTTCAATCATACCATTCTGCAGACTTCTCTCAGCAACCCATACATACACTGGACTGTTTAAATCATGCTTTCTTGACTATTGCCAGTGTTTTGAAAAGGCATACCTTGAATTACATTAATGTAAAGATGGTAGTTTTGATGTATTTCTGAGTAGGGCTGAGTGCTCCTTTCTGAGCTCTGGCCTGGAGCTGAACACTTTGTTGTGATCCATGGATGACTCTTCTCTGCTGCAGGACTGCCTGCCGGTGCAGACATAGCAATTATTCTTTATTCTGTGAGTCCTTGTGAGCTGAAAAACCTTGAGAGAAGCAGAGTCAGCCCTTCACTGAACTTAGCAAGGGTCTTGAGGTAGAGATGCTCTTGTCCATACTAACTTTATTTCTTTTAATAAGTTACACTTGGCAACCTGGAACGGGGCTTTTAATATTATTCCAGAGTAATATTTCTAGCCTCCAGATTTTTTTTTTTAGTTATATTTTTTTGTTTGTTTTGTTAGGTTTTCAAAGCTGCAGATTCTTGTTCACTAAGTGGTTTATAAAGAACATCAGCAGGTGCTGGGCAATTCGAGAGTTTTTTGTTTACTTCATTATAACGCATGTCGCAAATAGTACGTCAGCATTGAAAACGTGTGTGTGTGTTTGTTGGGGGTGTTCCCCCCGTTTCCCTCAATCTCTACAGAGGGCTTGAGCAGTGACACTGGCTCTTCTGAAGACTTAAGGCTTAGATCCTTTATCTCCAGAACTCTGCTAGACTTGGCCAGAGCCATGTGGCTCCCCATTACTGCTCTCCAGTGTTTGTACTTATTCCTAGTAGGGTAATAGAGGTGAGTGTCTCTTGGCTTCTCTTTCAGCGAAGAAAGGGCACACGTTTCCTTGTCTGATCCCAGCTGCTTGTTTTGGCAGAAGCTGTCACTCTGAGATGTGGAGCTCTAAGACCTTGCACTTCTGCACAGTTAATGTGCTTCTCTTTATTTTCTTGGCTTCATTGTGCGGTTGTGTGCTCATCTTGTGGTCACTGGGGAGCACCTGCTGCAGCCTTCTTAAGGCAGAAGGTTTTCGATGCGGTCACTTGGCTGGATTCCCTGGCTGTTGATGAAGCGTTGGTGGTCAGTGCCCAGCTCTGAGGCACTCCGGTCCTGAGAACTGAACAGAACAAGAGTGTACCTTCATACCAAATGTGCACCTGTAGCCTCTCAATCTGTTTTGTGTGCTGAGAAGTTGCTTGAGTGTGGAACTGAACTCTTGATAGGGATCAATTAGCTGCTACTTGAATTAGCAGCTGGAAGACTGTCCTCCTTTGTCTGGGATCTTCTCCAAAGCTGTCCGAATAACGTGGTTAGCGAATCTGAGAACATTCTATAGACTCTGCCATGAATCTGTTGCTATTCTTTGAGTGGTGGGTGCAGCGACCAGTAAAAGCAGCAGTAAGTCTTGCACAAGGGGACTGACCTGCAGAACTGGGCTCTGCCTCAGTGCACTACTGGGAGCTCACACCAATACTGCATCTACTTCTTGCTTGTGGGTTAAGCAAATGACTTTGCAGTGAAATTTCAGTAAGGAGACGCTAAAAAATTACTGATACAACCTGGTATCAAACTATGCAGGGCATGGAATTAATTTTAAAACAAGTCTTGTGTCTGACAGAGGAAAAACTATGGAAAAGTGAGCTGTGGTGGTGTATCTTATGCGATCCTAAATTCTCATATTTTCGTGGCAGGGTCGGGATGCCCTGGAGTGGGTGATCAGCAAACTAAACACAGAACTGGAGGAGCTGAAGTCAACGCGCGAGGGCATGAAACCAGCCATGGCAGCAGCATCAACAGAAAAATAAACCCCAAAATACCAAGTAACTGACAGAAAAGTTTTATTCTGCAGACTGCTTTGTAGATCTCCATTCTGAGACTGATCTGCCTACATTTTATTTATTTATAAGAATACTGGATCAGCGGAAAAGTAACCTCATCCGTCATCTCCACAGCAGCTTCTGTTGCCTACGGAAGATTACATTGACCTCCTGCAGATGCTTTTTTCATAGAAGCGATTTTTTAACACTGGAAACAAAACATTTAGCACATTTAAAACCGCCTAAATGTGCCTTTTACAGAGAAGATAAAAGAGTATATTTACACCATCTCGTTTTGTCATACTCAAACTTGGAAAGAATGCATGTGTGGTATCAAGGGTTTTCCACATGCCCGTTTGCTCTGTGAAGGGCTGATGGTTCTAGAGCAGTGAATTTTCTCTTTGGTAATCTGGTAAGTGTCCTACAGCTGTTAAAAGGGAACTACAAGAGCCAGAACATGATACTGTAGAATTAGAAGCTTATCTAGAGGATCATCCCCAAAAGCTACAACTTGCGTGGTACTAACTTCTCCATGTTGTTTAAATGTGCTGCTTGAATATGACACACAGATACTTTACCTCTTAGGTGTTGGTATCAAAGCAAAGATCAAGTTTCTATTGATGTTAATAGCCTAAAATACATTTTTGTGGGGAGAAGAGTATAATTTATTTTCATATTTATTACCTTGCCCTAGTTTCTCTCCTCCTGATGCGGAGTGGAGTACTGATTCCTGGAAGGTGCTGGAAAATACTCCTTATAAATCTTTAGAAGGGTCCATGCAAGCTACTTGAACAAAGAGACTGTGCAGTTCCACTGGTTCTGGCTCTTCACGTTGTGTCTTAACAGAGGGAGAGACCAGTGCAAGAACCAGAAGGGCTGAACTGAGAACAAAGCAGGAAATCTGAAATCCAACCGGTGAAGTTCCGTGAATGCAAAAAACAAGAGTACAAGAAAAACAAATGAACTCGCCTTTTTGGGTGCTTTGTACTGACTACTGGAGTAACTGAATTTTTTTCAGGGCTTTTCCACATTGGTACAAAAATGGTTTTAGGATCATTTTAAATGCTTTTTGTTACCTGAAAAAATACTTCATTAACTGCAGAAATAGCTTCTTCTAAACCGGGCAGAAACGCATCGGTAACAGTACTAGCCTTGTCCTGTGTTCACAAAGCTTTTGTATCTGGTCCAGGTGCAATATATGTCTCTCAGCCCTCTGCTGGGGCCTTTAAACTTATTTTCTGCTGTGCACTGGAAGTTAAATAAGTGTTGCAAGGATGTTTACTTGTTCAAGTGGCAAGCTTGTGTTTAGGAAGCTGTTAAAGAGCATGAGCAACTTCTAAAAAAAAAAAACCCTATAAGAGTAAATAGTTGGTCGCGTTTTGATCTGGTAGTTTTAAAGTGTCTGTAGCTTAAGGGAAATTTCAGTGTTTGTATTTTGTTTAGTTAGAAAGCAAACATTAATTTGGCGGTAAGTATAGTCTAGCTAAATTACATGATCCTAACGAATAAACTTATTTTTTAAAAAGAAAAAAACATAGCTATTCATTTAATTGCTTGCAACTATTATTTATGTTGCTTTCTAAGCAGACTTAAAGTCTGTCTTTTTTGGAACAGAAGTTTCGGTCCTGAAGTCTGATCCAGAAATGCACTTGGTAGCTTTGCTGCAGGTCAGTTGTGCTTCTCAGAGGAGTGGTGCTGCTCCCTGGAGACAGAATGCAGACGTTCTAGCTCGTGGTGTCCTTCTGCTAGGACAGGGAGTGTGGCTGGCAGAGCTCTGACAGTGAGCGGAAAAGATGAGTAAGTTTGTGTGTGTGAAACTCCAGTCACGCATGGAAGTGCTGCAGCACTTCCACGCGTGACTGGAGTTGGAGAGGTCCATGTATTGCTTCTGTTTGGAAGAAGAATTGTCTCAAGCTGCTTCGTGCCATCAGATGTGAAATAATTGCTTAGTGTTGTCTCAGAGGCAACTGGCCGGTGCATAGCACCTTTAGGCACGAGCTGGTGCCCCAGCCAAGTCACCAGAGGCTCCTGTATTCTGTCCAGGGCCGATCTCCTTGGCCACAATGAGGGTCAGTACCAGTCACGCATCAGTTTTCTGCCTTCCTGTGCCCTTTGTTTCCTTCCTCCCATAACAACAATCCCTTGCCTGCCTGTGTGGCAGCAGCCACCTGGTTTCATCCCACTGTGGTGTTGGGCTGCTCCCTCTCCCCATTTTCTGCTACCTGAGAGCCCTAGGGCTGGGGTGTTGGTTTTCCAACCTGCCCACCGCACCACTTGCCACGGTTCATTCAGCACCTTGTGCTTGTGCTCAGTCCTCCTCTGCCCTTCTCCAGGCTGAAGGGGAGCTCTGGATGGAAAGCAGACTGACCTCTCCCGGAGGACAGTTCTGTCACCCAGCTGCCTCTCACTGCTGCCCAACAGTACTGCTTCTCACCTTGTCTCTGGGGTAGGTGACACTCCTGCATCTCTGGGCCTATTGATCTTCCTGTGTTGCTCATCTTCCTGCGGCACGAAGAGCCTTGCAGGCAGTGGTTGGCACACTGGGACCAGGCAGGCTCCAGTGTTCAACAGGCGATTCTTGACTTCCCGTAAGCTCTCCTGGACCCTGTCGCTCTTCTGCTTTCTACTCATCTAGTGAGTGTCTGGGGCTCCCACCCTTCTCCCTTGACCACAGGGCTGGTCTCTGTGGAATCTGTTGGGACCTGTAGCAATATGTGCAGCCCTGCTCTGTGTAACGCTGGCTTTGAAGCACTCTGTTTCCCACCACAGTGCTGTCGCTGCGGTAGTCAGAGGTCCTTCCTCTCGGGGGGGAAAACACCGAAACCCAAAACAACCCTTTGGAGTTGCTTATCTCTGTCTTGTACCCCGATCCTTCCCCAGGGAAACTCCCCCATCTTTATTTACTGGAAATGGCTAAAAAAATACTTCTCATGTCAGTTTTATGTCACGTGTGTTGACTGAGGTGTCTGTCAAAGATGGAAAGCTGCATGTGACGGGAAGTGCCTGGCTGGTGTCCAGGGGCAGCATCTTGGATTGGTGCAGAAACATCAGGGCAAGTAGGAGGAAAAAAGTCTCTAAAGCGGAAATGGCATGAAGTTGGCATTCGTTACTGTGGAAGGAGCCTGAAGCTCTGCAGAACAAGCAGAAGACAGCTCAGCTTTAGCTGTGCTGATTAACTGCAGCAACTGTCATTTGGCGTAAGAATTCTGCATTTGGAAGTAGAATGAAAGTGGTGCTGTGTGTTGGGGGAGGGAGGTTGTTCGCGGCAGCTCTTAAAGCTGCTGAGGCATGTGGCTCCGTGTTTGTCTGCCATTGGGTTGGAATTCAAGGGGCAGGGGGCTGCACACGTGCGGGGTGGTGGTTTGGTTTTAAGAATTTAGTCCAACGTTACCAGGTCTCTGGATTGATTAGAAGTGTGGCTGCCCACCTGTGGCTCCCCTCCTGTGTCGTACATGCCTGCTGCAGCAGGACAGAGTACAAATCCTACGAGGAGCGGCTGAGGGAATGGGGGCTTTTTGGTCTGGAGAGAAGGAGGCTGAGGGGAGCCCTGATCACTCTCTACAAGTATGGAATCACAGAATGCGTTAGGTTGGAAGGGGCGTTTAAAGATCAGTCCAGCCCCTGCAGTGAGCAGGGGCGAATTTACTCTGTGAAAAGGCAGGTTCCGTTGTGAAGCACAAGTCCCATCCTCTGAATGTTTCCACTACTAAGGTGATGGAGGTACAAGCCTGGTTTAACCTGAAGGCACTTACAGGACACATCATCAATAAGGGGTCCAACCCTGAGGCCCTGCTGGTGCAGTGCTTCCTCTTCCTCATCTATAGTTTTGTTCCTAACCTAGTTACAACCTGTAGCAGCTATGCTTCAGGGCTCCGACTGACCAGGCGAGTGCAGAATGCGGCCCTACCGCCTGTGCTGGATAAGAAATGGCGCTCATCACTTTCTCGGGTAGCTTGAGAGAGGGACAGCGGTGCGGGGGCATTTTAAAGAGCTTTTTATTAGCAACACATGAACAAGAAACTGCATTTCAGTACCACGTAACATAAAACCGCGCAGAAGACAAGCTATTGCCTTTCCGTTAGAGCTGAAGCCCCGGTGTACCAGGAGCTGCCCAGACACTACACGCGCAGTGACATCACAGGAGGTCAGAGGGGAAGGGTTTGTGCTTTAGGCCTCTCACTGTCCAGAAAGCACAATGTCTGTTTGGGGGCTTCTTTTTTCTTTTATTAAATAAGGGGGCTGGGGAGAGGGGAACCAGCTTTAACAGAAATTCAGCTCACATTCACACTCTTCACCTCTTCGTTGTGCTTCCCAATTGCCAGGGTGTGGAGCTGCTAGCCCTTCGCTAGACAGCGTGCCCACTTTATACGTCAAAGTTGGGCCTTGGCCTCCATCTGCTCCATGAACAGGGAACGCAGCCTCTGGAGCCACACCTTGGCCTAACCAGAGCTTATTGCCACCGACCTTTGGACACCACACTTCTCCAGGCATCGTGGCAACTTATGCCCACGTCCTTTCGCTCCAGATCTGGCAGACCCTGAAGTCCTGTGCCTGCAGCCTGTCCGGCAGAAGCCAAAGCATTGCTGGCTCTCATGGTTAAGCCCTGGCATGACTCGGCGTGGAGAAACGCAGGGAGGGCCCAGAGCTAATGTGAGCGCTGCAGCCACAGAGGGGGCACTAAAAAAGTAGTTTTTCATATTGGCTGTTCACTTTTTATTTTTCCTTTTGCACTTGCAGGTTTTTAATGAAGTTGGTTAATCATCAGGCAGGTCTTGGCCAGCCGTGACTGTCCAGTAAGGAGCCTGGCACCTCTGGGGGCTAAAACCGTATTTTTTTATTGGCTACAGAAGGGCTGATGCCAAACGGCTTCTGCTAGAACTGTCCTACAAAATTGTCTTGATGACGTTTGCAGGCTGCAGCAGCTTCCGTCAGGATTTTGGGGCACAGAGCCCCGCCTCCCTGCATACCTTACGCTTGGTCCAGCCAGTCAGTGCCACCGCAGAACAACCCAACCAGAGGAGCAAGGGAAGAGTTACCGAGTTGCAGCTTACTGCAAGTGAAGAAGTAAAGTTAGGGCTACCTCAAGCTTGCTCTGTCTGTCCCATAGCTGTTTAGCTCCATCTCCTGGCTATGCCCTGTGGCCAGTGCTGTGGAGTGACATTGAGTCACAAAGCTGGGCTTGGCCAAGTGTTGCAGGGTTTCAACTGTGTGGATGGAATTCCGTGGAGCTGGAAGTGCTGCCAAGCACTTTCAATACTGAAAGCTGATGGAAACTGGGAGTGCAGGATCCTGTCGGCTCCGATGCTGCGCGCTCAGCTCACTGCTGGCAGCTCTCAGAATTCTTTAAACAGTTGTAACCGCTTTGTGGTCCCTGGTTTTGCAGACAGGGACCCTGGGGCAGGGAGAAGCTCACAGCTAAGGGCAGCTCAACTGCACAACGGGAGCACCTGTGGGATTTTTCAGCGTGAAGCTGATCAAGGAGGCTGCTCTGGTCTGGGCTCCTGGGGCTTGTGGGTGTCTCAGCTGGCACCAGGTGTCCCAGCAGAAGGAGACTGCTGGGCTGGGCTCCATCTAGCTGTTGTGAGGACAATGCTTGTAAATGTGAGGCAATGTGTCGGGAGAGGGATTCTGCACCTTTGTGTATCACAGCAGACTGAGCTAACGCCCCTCTCGTGGTTCTCCTACCACAGAACAATGGGGAATCATAATTTCAGGTACCCACAAAATCTGAAACAGCAGTAAAAATCAGACAGAAACAACAAAACAGATCTTTATAGCTGGAATCAATATACACATTCTCAGACTGACCTTAAGATACATACAAACAAAAGAAGAAATAAACCAGAGCAGCTCCAAGTTACCCAGACGGTAAAACACGGTAAAATTTTATGCTAAGGTTAACATAATCCACGTGCTGTAGCACTGGAGCATACAGTTGCAGCACCGTTCCCTTGCGCCTGTGTGCTGTCACTGTTTCACAGATGAGGCTGAGCTCATAAGTAGGACATTCCTAAAAGATGTACAGAGCTGCTGGATGAGGTAAAGCATGAAGGGAGCAGTCAAGAGGCTAAACCCAGAGCTTTAAATTAGTTTTAACCTATGCAGCATGCAGCCAAGTTACTAACCATGGAAGCTGATGCTGAACTTGCCTGGGGAACAAGGGAGCTTCAAAGAGAAGAGAGCAACGTAATAGTCGTGCTAAAGCTGTTCTCTCCCCTTCTGGTTTAAAACCTAAAACTGATCTTTCAAAAACCTCTCCAGACGACCACAAGCATTTCCCTCCAGCACTACATGCAGGACAAGCAGACCTTCAGTGTGGGAAGTAGTGAGAGGTTGGGAATTGGCTGGAAACAACTGCTAAGCGCTGGTCACATCACTGGGGTTACACAAGCAGTGTTATTGCTATTCTAAGAGTACTTCAATGTGTTTCCAACCCTTTCCTGCAGCCCAGCCAGTGGTCAACTGCTTTTCAGTCATTTTCAGTAGTAATTCTTTGCCAAAAGAAGCATCTGACCGATCCTATAAAACTGTAAATGCACGAAAATGAGGAGCGAGAGAGTTGAACACTCCACATCTGCTCCCTCGGGAATGACTGACATAGACAAGGGCCATGAAGACAGAGCGGCAGCCACATAATCCCCTTCCCTGCATAAAGGAGGTTAAGAGGAAGAGGGGAAACTCGAGGAACCCCGTGAGCACTGGTCATCATCACGCAAGTTGGACAGGTCAGGGCTGAGGGCTGCGGCAAAGGCTTCCGCCATCGCCTGCCACTACCGGGTTCACATACAAACCAAGACTGATGTTGCCAGGGGCATTTTTATCTCCTCATGTCTCCTACGAGGTATTTAAACAAACCGTGGGCATAGTAATAAAGCTAAAAAAAAATTAGTATTTTAAAACTTCATGGAAGGGAGCTCAGTGTGCTAGTCCTGCGTTCTTCTCGATGATAATTCACTCTAAAAATGCCTACAGAGTGCAAAATGTACTGGGCTGAAAGCGTTAACCCTAATATAAAGATAACAGCCAACACATATATAAATAAGAGACTCGTTTTCTTTTTAAAACATCATGGGAAAGCCAATTCCCACTGCGTGATTGATGGAGACTTCCTAAATATTAATAAATATATTACACCTATTTACAAGCTTCTGATTTCATCCTCTGATGCTAATGTGAAGTTCAGACCGTAAGTAGGACATGCTGGGCAGCACCGCGGGGTAGGCAGGCAGGCGAACGGCTGCAGCGGGTCTGGGATGCTAGCGCAAGCGGCACAATGGCAAGCTAAAAATAGCCGAGAACTCTGGCAACAGAGCTCCTTGGGGCTCGCGTGACAAACCAACCCACTGAGCTTTTGCGGAATGAAATCCCAGGATAATGGGGAGCAGCTGTGGCGGGGGCAGGGGGGGGCAGCCAATCGCACCTCCATGCTTTCTGGCACTTGCCACAGGCTGTGTCAGCAGCCCTGGGGCGTGTGTGTGTGTGTGTCCTCCCAAAATTAAAGGGGAGTATCCTGGCCCTGCCCCACAGCAGCTCTGTATAAGCAACACCGAGCAGTTTGTACAGCCACCGTGTTGCTGTTCGGTGGTTGTGCCCTGCCTAGCGCTGCAGAGCCTGGCCTCAGCCCAGGGTGGCTGGGCATCCCTGGAGGGCAAAGCCAGACCCCAAGGCTCTGCAGCTTCCCCAGGGCTGCTCCGGACACAGCAGAGGCAGAGCGGGCACAGCTTGTGGATGGTGCAGACATGTTGCGAGGGACTCGGTCCCTCTGCACTCTTGGGGTTTACTTAGTTCTTGATCCTGCCTGCTCTGCAACGTCCTGACTCGCCCTCCAAGGGGAAAATAAATGTGCTGGATACACTGCTCCTCGGTGGCTTGGGGATGCCAGGGAAGAGGATGGTGAGCAAGGGATTGAGCGGTTGCAGCACAGCAATGGGGCATTTCCAGGAGAAAATGGTAAGAGCAACAGCAGGGGAGATTCCAAGCGAGATTTCCTGTGTTTCTTTAAGTCTTATGTTCCTGGCACGCTGTGCAGCAAACGCACGGCCTGGCTTTGGCACAGAAACAAGAGAAAGTGCTGATGTGACTGAGAGAGGCGACCCTTCCAGCGCGAGCAGAGCTTTGGAATCAGCCTGTCTGTGCTGCTCACCTCCTGCCATCCTACAGCCCTACCTGATGCCAGCATGCCAGGTGCTCCAACACGCACGTTCCCAAGGAGAGGGCCACCACAGCTGCCTTCACGCAGGACGGCTAAGTGGGAGAGCTTCATGTTTGCGTGGGATCAGAAAAGCAAACCCCGAGGAGAAACACTATTTCAGTAAGGTGCACACATGCAGAAATCCTCGCTTGCCAAGGGCGCACGGTCATGGACAGTAACGATGGACGAGTCCCCGGGAGGGTTTAATGAGACTTCGACACGCGCTTTTCACATCAACTTAAAAGATATGAGCGGCCGCTCCGCAGGTTGTGGTGTAACACGCAAACGTGCTCGGAAGGGGAAGTCTTGTTCCCCTGGGACTGTAGCGCCTGACAGCCGACCGCCCCCGAGGTCGCGGCCTCGCACTGTGCCTTGCCAGGGCTGGCGGGCACTGGCAGGCCAGTCTGCCCGCTCTTGGGCTTCACCATGTGCAGAGACGTGGACAGGAGGATCTGGTTCGCTCAACGCATCTTTAAAATCATGTTACGGAAATCTAGTCCCAGCCCCTCTGGAGCAGGTCTGAGGTATCTCTCATTAATCTGAAGTATAGAAATGTTAATAAATAGATCTGAAACTTCTCTGCTATGCCATTCTATAATACACTGCTATATAGATATTAAATATGCCTCAGGGTATTAAAAAATCTATGAAAAAGTTACAGTAGTTGATTTTCAAGTATTAATAACTTGGCTATGTTAGCTTGTTTTTAAATACCACAATTATCTGGCCCCAAATTACTGACTAAGGTCTGGCTATGCCTGAATTTCAAGAAAAAGAGAAAAAAAAAAGAAAAAGGTAAGTTTGAATATAAAAAGAAGTGCAAAAAAGCATGAGATGTGGGTTAACATTGTAACATCGTTGGATCTTCTAAACAACTAGTGTACTGGTCTTTCACGAGTGAATTAAAAAGGGAAAAAGAATAAAAAACAGATTATAGGAAAAAAAAAGAGAGATTGCTCCCAATCTGAGACAGCTCTGTCCCAAATTTCAGCAGAACACGAATTTCTAGAGCCAAGTTATAAAACCCCAGAAAAAATGGGGTTATCAGCAGATATGCCATCAGACATAGGTAGAGCAGTACCTGTGTGCTCCGTTATAATACAAATGTACACCTTACCCACTGCTTTCTCTGAGTAACCACGAGAACAACTTTACAGGTAAATCAGTTCAGATGAGAAGCCCCCCTCATTTCCCATCCACCTCATAAACTGTACAGCTCTGACTACTACTAAAATTCACTGCTACTAGTAGTCATCATCGTACATTCGAGAGAGAAAGTAAACAACTAAAACCTGCTCAGGAGACACTTAGAAGTACGCTAAGGCTTACAAAGTACAGCAGCTCGGGGGCATGGCCAACCGGACGGGCAACCGGCTCCGCTGTCGTGTGTTTCGCCCTCAGACACAGACGTAGTGCTGAGCCCTGATCTCAGAGCAAGCGAACCAGCGCAGAGGGAGACGGCTTTGCCCACACGCTCGGTGTCTCGTGTGCGATACAACTCCTTGCTGTTTCAACTGGGGCGTTACAAGCATTATGAGGGTGGTAACACCGGTCTGACTCACTGTTTGCCACTGTGCTGTCTCTGACACTCAACTGTTAAGATTTGGTTCTCCACGAAACACGTTCTCAGCTCATCTCCTGAAAAACGATTCAAAGCATGGTTAAAAAAGAGACTGAAAGCAAGAAAAGGCATTCTAGGTTCAACGTGCACATACAAAAGAGGCAACAATTTCAAACTATGGGGTTTCTTCCAGCGTGAGCAGCTGATGCATTGCGCATCTTTCTGCGCAACTCTGAGCACAGCGTTCCGTGTCTCTGGGAACCATCTGAGTAGGAAATCCTGTGATCTAATGCAAACTCAAGCCAGTCAAGTGAAACGAAGCAACAGAATGATAATCCAGTTTGAGTGACCTTGCTCATGGATGATGACCTCATGAAGACAGAAGCAAAGAAAAAGGCACAAGACTCAGATCTCATTGATAGTCCTTTCAGAGGGACAGTATTCAGAGGTTCCCGGTGACGACATGTAGAAGGACTGCGTTTTCCTTTTTAACCTGGCTCGCTTGTTGGCCAGGGATAGGCTGCGCCGGCTTGAATTGATGATCTCTGAAATGAACTTCTTGCAGTCCACACACACCTCCATCGTGCTCCAGTCCTCCATCAATTCTTTGGGAAACTCTTCATGTGACTTATCCACAGATTTGGACCTTGAGGTCAACCTGAAAGGCAAAAGAGCAGGACCTGTCACATTATTTATCAGTATGGCAGCAGGCCCCGAGGGACGCCTTTGGGAAACAGCACATCACTGCGGTCTTCTATCTCCTTTCTCCTGTTTTAAAAATGACACCTGGAGCCTGAACACCAGAGAGGAGAGCTTCAGCCTGGTTCCACAAGACTGCAGGGTCACTAACTGAGGGCATGTGTAACATTTACCTTTGCAAAACCCAACCTTACTAAGAACTATAAATAGATGATGTGTTTGGCTAATTTGACACAGAATTGTAGCACTAGTGATTTATGCAGAGGGTTTGTACTGTAAATCCCCTCATAAAGGAGTGCTGATTTTATATTTAGTTCCTCACACTAGCTTTGACAACCATCTATGTATATAGTATAAAACCAATAGATAACTTGACAATATAAAAAAAAAAAGTGAAAATTAGAATTAGATATATTAGGAAATAAAACAAAAAAAGTTCAATCTGTGCAGGATATCACTGAATTCCCATTCAGTGAGTTATTCTAGCCTAAGAGATTTCTCTCTGGAGAGCCCATTCCCACGACAAAATGACAAACTGAGGATGTTTTTGCAGAGATGCTACAGAAATTCAGATGCTACAGAAATGTCCCAGACTCATCTATAATGTGAAAAAGGTTTGAGAGAGGCTATTAGTTAGTATTCTTCCTTCTGTAAATCAAAGCGACGAGTGGCAGAGACATGGACTTTCAGGCTTCAGAAAAGTGACTACAGGCACTAGAGATACTGACAACTACCAAACAGGCAGACAGCATCTTCTTAACAATTAGTAACTCAGTATGAAACATTTTGGAAGCATTTCCAATAGACAGACACGAGGCAGGGTTGTTTCTCACCTGGACATGCTCCGCAGCGATCGGTGGTGACTGGTAGAGGGTTTGTCTGGCCTCATGAAGCTTTCTCCTCTTTGCAAGGTTGAAGGTCCCAGCGAGAAGATGGGGAGAGTAGAATATGGCTTTGATGGCAACCGCATCTGTGGAGCACAGCGGGAGGAATATGCAGTATCATTACAAAGATTACAGCTTTAGAGAAGGGATCTAAGCGTAAGTTTACTTACTTTTTTGCAGCACTGTGAACATACAGGCCTGCGTAAGAAAGCAAGAGCATGAATCACTTCACTGAGACAAATGACATTTAAATCAAGAATAAGGGATGTTTTCAGGAGTTAGAATCCTCTCCCATCCTCCCCTTAAACAAACATTTTTATTTTTGAAGTTTCTTTAGTGTAATAACTTCAATCAGGACATGAAGCCAATAGCAAGGAGAAACGCTAAACAAGAACTACAGCTATATTAGAAAACAGGGAAGAAAAAGAAAAAAAAAAAGAAGCAAAAGCTGTTTTTTCCTCTAAAGAATCCTCCTTTGGTTAAGTGACACAAGTTGTCAGTGATTCCACAGATCTCCAGACTCACGCTTCAATTCTGCATTTTCATTTTGACTGCAAACGATTCCTTTTCCCTTCCTCCACCTCTAAATAATCTCCAAAAGGTAAAAAGGCAAATTGCCTGGAAATGTCTTTCCCAACAACAGAGATTCTGGAACTGGCGACAGTTGGAGTAAATTCCATCTCACTTTCCCATGAGCATAACGGAACGAGTATTTCTCTCAAGTTTAGCCAAGAGTTTCCATCCAAGGAAGCGATTTGCCACTTAGAGACTGGTTTTGCATAAAATTTTTTAACATTGACTGTTACAGAAATAAAAATGATCAACAGGATACAGCAGAAACATTTGAGGGTTTTCAACTTATCAACCGGTATTTCTCCCTCTGGAACAGTACTCATTTATTAGCAGATATTAAATATTTACCTCTTGCAGAACTGACAAGTGTAAGACCAGGTAAAGAAGGAAAACCTTCTCGTTCGACAGCAAAAGCAGAGCTGAAAGAAGAACAGAGGAGTCCAAAACGTTAGGCAAATGTCCCGCCCAGTAATGACTTTGTCTATCAGTTGCTATCAACAAGACCATAGCGGCAGCACTCCATCCAGTCCAGTCCTGGGCTCCGTGCTTCTAAGGTGGTATTGAAAAGAACGGTCCAGAATTCTATGTTAATCTATTTGGAAATTCTCTCTCTCTTTTTTTTTTTTAATCTAAGTTTAATTCTTGCCAGTTAATTATTAGGTTCTTTTTAATTCTCCCTCACTGATATTTACATCATCGCCACTGATGTTTACATCATCAATCCATTGATGGATTTTTCTTCCAATCCTACATTCTTGAAAACTAGAGAAGGTGGGAGAAAGAGTTATCATGCAACCTTACATCAGGAAAATCTGCTTTATAGTGGGCTAATAAATCCCATGTATTGAGCTTACTGAAAGCAGGGAGGGATCACAGCTGCAGAACATTTCTAGGAAGGAAAGGCACTGGATGATGACAAGCTTTGCAGACAAACAAAAGATGGCACACTGAGATCCAGAGTCTCGGGTGAGGTAAGTTTGGTTAGGAATAAAAGTGAACAATTATTAATAGTGGGGCAAATTAAAGCATCAACTCACTTTAAAGCTCATTATTTAAGCTCTGTATATCATGACAACAGGCAACAGATGAATAACGAGTGACACTTTAAGATTCCCTCCGCCTTAAACACATAAAATTTTAGAATTAAATCTGCATACTAAACACAGGTAGGCCTGTTGATAAAATACACTGTAAACTCAAAAGTACACCTGCTGGAGGTGTTCAAGAACAACAGGTCAAAAGTGGGGGTGAAAAAAGAACACCACTGCTACTGGTACATACCAATTCCCAATCCGCAGTTTACAGAAAAAAAAAGTGTTGCTTCATGGGTTCTCTAGTATGAAACGGGGTCACGTGTTGCCCGACTTCTCTGAAGGATTTCATTCCCTCTTTGCCTGATAGTAAGGATTCCTGTGAAAAACTTCCTGTAGTTTCCTGCTGCTACCTGAAACCGTTTCCTGGAGCAGAAATGCTAAGCGGCACGGCAGGCATCAAGGACAGACACCACTCCAGTCAGTGAAGCTGAAAACAGACGTGCAGAGGGCAGCGCTTGCACAACTGCAAATGCTACTGCACTGCCATGGACAATCTGAACAAATGAGGCATTTCCACGAGAAGCTCTGGTGTTTCTGCACATAATTCAAGGAAGCCAACCCCATCGTTAAACGCTTTGGGGGATGTTTAGTGGATCTCTCCTCTTTCTCTCCAATATTGGGTAAGAAGCATGCAAATTAGGAGGCCTATGTGACCGGCCTCCTGCAATGAGCTTTGGAACCTCTGCAAACTCAGCCCTACCTTTCCTTTCTTAAGAGCAGTGTAGACATCTTTGTATTGCTGATACTTTTCCAGCTCCGCCTTCACCAGCACCTGACGGATGTGCATGACCTCCTCTACCGTCAGAGCCAGACATTCCACTGGGTAACAGAACTCCTCCTAGAAGCCAAAAACTCATGTTACTTCAAAGCCAGATAAATTCTTACAGATTTCAACCTAGACAACCAGTCACCTGTTTAGTAACTCCAGAGATAGAGGGTTTCTCCCTTCAAACTGGAACAGCACTGGCTATTCATGGGCATCACAGGAGTTCCAAGCTGTTGGAGACTGCGTGTGAGCCTCCACAATGGCGACAGCTTTCTTCATCTTTCTTCCTGAAGCCACTCGACCCTTCTCTCCAAATGTCTTTTTGTGATGAAAATTTGTTTCAAACAAATTGATGTCCAGGTTAATAATTTTAAAGTGAAAAGGCAATTTGGCAGATGGCAACTTCTAACTACATTGTTTGAAGACATGCAATTTCTCTGAGACTTTGTGATGCCCAGTGTAGCCATGGAAAGTTATTAGTAGCCCATTCTAGCAGGAATTTTTATTCACTGGTACCACATCTTGGTGCTCACATGATCAGAATGCCACGAAGTCTACAAGAAGTTAGGTTAGTTCAGGCAGAAAAGTTCTCCTTTCTGCCCCAGGAAAGTAACAGTTGCAGAATAATCTCCAAAGACACAAGCAGGAGAACTGGTTACCCAGTGTTGCATTCTTAATGGCAGATCCTCAAACGGAGACTAACACCACAAGTTTCTGCTCACAGAATTTTGGATCTGACCCGTATGACGGCATTTAGGAGGCATATCGAGTAGAAAACTCCTGACTTTGGTACCAGAGAATAAAAAGCACCAACCCAATTTGTAATCCATCCCTGTAGTCGATTATACATTTCCAACCGAAAGACAGAAACCTCTGTGGGAATTCCCACTGCTTTATGCTTAGTGAACCTTTATTTCAGCCAGCCCGGAGGGGCTGCTGTGTGGCAATGACAATGACATGCAACGCTCTCTGAATAAACGAAGGAAATTTCTTCTGCAAATACAAAGACAGGGCTGACATTTGGAAGTCTCGTTTACAAATTGAAGCAATGAATTGGATTAGTAGTGAAACGCTCCATTTCCATGTTCTCAGAGGTCTGTTCTGTCTTTCCATTAGATTATAAAGAAAATCTTTCTACGTTGCAGACCTGGCAAACATTAGCATTTAGGAACCACCACATTTTTAAAAACCGTTGTCTTACCTATCTAGAAAGGGAACACAAAGAAACTTCACTCTGTTTAAGGTACCCCACAAAAGACTAGAATTGAGTTAACTTTGTTAGATTTGCCAGCTAAACTTTTGGGGTAGACAGTCACTGCTTTTCTGAAAAGAGTAACCTATATCAAAAGCAGCTGCAACTTGCTCTGAGGTGCAAAACTGCATGGCCAAGCCAAAATAACTTCTGTTCCTTATGAGTGACTTTACGGCCAACCAGCAGCTCTCAGCGTTTCCTTCTGGGTTCTTCCCATAGCAACTGCCTCGCTACGGACAAGGCAGGGCTGAAGGCTGGGGCGAGGCAGGAGAGGAAGTGGGTGGGAAAGCGTGATGCACACAATGCCAGCAAAAACCCCTCAACTCGGCATCGTGGGAGACTGAGAGCAACTGTCCGAGGTGAATGAGGCTGGCTGAGCGCTCATAACCAATCAGAGCTTTAAGTCCCTGAGGAATAAGTTTCTTACTTGAAGCTCTTCACTGCCCCTCACGAACGCCCGTTCCTTTAATTTACAGGACGATGACGTCAGGGAATATTGCTCCTTTGAAGAAAGTCTGCAGATCTGCTATGGGTGTAGAGCAGGTACTAGGGGAATAGTGTGGGCCTGTGGTTGTACCAATCGAAAGTGATTATCACTGAAGCAAATAGAAAGCACTAGCAGGCGACAGGGCAAACAGAGAATGCTCACATGTTTAAATGCTAATGTTTTAATTCCAGAGGTTACACAAGGACAACAAAATGTTAATGCAACATTAAACGACACATAAATACTATGGCTTGATTATTCGCCCCTCCCCCCCTTTTTGGAATAGAAATGAGTACACGAGAAAAGCTTTTGTTTCGCCACTAGCTCTAAGGCATTGAAATTAATTAAAATGACGCTAAGCTCTGACTAAACTTCGTTAAACAATGATGCTTTGGAGTTACTGCTCAAACTCCCAGCAAGAACCTGCACCCAAGTCAGGCAGCTCCAAGTGAGAGAACTTCAGCTCTCTGCAATCTCTGCATCAACAGAACATGCTAAAGACAACATACGGTTTGAACGGTCTCGATTTGCCAGAATGGTACTCGATACTCATTTTAATCTTAAAAACAAATCTGCATTCTTATTTTTAAAGGGATAATAATATCTTACTTAAAAATGCTGGTTTGAACTTGAAGTTTCCATGATCCTCATTGGAATTGGCTTAACACACCGACTGTTCGATCTTATCACATACACCACAGTAGCTTAAGGTGTATCTGTGGGATTTTTTTTTTTTGCTCAGAAAAAGCAGGTACCAAAAACTACACATCCAAAATGTGAAATAAAGTGCTCTCTAGGTCATTTTCAGTATACACGCAACTAATAGGCCCTTATGACTAACAACACATTTTTACATTGATATATTATTTGTAAAACTTGTTAAAGGATGTCACTGAGCATTTAAATGAGCTGCCCTAGAAAACTGCAATGTGAACAAGTGACATATTGGTTTCTAAATTCTGTGGTTCAAAGATAGCCAAGATCTCTAAACTCTTGCTGCTTCTGCAGACTCAAAGTTTCTACGTCGTCACCTGGATATCTCAACTAGAAACTCTCCTGCAACAGGCTTTACACTTTCATTTCTTGGTAGGGACAAGAAAAAGAAAGAAAAAATTAAATTACTCATATTTGGTTCTACACAGGGATAAATTAAGTAGTTTTTCTTTTGAGTGGATCTGCCTTCCCTGGTACATAGGTATTGGTTATTCTGCAAGTTCTGATACGTAAGTGTGCTAAGGACCAAAACCATATGTAGGTTTTCAAGTCAAATGGATTGCAAATGCCCTTCTGTTCTACATAGTGTATCTTGTCTGGAACACAACACCTTATTCCTTTCAACAGAGTCCAAGGATTACAATAGTTTTGCTGGATTTTTGCTGCAGGATCTTCATGTGCTGTAACATTTAAGGTCTGTCCCACTGATAATCCTGTGATGTTGCATTTTTAGTTTGCTGTCCTTTCAGAACTGATTTCTTTTCCCCGTGAGGTGATTGAAGACACACAAATATCCTACACACATTGAAATCAACGTCAATCAGGTGCAATGTCCCAGCCTAAGCTTTAATTCTTGCCACAGCTTAGGAAGTGCTCCCCTAGCAGGGAACATGCTGGTGAAGGTGATTTCCAAAGCCAGCAAAAAGAGGCAAACCTTTTCGGGTTTCCACCTGCTGGCAAAAGCTCTCTCACAGAGATAGTACATAGCCCCTGCCACCCCACACATGGCTGCTTCAACGGGATGAGAGCTGAGCAGAGAAGCTGTTTGCATAGTTGAAAAAAGTGGTCTGAAAGTCATCCTTGGAAAGAAACTGGTTATCCTAGGAACCTGAACAACAGATAGGAAGCAGAGAAGCGAATGCTTTGTATAAACGAAACCATTAGCTTTGGTCCTCTGAGTCACGAAAAAAAAATAACAATAACAATTATGATTATAAAAGCAAACAGACTACAAAGGCATATGTACATCTCAGGACACTGGCTTCATCTCACTGATCAAGCACCAAGTTGTCTCACTGCAGAAGCACATTGCCAGGCGACCTCCCCAACCCCCAAATCACTGTGCTGCCCTGCCTTTCCATGCAGCACTGGTAGGGAGACACATCAAAGGGACTACTACGTTTGGCATTTTCCCAAGTCTGTTTCCCCTTCCCACCTACTTAGATGTGACTCTGATGAGATGCCAATTCACGAAACCGTCATTAGTATGCAAGACACAGCAGTTTCTCACTAATCCTGCTAAGAGACTGTAGCAAACCCCTGCCTGTTCTCACTGGCATTGAGGGCTATTTACTGACGAGGTCTCTTTCACCTTGCCGAGAAACTGCGGTCACAGGAGCATGTAATAAGAAATGAAATTCCATCAATCCTGGAGGAAGGGATGAAGAAGCATGAAGTCAAATAAAAAGTAAATCATATTCTACACTTATTGGGAAGCGTTCACTACAGGAACGGCGATGTTATGTATGCAGCATCCAACGCAGCCACCGAAAGAAGCTGGCATCTCTCTGGGGAAGGAAAGACTTGCGGTAAGCCAAAGTGTGGAACTGGGCCGGTGCCAGCGTATCAGAAACCATCTACCAAGAGTAAAACCAAAAGGATCGTGGGAGTTGGCTGTGACACCCTAGAGGGCACTATTGCCCACTTAAAGAATTGGCTCTCTAGGCATCAAATCAGGTTCTCATGAACAGGACATCATTTCACTACTGATTTTCCTTCTTTCTCACTTCATAGCCAAAACCAAGCTAGGTGACAGTGCTCCGAAGACTAAGGAAAAAAAAAAATCCAGAACCCCAGGCACAAAGAAAGCAGTAAACCTTTCCATGTGTTCCTACATTTGCCTGACTTACCTAATGCCTTTTTCTCCCTTTGCATCTAATATTTTCAGGGGGTTGTAGAATAACTGAATCAAGTTTTTTGCAAAGGTTTTATTTTGTGTGTGTCTTTCTAGGTGTGTTTCAGTGAACAGACTGACAGAAGGATAATACAGATACGGTCAAAAGGTCGTGTTAAGAACTTGGTTGACCTATTTAAAATAATGGCTTCATATATAAGATTTTTAAGTTGCGCAATCCCCTCAAAGAATGAGACAAGATCAGTATTATGATGTAACACATTCAGATACACTAACAGCGTGACAGGGCAAATTCCCCAGTATAGCATGTGATGCTTTCTCCCCTTCTCCCTTTAAAAAATATGTCTGTAAGTGACCTGGGCCTATCAGAAAATAAAGCTGTGCTTCCACATACAGTGAGTACAGCAGGCAATGACAGGGTAATCCATTTTATATGATAGTGTCTTCAAATGAATGCTGAAGGAACCTTCCAGCCTAGTTCTAGTGCAGTATGTTCTGCTCCAAGTTCACTTTGGCAGAGGAAGTCTACTTATGTCATGCATTTATCACCGCACTACCACCCGACCTTCACCTGGAAGGAGAAACTATGTTCTACTTGGAAGGATATAATAAACAAAATCCAGCAGAACCTCTGAAAAGAAGAGGAGGAAGCATGTTGTGGGAATATGTGGAGATTATTTCCTTGTTACTATTCAGCTTTACCATCTAATAGGTTTGGATCCTGGCCACCATCTCTTGGGCCTAAAGGAACACTCTTCAAAGCCCATTAATACCACTGCACTACGAGATGGGGTGAGCCAATATTCCCTTATTTTCAGAACTAGGATGTGTTTATCGATTTCTCTATTCACCAGCACTTCGTGGGGCATACTTTGAAACCCTGCTGATAGGAAAAGAGATGAAGAACATATCCTGCATGAAATTACAAAGCACTAATCAGTATGTCAGCATAAAAGAACCAGGATTTCATACCCTTTGCTGTTTATACTCTGTTGGAAAACAGCTCTCAATTAAAGCTAATTGATCAAATGTACTGTACTTTCTTTTCAAGCAGTAACACAGGTTTTTGCCTCAGTGACTTCAACAAAGTAATGCAGACAAACCTTGACTTGGATTATCAAACGACCTTTCACGTGTATAAACATTACCACACAATTTTTAAAGTGGAAAGAAAAGAAACTATTCTGTTTGTTCAGCCATTAACTAAAATATTGCAAACAACTAAAGAATTTCCCCAAATCCCAAAATGGATTCACTGCTTTGGAACTGTCTCTATTCAGATGGAAAAATAAGTATGGTGAAGTTCATCTGCTTTGGTAACATTCTGAAATAAAATCAAGGCACGTGGCTTTACTCAGACTCCTAATCAAAGCGCAAATGTTTTCTGAGGCACCTGTACCTGGCATTTTGGATACATATGCTAGAGAGACAAAGTTCAAATCTTGATTTCAAAATGTCTTTAGTTGCCAAGGGCTGTTTATGAGCTGAGGAGTTTCCTTTGAGTCAAGTTCTAATCACACTGAAGCCAAGTTTTAATTTTCATTATACTCTTATCATGCCTCTTTTTCTCTCTCCTACCACCCACTCCACTTACAAGTGATCTGGAGCTCTGTTTTGAAGGGGGTAGGAACTGTCTCACATTGGTTGGTGTTTCCTTTTCAATGGAGTGTCGTCTCTGAGGTGGCTGCCGTCTCTCAGGCTGTGGTGTAGATGATATGGGCAAGAACTTTGGAGGCACTGAAGATTCAACAAGGATAAAAAATTAGTTCTTGTAAGACAGATGGTTGGATAACATCACACAGTACTTGCACCAGCCACTGATTTGCTAAAATTCCCACTATTGA
The DNA here is from genome assembly GCA_013399135.1 of Heliornis fulica. Lineage (NCBI taxonomy): Eukaryota > Metazoa > Chordata > Aves > Gruiformes > Heliornithidae > Heliornis > Heliornis fulica. Next base: position 750,686 of record VXBZ01008838.1, on the reverse strand, counting down.
TGGCTGAAGTTATACATCCGTAACCAGAGCATCTTCAAGACAGTTGTCACATTCGTCACATTTTCCAGACTGAGAGAAAAGAAATACTCATGAAACCAGAAAATGTAAGTGTGCAACTGTCCAGTTTGTCCCCTGTATATAAACTCGATGTTTCAGGGTATTGGCTTATTCTACTTATTTCACTAGAGTACACAGAAGATACATACAGAGATTACATGTTTCATTACAAAATCTTTCCACTGAAACACTCTGAAACAAATTAAAAATATTGTTGCACAGAAAAGCCTATCATAAGTGTACCTGAAAAACAGAACAGTCCCTTCTGCCTTCCCAGTAAGTACTTATAAAAATTACTGGTGACTGCTACGTGTCTTTCAAACAAGCACATTCACTGACACAGTGTCAGAGACACAAGAAACATTTAAATCAGTCTCAGGTTAGAGCTGAGCCACCCCTCCTTCACTTTTGACTCTCTCTACAGTCCTACATCAAATTCAAGCATGAAACCACCTCCTGTTTCACAAAGATATCCACCTACAGAGTAGGTTAATGCCATCCAGCTGTTAATCGTGTCTGACCTATTCAGCAGGTTCTGAGGTCCAGCTGTAGGGATTTATTGCTTTAGCAACACTCAGCTCCAGCTTTTGACAGAAAGTTTGTAGAAGAGAAGACAAGAGAAGTGTGTAAAAGCAGCCACTGGGCTCTGATCAAAACTCACTCTTTCTGCTGCTGGTGCCTTCCTGAGAGGGGTCTTCCACTTGTGAGGGGGAGATGCTGCTGCTACTTGCTGATTTGTGCACCGATTCCTCCTGTGTGGCAAGAGAAAAAGAAACAGAATGCCTGAAGGGTTGTTTTTCCCTCTCTTCCTACTTAGCAAGCAGAAATCAAAAGCTATCAAAGGTATTTTGCACCATTCAATCACTCAAAACCCTGGATGTCCTGGGAAAAATACTGACTGAACATGGCATTGACTAAACAGAATTTTCAACACTCAGTATTTTAGAAACTGGAATAAATGGAAAATGGTTGGAATTCAATGCATTTACTTATTGGGTGAAAAATTAGAAGAGAGGTCCATTGTAACTTGTTAATTTTCCTCATTGTATTAAAGGATTTCCAAGGAATTCAGCTACATGAGATAAATACAACTTTCTCCGACTAACAAGGAATCAGCATTTGGATTTCTCTGGTCTCCAGAAGAATGAGAGCTACTCATACAAGTGACTCAGGTAAAGACAAATTGACCTGATCTCCACTGCACTGTTCCCTAATCCCTCATCTTGGTGCACTTCTCCTTTCTTCTGTACTTAAAAGAAATCACATTCTCATCATGATAGCCAAGGGCAATTCCTGCAAGATGAATGAAAGTGAAACGGGCTTTTTCAAGTATCCATAGCATTATCCCACCCAAATTACTAAATCCTTTGCTTTCACCTAAAACCTCTGTCTTCAGCCACCAGATACCAGCAAGATACAGATCATCACAGGAGCCTCCCAATGGAACAGAGTTGAAGAACTGAGTGTGAAAGCTCATTACCTCTATTGTGAATGCTTTTAAGCACGGAGACTTTCATCGTTTAAGTTGTCAAGATTTACAGATCACACATGTGACCTGCCCTAAAATCCAGCAAGTTGCTGAGCCTTTCTCTCACAGATTTCCTTAGTTACGTGATTCATGAGCAGGAAAACCTCCACTGGCTCAAAGATTGCCTTCTGTGGTAGCAGCAGGTCAGGAAAGCAAAGCTGGCAGGATCACCTCAACGAGCACCATGCATCACAGGACAGGGACCTCTGCAAACTCCCATCAGGTGGTCTGTACTTTATGCCTAGTCCAAGGGTATGCAGTGTACACAAAGACATTGTGATTTATACTGTTCCCACATCCACACTGCAACACAGTGTTGTGCAAAGGGCCTCAAACCAGCTCATATCACAAAGTATCAAAGCATGACCCCACAAAACAGTTGTGCCGGAAAGCTTGTAGTGAAGTTTGAGCAGCACCTTTAGCTACATCGGCTGTTTTACTTCCAGAGTTCAGCACCATTTAGCGACAAATCACTGCTTCAGGACACATGGTTGCCTTAAAAGACCACTGGAGAACTTGCATGACAATTGGATGCACTGTGCTTTAGAGGGGGTGTAACAGTGTTCATACATCGAGGACATGTATGTTCTGTGAATGAGAGTTTACCCATGTACAAATGAAACTACTAAACCTTTCACTTTGTAGAAGTCACATTCTTCTGAGTGGAAGATTACTTTCCCATACCAGAGAAGGAAACAAGCTAAGGCAAAGAACTAAGTGAGCTGTCAATCAAAAAAACCTATCGAGGGTACTGTGCTGCTCTCTTTTATGACTGAAGTGCAGCCAAGGCTTCGAGGAGAGCTTCTTAAGGAGCAGGCAGGGAAGAGCTTTCTCTGGAGTGCAGTTCAAGCAATCCTTGCTCTTAGAGAAGGTTCTTCTTCTGTAGGATTCTACCTAGTCCTGCCCAAAAACTGGAAGGCTTTTTCTGAGAATGAAATCTTGCCTAGGACCTACTGACGGACCATTGTATTAATTTCTTCACATCAATACGAAACTGTTGACTATTCTAGTAGACTATCTGACATTTTATATTTGAGGCTGGGTCAACCCAGCACCTGTGACTGCATACTTCTACACAGAGCAGTAAATGATTAGAATTGTGCATCTCCTGAGAAAGCTGCAGCTTTAAAAGCTTCACCTTGAAACACCTGATTATGTCACTGTCATGATTTTTGTCTGGATAGCTTCATTAGGAAGACACCATTTTTATATCTGTATCAAAATCACTATTAGAGTGCTCCTCCTTTTAGCCACACAAAAGCAAAATGGCACTTCCTGCCTCCCCTAGGAAATTGTGATTCTAGTGGTGATGCAGAAAAAAACAAGGAGAGAAAGTAGGAATGGTTTGTGTAACGTTCATCCTTGCCAGCAAATGGGCACAGGGTTCTGTCAGACCTTCCCTGTCCCCTCTGGCTGGCAATACTGAGTGTTGGGGCGTAGTCTGCATCGCAACACAGCTGAGAGAAGAACAAAGGGGATATGTGGGGGGAGAAAATGCATCTGCATCATAGCTCATTTGGAGGTCCACTGCTCAGTAGTGCAGATACTTGCACCCTGTAATTTAGGGCATAAGACAGTCATAATTAAACTCCCAGTGAGTAACTCCAAATAGGTTAAACCCAATTCAAATTGCAGGCAAAGAGGTGGCCGACTCATCAACATAAACGCTCTCCTGTGTGTTATGTACAAAGTGAAAGTCAGGAAAGAAAGAAGACATTTTGACACTTCACTTTTTCAAATATTTTATGTCCCATCCCCTTCGTCAGTTTGGAAAATATCACCCAAACTCCCTTCAGTTTTTTTATTTACACTACTCTAGCACTGCTCCTGAGCCCAAACCAGTATTCTCTGAGCATCTTAATCATTTTAATTGCTTCACCAGCTACTTTTGTTGACTCAAACCAGTACAGCATCTGTTCACTGTGACAACTCAATGTGGCTGATTTATTTTCCATTTGTTGTTTGCTGTATATCCCAGAGCCCAGCATGGGCGACTTTTCTTGCCTACACAGTATTCCCTAATCAATAGTCACAGTCAGATGACTATTTTTTTTTTTCCTTCCTACAAGAATCACTTTGTGTTTCCTTCTACAGAATTTTCTGTTATGGACTTCTGCTCACTTTTCTGTGTGGAACATCATGGTGCATTAGCTTCAGGATGCAGAGAGCTACAAGCTAGGACGCTGTATGGTCAAGATCCAACCCTCATTGACAGGTCTTAATATTCCTGCATCCTCTCGGCTTCATTCATATTAACAAAACCTCATATAGCCTCTCTGTTGTAATTTTAAAGACTGCTGAGAGATTTCAGAATGCAAATCCCTTCTGCTTTCAGAACAGATGCCCCAAATTATGCACCCACACGAGTCACCCATAGGATAACCCCTAACACAAAGCAGGCCAACCTTTCACAGATCAAGAAATTATGCAAAGAAAGAGATAAATTTCTCCCCACACATACATTTCTCCCCAGCCTCCTATCTTTCAGCTTAGACACCTTTGTGCATGCCCTGTCAAGAAACCCCTCCTTCTCCATTTACTGGGGAGAAAGAGTCAAGAAGACTGCCTTCCCCAGGCTAAAATTAGCCTCTGTGAATAAACCCTGTCTGCGTGTGCTTTCCAGACAGCCTAACTTGCAGAAACTCAAATTAATACTACCACCGGTCTAGAAGACAAAGCTTGTTATTGAGAATCATATATAATGCAACTTTTAAGCTAGAGAGCTTTTTTTTTCAGCTTTTCTCCTTTTTATGCTGTTTAAAATCTTTTAACTCTCCATTTGAGAGAGGCTGGATTCAAACTTGTCTCTCCATCTAAGTCATATTTGCTTGTCCCTGTCTGTGAAGCATTTGTCGGGTGTTACTTCCCAAGCCTGTATAACAAACTAACGCACTCACATCTGCACCAAAGCACAACCCCTCCGGCACAACTGACACTCTTTAGTTATCAGGCTGGCCTCACATCTCAGTCCCTTAGTGACAGCTCCTGCACAGGTGCCAGAAGGGTGCAACACCTTTGCCTGCATTCCCAAAATCACAACTGTTACCTACACACTGTGGGCAGATACTAGAATTTAGAAAAAAAAGCATTCAGAAGAACAAGTAAATCCTGGGTTTAGGGCCCAAATTAGCATTTAAACTTTTAACTCATTTCTGAGGTCTGATCTAATATTTTTGAAGTTCTGTGGGCTGATAAAGCAGTCATGGAAAATTCAGATGATAATCTGCACAGTCACTTCTCAGCTGATCAGTTCAGCAAATTAAGGAGTAAGGCTCAATTCTGACAAATCGAGAAACAAGTTGAGTCCTGATTATTTTACCTCCGAATCTGAGCTGTCAAGTTCAGCCAACGTGGGAGCCTTAAGGAGTCTCTTGCGTTGTACTGTCGCTTGTGTGGCCCCATTCTGCTTTCCTTGTGGGGCCAGACCACCATTCACAACAGAGGCATCCGCTACTTTTCTTCCAGCCTCCCGTGTAGACACATCTAGCAAAAGAAACAGAACAATTGGTGTTTGGACCTAAATTTCATTTTGCCTTCTCAAATCCTACTGACAATGCAACAGACACAAAAGGAAAAGAATATTATTGTGATAATTATATGTGTGCAATTATTTTGCTTTAGCGATATACTGCTCAGAGAACTACAGGCAATGGCTTGTGGCACAGAAGCAACATGAAGGAATGAAAGCAGTGAAAAAAGCAGCAGTGCACAATACTAAAACCCAAGCTCAGACTGATACCAATCAACTTTTAAAAACAAAAAATACTATGTTAAACCCAAAAATATTCTTCCTCCAGCTTACAGTCTATAACTAACTACGTAACTAGTATCAGAAGAACTAACAACTGTATCTGGACAAGTGGGTTTCCAGTGAATCTGAAGACAACAGCAATAAAGATGTTTAGTACAGAGTAAACCTAGTTTTTCCTGTGAGGACAGAATTACACTTTATTCTGCAGTACACAGAAAAGGAATGAAAATGAGCTAAATAACTAGCAGTCATCAAAAACATGCACAATTCTTAGGACTGCATGGTCATTTGTATAAAGTCTGTAAATCTTCATGCAAGCGCAGAAACACGAGCCTCCGGCTCTGTTTTCATCTACGTGAGTTTTACAAGGATGTAACTCCACTGAGTCAGTATCTCAGGATTTCTGCCAGTGTGCGATGAAGAATCATCCCGGTTAATGTAAACACTGGGTCTGCTGTGCTTAGCCCAGCTGAGTTCAGATGTTAAGACAATGATCTAGACTTTGATATTTTAGGAAAGCTTAGAGTTTGGTCTGATAAATCAGTTTTATCTCTGCAAAAGAACAAAGTGCAGTACTCCAATCTGAAGAAAATTATATTGGAGGGAGAAGGAAGAGAAGCTTTTAATCTCCCATTTGCATGCATGCCAAAGCATCTGGTCTTTCTACTCATGTGTTTTTCTACCCATGTAATTATAGGACTCCTTTCCCAGTCTTGTAATAGCAAAGTACCTCCAGGTATTTTAGGGCTAGAATAAAGACAAGCTATTATTCCCATTTTTATACTCAGTGAAAAGAGGCACGGAAGGTCAAATGACTTGTACCTTAGGTTACTGGGAGGACTACAACAGAAAAATGATATCACCCAGATATTCTCAGTGCCAACAGGGTAAGTACTCACACATCATTTGGAGTTACTTACATAGTTTCCCTGGTATAAGCAAACATGGTCACTGCTACTACAACACAATTTGCAATGATAAAAGCCGTTCTTATGCTAGGTAAGTTAAAACTACGTAGTCTAGACAAAGCCTCGGATGCAGTAGTAGGTCTGATTTACAACATTCTCTCTAGAGCAGCTACTGAAAAGGAGTTAGAGGAGGAATAAGTTAGATCAACATATATTTTAAAGAATTAATTAGTTTATTGTAAAATGCTGGAAACTGAGCTAGAAAGGACAGGGAATATATTCTAGTTCACCTATAAATCATACCTTCGACTGTGAGTATAAGAATAGGTGATTATTTGGACTATTAAAGTCATGGTGACATTCCAAGCCTATGAATCTGTGTACTACAGGGTTATTACTGCCTTCAGGTCCTCCCTACAAAGGGCTGCTATCAAAGACTTAGACTAACCCGTAGTTTGTATCTTCAAAGGCTTGGCTAATGGGTGTCCTGACTAGCACTATGGCTTATAGGTCATGGGGTTTTCTTTTTCCTCCCAGATTTCTCTGAGTACAGCATGGGCGTCCTCCACACCACATGCATTCCTGCTCTAACAGCCACTCAACAGAATCCCAGAAAGTGACAGCAGGAAAACAAAACCCAAACTGTCTCACCTCCCTGGTGCCACTACCACTTCTTGAGACCTCATAATTAGCTAATTAGCTGGCCCAAAGTTGATTGAAGCAGCTAAGGGTTTCCCAAATGAGCAAGAGAAAAACCTTTGATTTGTCTTTTGATTGCACAGGGCTGTTCCTGGACAGATTGTCCAATCAAGCAGCCCTGGCACCACCAGCACAACAGCCAAAGGTGGTGTCCCTCCTCCCAAAACTTTCTGGGTGGTGACTCCCTGCCTGATGGTAGGGAGGGTAAAGAATGCTTTTGAACTGACTGGGAGAATAAATGATGTGAAACATCAGTATCGCTCTTCTTTAAAAGAATTAAACATACAGTAAGTCTGGGGAAAGAGCAGGGGCCATCCACCAGATATCCCCTAGTACTATGTGAGGTGATGGGGATGTTCAGGGAACACTCTAAATTGTTTTCTGGGGTTTTTGCTGTTGGCTTTGTTTATTTGGGTTTGTGGGTTTGGGTTTTTTTTTTTTTCCTAAGAATTTAGGCCTGATTTCTTTAGGCCCAAGAAAGGGAAATTACTGATCCATTCTGAAGGTAATTTATGTAGCCAAACAATATCTACAAAGCCTAAACCAGCTGTTATTTAAATTTACACATGTATGCGCTGTTCATACATATTGTTGAGCTGTTCATATGTTGGTTTATAAGTCCTCTTGAAATACCAGAGATCTTTTAGGTGAATTGAGAAGACAATCAGATACAGTATTTGTTTTGAAGGGCTCTTCAGTAGGAAATGTCATTTACCACCATTCTTTCCTCTAAAGAAAAACAAAACAACTTGCAAGCACTAGAAAATAAAAACCAAAGAAGGTAAAATTAGAAAGCTATCCAATTTTTAAAATCCATTTTGACAACAGCACTCAAGTCCAGTTTATCATTCCTGCATGTACAACACTGGCTATATATGAATAAACGGATTATTCTAATTTAAGGAAAGGCTCATGAGATTTTACAGTTTCAGCAAACAGATCTCAACAAAAAGAACTTGTTCCAAAATTAAAACCAGAACTTGGCAGCAGATATAGACCAAAAATTATTACTTTGCTTAAACTATTTTAGTGATGTAGTCAGGCAACAGAAACACTATTGTGTGGCAGATAATCATACATCACCATAAACAAGATAAAATTAATCAGGGTAAACAAGTCAGAAACAACCAACAGACTAATGCTAATAAAATTTAACATGACAGAAGAAATTAATGAGCTATTATTTGAAACAAAAACCTATTTTTATATTTTTTAATGGATAGAAGTTTCACAGAACATTTACATGTTTTAAAGATGATTCATGAGATACTAAAAAAAAGCTTGTGTGAGTAACAGCCTGGGGTTAAGATTTTATAAGGGAGTCAGACACACTGGGAGAGTTGTCACTGCACTGTGTTTTCAGGCAGCAAGTACAGTGAGCAGTACCTGCAAATTGGATGAATACATTTGGTTTCTTTTGAGTTTCTTCTAAGCTGTCATTACAACAGGCAAATGAAGGAAGAGAAGGTCTTGATCTGATTATTTGATCTGTGTGTTGGTCTTCCTTGACTAGCCTTAAGAAGGAGGAAGACAAAAAAACCCCACCCTAGGATAATATGAAATGCGCCTTTATTTACATGTAAGATTACGTCTGTTACGAAAGAAGGAATTAAACAGACCACAGATTACATACAAGCCACTGCAGTCAAGTAACCATATGGTGTCTGCCTCCTAACCAGCCCTCCTTGGCAAATAATGTCAACAGAAACATCATTTTTGTTCTATGCAGCAAATGTACTCCTCTAGCCTATTGGTTTTACACCAAGTTTACAAGAAAGCTAAAATGGTTTTGAAGAATTTAGTTATGATGATGATGATAAGATATTGGGAAATAATATATAGCAAACAATGGTAGTAGAGACACACTGTTCTTTCAATGGCCTTTGCTGCTGAAGTCAAACCTGAGAAGCAGTAAATCAGTACTCCAAACTGCCAGTCTTGCTGATGTTGGCATGTTAGATTACATCCACTGTATAACATTTACTATTGTTATCTAAATTTAAGAGATTACCAGGAGCTGGTGGAGTTCCTTCCTCACACTGGAGTGAGGCACAGATCATGTAAAGCCAACAGTGATGTCCTTCACCACACAGGGCTGAAAACAACAGGAACAGTCCCTGTAAAGTTTGGGTTTAATTGCTTCACAGAATCACAGAATGGTCTGGGTTGGAAGGGTCCCCAAGCAGTTCCAAACCCCCTGCCACAGGCAGGGTCACCAACCTCCAGGCCTGGATCTAGACAAAATTGCCCAGGGCCCCATCCAGTCTGGCTTTGAACACCTCCAGGGATGGGACATCCACCTGGACAGACTGTTCCAGCACCTCACCACTCTTTCCATAAAGAGCTTCCCCCTGATATCTAACCTAGACCTTTCCTTCTCTAGCTTCAATCCATTCAGTTCCCTTTCCCTTCTCTCCCTGACTCCCCCTACCCCCTCAAACCGTTTGTGGCATAACGAATTCAAAGCAGCCACGCATGCAGTAAGAACATGAATGTCAAGAGTAGCAGTGGCAGGTTTTTTGAGCAGTGCACTGAAGTGAGGCTGCTTTAACCTGTTTTTCTATTAGAAGTGGGCAATGGCTGCCCTGGTCCCTTATCAGTATCTGAGTACATCTGAGATTATACTCTTATTACAGGTGGCCACTGCTTGCTGCTTTTAGTCTAGCAGCAGGAAACAGCAGGGCACAAGGATTTCCCAGGTGCCGTTCCTCTTCTCTTCAGGATGACAACAGCAGGGAGATGCGTGGAGTCCGGCAGTGTGACATACCAACTACACTGGCTCAGTGCCAGCAAGTCTTCTCAGAACTGGTCTGTCATCCCAGCCACAGACAGCAAACACAATGAAAGCCTGCACCTGGCCTTCAGCACGCTGCAGGAAAACACTTCTGGTTTTCAGCAGGTTTGTGGGTTTCTTCATGACCATTCCATCAAGCACTGAGCAATGAAAGCCATGAAAGACCAAGTGTGCGGAAACAGTGATCACAGAATGAAAGTGCAGTATAGCTTTTCTGCCTCCAAAATAATGGAAAAAGCACACAATGCAACACCATACAGAACTACTGCTTATCTGGTTACTATCAACATCCCAACCCATGTCTTCATTTGTACTGCTCTTCCGCTGTCTCACCTCCACCTAACTAGAATGCTTTAATCATACTGAATTTACTTCTAAAGATGATTTATCAGATCACACAGTCACACCATATGACACTACTTGCTGAGAACCACATGACTTGAAAAAAACAAAACCAATCACATTTGGAAGATGGAAACAAAGAAAACAGGAAGAGTTCTTCAGTGGTCAGTCAAAAAGGGCAAATCCAAGTGAAATATAGATTGCTGTGGAGCTACTCCTTTAAAATGAAAACATGACGGTAATGAATTAATGGATTATGAAGGGAGCTTTGACAAAATATTGTTTGCATTTAAAGAGATGTCTCAGGATTCTTAGAAATAAAAGACAAAGGAAGAAGCAGACACATGTAGAAGGACAGATCTAAACATTTCCTTTTTGTTGGTCACTGGCACATTCAGTTTTATAGTCTTAAAACTAAAGGAAATCTTGGCATAGCTGAAAGCAGTAATACTTTTCAAAACCTGAAGTTTGCCTGTTCATGCTATTATCTGACCCCCTGGCAACCCTTCAGCTTTCAGTGAAGTAAAATATAATACCATGTACACCCATAATTTGAATCCCACCAGACAGCTCTAGTAGCTGTGCAATATGCCAGGAGTGTAAGGTTTCACAAAAGGGCTTAAGCTGGATTAACAGCTTGCCAACACATCCGACAGAGAGAGCCTGTTCCTTCCTCCCATCCACCCATACTCATCACCTGCCCTCAGCCAGCTCTCTGCAGCAAGCAGGTTTATACACTAAAAGAGCAGAAAACCAATCTGGTTAAAAAAACCAAAACTAAACGAAACCAACAAAATTACTCGTTTCATGGGTGACATCAGTTCAACCATATCATCTTGTGAATAAATGAGCAGGGCTGGCGCAGAGCAGAATGGGGAATGACACGCTCAGGGGAAAGCCTGGAGAGGAGAAAGAGCAGCAAGAGCCCCTCCTCACCTCTTCACGGTGACAAGGTGTTCACTTGGCTCAGCCAGAACATGAAGCCATGTTCACTGATGGGTCACTTGTGAACCCTGCTCACCTATTACAAATCTAGCACGTTTTTCATACTATGGTAATAAATTATTAGCTTTCCAGTTCACAATATGCTATGATTTCGACCAGGTTATGCTGTTCTCTGGGGGAAATGACCACATGAGGTTAAAGGGTGTGTACGGAGGAAGAGGATGCAAGTTCTGCAAAAGTACCCCATGAGATGTTTCTATATGCAACTGGAAGGAAGGGTAGAGGGTACAGCTGCTGTTGCTTCTTCACAGAATGACAGCACGGATTTATTTGGAGACTGTATTTCTTGGGCATCATTTAGGGAAAATTAGGTAAGAGCTGGCATAAGAGCTCTCCACAGCAGACAAACCTTGGAGGCTATGTAGACTATTTCCAATCTCAGTGATGGAGCCTTTGGGCCTAAGCAGTCTGGAAAATCAGTCCACAATGAGGGGGGGGAACAAATCTATTTTCTGGCTAGTAGGCAAAAACCTTCTCTGCCACAGAAAATGTTCAGTTACTGCACATCCTAACTGATGGGACTTTTACATTTGATATTAGATAGCTGATGAAGGATCAGCTACTGAATCCTCTGAATCAGCTATTACTGACAACCACAGCATCTTACTTTGCTAAGCAGTGAAGAGGGATTCTCCTTTCAGGGAATGTCTTTGATTTCAGGAGTCACAAGGCTGACTGTAAAAAGATCCAGTAGAACTGACAGTTCCTTTCTAGATTAGCATTCGTAGCTGAATTTCATTAAACCTAGGTAGGTGGACAAGTTCAAAACTTGTCTTTGGTTCTTTGTGAGCAATGATTAATGCAAAAGATGGTTGAGTCAAAAAGTGAGTGTAAAGACAGAAAGTTCAGATTAATAAATAAGTCAGACTTGAAGGTGAGACTGTATTCTGCAATCCCTTTAAGAGTGAGAGTATTCTGGGACACCTCATTTTGGAATTCCAGCACTTTGTTTCAGGTGAAGCACAGTTGTTTCCTATATCTAGGCAAAGGAAGCCACAAAAGGATTGTGGCAAGGGAAATGTAGGAATTCATAAGCAATTTAACTTAATTTTTATTTTCACTGACCATATCTTGGAAGAATCCCTTCAAGTTTCTTTCTTAAATGGGAATTCAACAAACAGATGGAACAAATTTCACAATAAGCACAATAACCACGTCAGGTGTTGTTGCACCTTTTACCTGACAAGTCAAAACTGTAAGACATGCTAAGTGGCCGCATTGCTGTAAAAAAAAAAGAAACAGAAACAACAAAAAAGAAGACGATTCAGCTATTAGAAAAGCAGAAAGGTAATGAAAACAAAAGATTAACTCAATTTGAGACATTTTGGATTCTACTACCTAAATCCAAAATGTGTCAGACATACTACTGCTTTACTGTAGTAAAGCTCAAAGTCTGAAAACTACAGTATCATACATAGGACTTGCCAAAAGAGCAATTATATTTGTGTAGTTGTAGAATGAGTTTTTTGTAATTAAATAAATTAAATATCAAAACAAGAGGCATGTTAAAAACGCACTATTTTCAGTTAAAATGAAACAGAGAAAGGATAGAGGGTAAAGAGAGAAAAAAGAGAGAAAAATAACTGAAAGCACAAAGTCACATTTCACACAAGTTTCAGTGACCTGAAATAAACATATTTCTATTTTTTTAAGCATAATCTCCAATGATTATAATTAAACTAATAGAGAGAGACATTCAGGCTAAGCTTGAGCAGTAGTTTTCTTGAAGAGGATGGAAGGAAAGTCTGAACACAGTGTGACTTGTGCCGATTCCTGTTCTTTTTAAAACCTCCAGTGGATTTAGCCTTTAAAACATAACCATATTATTATCCTCTTGTTTCTGGGCCTCTAACCATTTCATTCCTAAATAAGAAAGTGGTCAGATATTTCTTATTTCTGGAAAGGCCTATCTATATTTCCAATTAATCAATGTAATTGAGGGAGTAGACACTCAAAATATTTCTCAACTGAAACCAAAATTTCAGTGCATTAATCCAAATAAGCGGGCCAAGCCCAGTGACAATGATGTACAAGTATGAATCAAAACTGACATCAGCTTATCTGTCTTTGTTACAGGTGAGAAATGTGCATGTTGGTATGAAAGGGCCGGTCAGCCACACATACCACTGCATTAAAAGATGTTTCAAAAAAGGTTGTGCTGGGACAAGATTTGCTCATGAGAATAAATCTGTGTGGTGAACGCAGTAGGTGCCTGACTCAAATTTGGTAGTAAGGTTATTTTTTCCTACAGTTCATTAACTAGACAACATCAGACACAGGTAACACTTGCAGACACAGTATCCAAATGCATGTCCAAACTTAGCATAAAGGCAAATAGTTTTAAAGCATAAGGGTGATTTTCACCTAATGCTGAGTCCTAACTGAGGCTTGATAAAACATGTATATGAAATAATTTTCTTCAAGCTCCAGTAGGTCAACTTGTTTGAGCCACAAATCCACGCTTTTAATTAAAAGGACAAGTATCTCAAGGCTGTGGTTGTCTTAATAGCTTACTCTGATGATTTTATGAGATCACTTGAAATCTCGCTCAGATCCCTTTACTCAAACCTTTCCCTTTGTGAGAACGGCTACCAAGGTTAAATTGCCATTTCTAAAGAAGGTTTAGATTCAGAGTGGTCAGCCACAGGCTGGCTCTTCTCAGTGGCATCTCAGGGTTAAGAAGATCTTACCTGTACAGGCACCATGCAGAGCAGGGGGCCAGAGCCTCTGGCTACTGGGAAACACGTGCCAGAGGTCTGCCCATATCTCAGAGGAGGCACTGAAAGAGTACAGCCCCCCTCACCCCAAAAGTCAAGCATAGTTGTGCTCTTGACTGCTATAAAGCAACAGGGAATAACTCAGGGATACAAGCAACGTATCTAATACTCTCAGATATTTCACTCTAATGCTTTGCTTTTTTTTTTTTTTTTTAATAGCAGCAAGTATTTCTGTCCAGATGGTGCAAGTGTCCCACATGGTGTTTCTACTTATATTTATAATCCTTAAACCTCATTACCTTACATGCTGTTACACTGAATTGCATTCAGTGGGCATCTAAACTGTTCAGCAGATCTAACTGCATCATTGCTCCATTCTCAATTCTGCACAACCACATTTTATTCCAAAAGGAACTTTGGACACAACAATCATTTCAGTGTGAGAAAGAACAAAACCTCTTATTTTTAACATAAGAAAAAAATATCTTCAAGGCCTCTGCTCTTTTTTCTTCCTCACGCCGGCAGCAAGTAAACACTTGGGAAATAAAACTTGCATTAATCCCCTTTTACACGTCCAGCAATATGGCATTTAATCCAAACTGTTTGCTGGACTGAGGGGGAATTACCACAGATCCAAAACTCAAAAATTGACATCTTCAACAACAAATGAAGAATCGGTGGATAACAGGCATCCCTCATTGAAGGCCATGCCCTGAAATCAGCCCAGGAAGTCCTAACCAGTTATACTCCAAAATCTAATGTTGTTTTTATAACCTGTTTACTAAATGGACTTGATGTCACTTATATCAGATAGAAATTTTAAAGAACTATTAGATCAAATTTGTTACCCCTGAGAGAACATGACTGTTCCCAGGTGGAGAATATCTAAAATACTAAAATAAAATGTTTGAAAAAAGGTAAGGAAACATTCTATGTTTTTACAAGCTTCCTACATTTGAAAAAGGATCTAGGCCTATTAGAAACATCAACTGAAACAGAACATAAACTGAATTCATACCAGAAACCGGAAAGCCCAAACAAACAATATTCAAAACATTATGCTTTCAAAAATACACCCAAGCATTCACCAAACTTCAAAAACAATGTGACAAAGCAAGGCTGATGAAATTGTTTATCTCTGGAGACAATGGGTTGTCACTGGTCTGGACCGGTGCCTTTAAGCACACATGGCAAGCACAAATATTTTGCAAAAAGGAGCAGTAGGGAGTACATACGTGTATTATTACATGCTTCTAAGCTCTAAGATGCCACTTCTGCTCTTCAAAAATCCAACTAGTTCATATTTTCTGATAAAGAGAAATATCATTCTCTTCAAGAAACACAAGTCACAATATAAGACTATTTGTCATCAGAATGACTGAAGTACCACAAATAGGTGATCGTTGTAAAGCATACTATTTCCTAGTGGCTTGCTCTATATACACTGCAGAAATTCTTTGCAGCGCAAGTCTGAATTATTTACCCACTGAAAATATATACAAACACATGTTGCATAACTCAAAAAATGAAACAAGGATCTAAATTCAAAACAGAAGCAACAGATTCAGCAAACAAAATAGAAGCACATTTTAAATTCAAGTAAGGAAATTGATGATGCTAACAACAGGAAACAAAGAGAATAAAATTAATTAAAACCAGACACATAAAGAATACTTGCAGACACGTAAGGAATACTGTGTTGGGGAGAAGCAACACTGATTCCATTCTGAGCAAATCTTGTATCAATGGCCATGTACAACAAGCAATATAATGCCATTAAATCTATGTAATACTTACACTAATAACTTGAAGGGAGTAACTTGAGTCATACGTTATCTTATTTTTAAATACAGCTTAGCACCAAGACTGCACAGCCTTAGCAAAGGCTGTAGCTTCTTTCTGTTTCTGAAGGGATGAGAATAATTTGCTCCTCCGTGGCATGTGCACAGAAAAATCTAATATTGCTGCTGCTTATGCGGGAAGTTTTCTGTGGAAGCTGCAGGTACAAACCAGCAATGTGCTTACCCAGCCTGCTACGCCGTATCTCATCAGGCGAGACTGGCCGTAACTTCCTCTCCGCCTTGATCTCCTCCAGTATCCGTTCATGAAGGCTGCGTGGCCGGGGTGGGGTTGGTTTCAGTTTTCTAGCTGAGGCCTCGGGATACGAAGATAATCGTATTTACATAAAACCGCGCTTCCTCAGAAGTAGATTTCACACTTTCTTTGAGAGAAATGTGGAATGTTGTGATATGATTTTACATGCAATCAATTGTAAAACTCACATCATTTGGGAAGAGGATAGCATTTTTCGCCATTTCATGGGGAAAAAAAGATTTCCCAGAGATGAAGGGCTGCTGGTAATATCAGCTATTAGACACTAGGTGCAAGATACTGCACACTACTCTTTAAGATACCATGTTTTATATATAGAAGACAGTATTTTTTAATTCCCATATCAGAAAATAATGTTTAACATATCCTCTGGACACAATCACGCTTTAAAAACCACATTTCTGTCAGGAATGAAACCCACTGGATTACATACAGGATTTAATGGAGGTCGTGATCGGATGAAATCCAGGATTATTTCATGGGCACTCTTTTTTAATCGAGGTGGAATGTCACCGTTGACCTGGAAAGGAGAAAGTGAAATATGTATTTCCATGTTGTGTATCTATAGTCAAGCAAATGAGGAGATCAACTGAAGACTCTTAACCCTGACAGAGCTTGCAGCATTCTGACACCTGCACCAGATACTAAAGCCCACCAGACCTGTGCAGAGCAGTAATCCATATGCAGAGCACAGGCAAGGAAAGACGCAGATAAGAGCTTTTGAGCTCTGCAGATAGCTGCAGAATAACCTCAACTGCAGCATCTCTAATCAGCAAACTCAGGGTTTTGAAATGACAAAATCAAATGTTGAGGCTGTATTTGCATCTATGGGATAATGCAAAGAAAGCTTCTATCTTGCTTGGAGGAAAAGGGGCCAACACCATTTTTAAAAACAACTATTTGATCCATGTCTCACTCCCAACAGTTACGCAGTCCCTAATACTTTGTTCTCAGCCTTTCAGAAAACATGGATGCTCTTGAAGGCCCCAGTTTTCTTGATCCCTTAACCAGCTCCTAAGCACAGATGTAAAAGCAAAGATAGAGCTGGCACAATCACCAAAAATTTGCTTTCACCAGTGGATGAAAAATAAGCTCCCCTTGAGGTTTTTTCTGTCTACCTCCTGTCTCTGCTGGTCTGGTCATGCATAAGTGGCCTTGTGTGGAAACCCCAGCAGAAGGAGGGGAAAGCCCTGAGCAGGATTTCCAAGCTGCCTCTTCACATGCACTTTAAAGACTACTCAAGCATAACCCAAAGTTTGTTAACCTGCCTAGAAAGTAAATCACTAGAACGCCATGGCATGCGACTGGAAGTACAGGAAGCACATTTCCTGGCTGCAAATCACCTGTCCTCCAATTTGACAGAAATTCCCAGGACACTGTATTTCTCAGACCAAGTGTCTGGTTTTTGCTAAACTGTCAGTTGGCTCATTTTTCTGTGGGTGACTCTATTCATACAAGCTCTGTAAGCAAATAGTATGTGTAAAGACATAGGTCCAGTTTGTCAAATCACATGTACTTTTGCTAACCAGAAGGAATACTGCAGTCAGAAATATGGGTTTAAATGCCCATAAGGTCACCTGATTATGATCCCAAATTGAACTTCAGTAATGCCATGTGGCTTCTGTATAAGCTCTGCTCACTGTGGACATGCCCTGCACCCAGGCTGAGGTGGAGCAACAGCCTCCCAGGGAAGATTCATACCCTCCCTGACAAGGAGGCAGATGCAGCAACCCGCCTGGGTACTCTTTCTGGAGCTACTCTTTGTGGAGACACAGCCCAAGATCTGTTTGTTCCCTCCAGCCACCCCTTTCCCTGCCTTAGACTGAATTTCATACAGTTTGGCAGAGAATACCAAGCTGCTAAACTGCAACATGCATCACCTTCCTAAAAATAGTGCAGAAAAATTAAAATTGAAAATGTTTATATTAAACGGTGATTTGACAGTTTTACGACAAGGAGAATATTATTTTAAGCAGTGCGATTGATTTCTTCTGTTTAAGGGCTGAGCAATTTTTTGAGGTCGGCATGCTTTGCAGGATTGTTAATGAAATGAGAAGTCTCTCTCTTCCCCGAGTTACTGTTCATCAGATGTCAGAGTTGATAGCCCAGGTTGAGAGTTATTACCATCAGAACAGCCATTTTGTAAACTGATAACTTCCTTTCCAGCCTTGGGGAACAACCCCCTGCATGACAGTAGGAAATAAATAATACATGGCTCTGAGCCTTTCTCCTCAGGGCAATCTATACCCTAACTTAATGCCACCCAGGGTATAATTAGCATCCGTATATTTCTATTTGATTGGAAAAAAGAGAAGTGTAAGATTTGCTTAAGTGATTTTCCATAGGATATACGGGGAGCTGGTCACAAAGCAAGTGGATATTATTTTGCAGACATCAAGCCAAGAGCAGGACCACCGGTGGCAGAACCTACCTCCTCATACTCTGAGCCCAAACAAGATGCTGAGAGGAAAGATGCTGAAGGGAAGCTTTTCTCCTCTCTGCCCACACTAGATCTATTTCTTTACTCAAACTCACTCTCTTTGTAATGAGTGATTTCTCTTTTAATTAATTAAAATCCATGGCTCTTGAATCAAGTCTATCAGATATATATCATACAGATGCAGCCACAATACAGACTGGGGGAAAATAACAACAGTATTTTTTTCTTTTTCCTCATATCAGATTGGTCCCAACTGCAAACTAGTACTTTAGAAAAATACCTCAAAGCACTGCAAAACTATCCTAAGTCTTCATGTGTGTGAAATGGCTTTCATACAGCAGAAATTTTGAGATCTAAACAGCTAAGGCAAAGAAAAATTACTATGTAATCAACTTGCTCACAACCTGCTACTATCATATTTTCATATATAAATATATATATGCAGTTAAAAAAGAAAAACTGCAAATGGTACTTGGTAACTTTTGGATGAATCCCAAGTTTGAAATATGGTGATCCCAAATAATAAATACATCACACGTGACTTTCACAAAAGTACATCATTGATCACTGACATTATCTCAAGCATTGTTTTGCCTCACTATAAAACGTGATAGCATTAAGTAGAACACCATCCCTAAATTACAGGTAACATGAAAATGATATTGTTGTGAACTACCTTGAAATTTTCAATAAAAATGAGAATGCATGGAGACAGGATAGAACAGAGGAACATGCTACATCACTTCCATAACAGCTCATGATTAAGTCCTGTTGTGAATTAAAGTCTTATAAGCAGATATATATTTGCCATCTTTCTTTAGTCAGACAGTATGCTGCTTTTGTTAACATAGTCATTTTTTAACATAAGTGTTATTTTTTTGTAGTAGCTAGTATGGGGTTGAGTTTTGGATTCGTGCTGAAAAAAAGTGCTGACTCAAGTGAGACAGAATCTTAAGAGAACTGGCAGAAATTTCTACAGGGGAAAAAGTATTGTAACACTAGTTAAACAAACAAACAGACAAATAAATAAATAGGTTCTTGTGCTGGTTTTGGCTGGGACAGAGTTATTTTCCTTCACAGTAGCTAGTACAGGGCTGTGCTTTCGATTTGTGCTGGAAAGAGTGTTGGTAACACAGGGATGTTTTTGTTACTGCTGAGCAGGGCTTGCACAGAGCCAAGGCCTTTGCTGCTTCTCACCCCACCCCACCAGTGAGTAGCTGGGGGTGCACAAGTTGCTGGGAGGGGACACAGCCGGGACAGCTGACCCAGACTGACCCAAGCAATGGTTTGCTTTGCTTGCATGTGTGGCTTTTGCTTTCCCTATTAAACTGTCTGTATCTCAACCCATGAGTTTTCTCACTTTTACCCTTGATTTTCTCCCCCATCCCACCGAGTGGGAGTGAGTGAGCAGCTTCATGGTGCTTGGCTGCTTGCTGAAGTTAAACCACACCACCACTAAAGCATGATTAAGTACTGATCTCTATCTAGGAGTCCTAAACTTCTGCAGAAACTGGATGAAGGAAGAAACTGAAATAGCGCAGCTCAATGCTACTCAGTAAAGCTAAGTCAGACCTGTGCATATAAGAAGACCAGACTCTACAGTGCCCAGCTGGACAAACTGGTCTAAGTATTTTTCTCACATTCTCTACATCTAGCTTGAAACATCTGAAATCTCACAAAAATACTATCCAAGTACAGCTATTACTGCAATTAATAAGAACTGTAAAATGATAAATACTGTAAATAAATACATTTCTGTTAAAAATACCCATACAACTGTGCCACAAGATTCTCAGATTAGGCATTTAAATTACTGGATATTTTTTAGAATAGTAGCTTCAATCTATATGCCTAATTTCCCCTTTTGCAACATGGCCAAGCTAATACCATGACATCAGTAGTATTTGTGAAGACCTTGATTACAGAGACAAAGGCACCATTACCTATGAAGAAGTAACTGTTATGCAATGTAATGCTGCATTTGGATACTATGCAAAAGGTACCCACAGCCATGGGCTGAGTAAGTAACATAAGAGTTGCCGCTGCTCAAGAAATACAGTGGATGGTGCACATCTTAGAGACGGGGAGGTGGCCAGGAAAGTGCCAACTGTGAATCAACTTGTTATTAAAAGCTGTAGCTTAAAACATATGGATAATAATGAAAAATTAAGCATGAAAGGATAATTTAATTCTTAAATTTCCCCGTTTCCATGTGTTGACTCTACCAACATTCACAATTTCTTTACTTCTTGGAAGGGAGTCCTTCATAGGATAAAAATGCTATTAAATCTCTCCAGGTAGATATGCAAAGGTTAGAAAATGCCAGGATGAAAGTTATCTTGTTCCCACAACAACCACAGAAACAAGGACTCTGGCATCAGAAGGGTAGAGATGACAAATTTGAAATTATTTTCATCTGTACTGAAATAGAAATGCCAACGTCACTGAAAGGAATGAAACCAGTTATTTACAAAAAGCCCAGAATTTGACATTTACATCTCCAAAACATTTTGAGTATCTGTATTATGACGGAAGACGGGCGAGGACAGATAGCTCCATTTATCAGCATCTGTCAACAATTCTGATAGTCTGAAACACCAAAACAGTTCCTAAGTAATGCACCTGATAGGAACATCTGTTCCTTTCCTAATTTCTACTCAGAGTACTGAGCAGTCAGGGACAGATGAAGCTACTGTTTTAAACACAGCATTATTTTAATTAGAAGAACAGTAAAGGCTTCAATGTTGCATCTCATTTACTTAAAAGAATTATTTAACCTCTTGTTATCGTTACTGGCATACGCATTTTCACAAACTACCAAGTCAAAACATACTACCTAAAAGTTTAAAGCAAAAATTGCTTTTAATAAAAGTTTTGCCAACATCCATTTTGACCGATAGAAACATCTTCCATCTTTCCCAGGCTGCCTTAAAATTAATATTTAGGATTTTTTTTTCCTTTTGTCCTTTTCTCAAGAGCCACTGCAGTTTTCTCTGATGGAAGCACACATAATCAGTTTTGACCCATGACGATCAGATGAAACTTGCTGTATTTACACGATCTAACTAAACTTTTAATTCTTTGTGAATCTCAGGCTCCACACATCTCATGTCAAGACTATTCTTGTGCATGCTTTGCACATTCTTCAAGCAGACCATGCAGCAGAATCCAAGTTACTGAATTTAAAGCTTCTAATAAGAAAAAGAAATGTTATTCTGGCACACTGCCATTATCAGCTGTCAGACTAAGCCATCAATTGCATCCCAGACAACACTACAGGTACTGTACCTGCAGCTGACTGTAATCCAAATTCAAGTTTACACCACGAGGTCACCTGGGCAATCTATCTAGTAGATGAGACAGCAGGACAAAAATAGATGTTTGCAGGCAATTCCTATACAGCAAGAGCCTGCATGAGCAGAGTAGCAGCTGTGCCTCAAAGACCTATCATATAAAGAAGAAAGTCTTGCTCAGCAGAAGATGAATTAAAGGCTACTCTGACAAAAGCAGAATTAGATGACCCGGGGGTTCCCATTCAAACAAAACTACTATCCTGATTGCATACAGTAATCAAGGTCCTGAGGGGGCTGTTCCTCTTTAGCAGTGGGTAGTACAAACCCTTAGCTTGGTTCTCTGGATTGTTAGCAGAGAGGCAGATAACGTCATTACTTGGGTATGTATTTTACCCTATTGATTTAACATTTAAGCAACATCTGCTGCAGAAAATAAATACAATCTGATAGTCTAAATCCAGATCTTCATTAGGGGAGTAATTTCAGCTCATACATAACAGGCATCTATATTTGTAAGAGAACTCAATTTATTTGCTCCCTGTGTAGTTGTTCCATTTTCTTCCTCCTTTATTCTTTTTTTCTAATGATCTCTGGCAGAACAAACTACATGCTTTCCATTTCTCTCATTTCCCCTCCATCTCCAGCTCCAAATTTTTCTGGTGGAATCACAGCTTTCTCACTAACAACGGGTTTGTGAGGTTTTGTCATGAAAGCAAATACATTTGAATATTGAATATTCTGAAATTATTCTTACACTGTAACTAATAACAGGCATAGATAAGTAAATGCAAGGTACAAATCACAGAATCACAGAATGTTAGGAGTTGGAAGGGACCTATTGACACTGACCAAATACATGCCTCTCAAAAAGGTGTTTAATATGTCCTATGAGGAATAAGGAGCCCTTTATATCAGTCACTAGCTTATCAAGAACATCCTAATGTTGAAAACAATATAAACCAAAGGGAAAGAAAAAAAAAAAGGAGACACCAGTATCAAAAGGGCTCTGATTAAAATCACAGAATCACAGCACATTAGGAGTTGGAAGGGACCTTGAAAGATCACTCAGTCCAAACCCCCTGCCTGAGCAGGATCACTTAGATTAGATCACACAGGAAGGGCATCCAGATTGGCCTTGAATGTCTCCAGAGGAGACTCTACAACATCTCTGGGCAGCCTGTTCCAGTGATCTGCCATCCTCATGATGAAAATGTTCCTCCTTATATTCAGATGGAACTTTCTATGTTCCAGCTTGGAACCGTTTCCCCTTGTCCTATCACTGGCCATCACTGAGAAGAGCCTGGCTCCATCCTCCTGAAACTCACCCTTAACGTATGTATAGACATTAATGAGATCACCCCTGACTCTCCTCCAATCTAAAGAGCCCCAGCTCCCTCAGCCTTTCCTCATAAGGAAGGTGTTCTACTCCCTTAATCATCTTGGTGGCCCTGCACTGGATTCTTTCAAGGAGTTGAGTGCCTCGAATCAATCTTATATTCCCCTTAATGAGTATCACGGATGAGACCTGTAAACACCCTCCAGCTTGCTTTGAGGTACTGTCTTTACTTGAAAGCAGCAATAGAATATGTTGAAAGCAATCCAGCTCAAATTCTACAAATTGAAGATTTAATTTTTTTTTTCCCTGAAAGTTAGTAACAGATCATAGTCACATAAGTTTCTAATGTAATATAAGTGGTAGGTAACATACATTTTCAACCACTCTAGGTTTTCCTTTCCCATCACGGTATCCCTTATCTAACAACACGGTAGCACTTTACACTCAGGAATGCCAAAAATTATGTTGTAACTGCACATGCTCTGCCCAGTAAGAAAAGCCTAACACAGTCTCTCAGTGGAAATCATGAGAGGAACTTTGATGTGACTTTTATCATAAAACCAACATGAGTCATTTGTCCAAGTATATGACACATAGGTATGTCTTTCAGATTTTCAAATGCCTGCCACGTGGGAAACAGAATACACAACATTTGTTGGTTTCATATTTTTCCCCTCAATGTACTACACAAATTTAAGATGCCATATAAAAACCACGTACATTACTATCTACACTGAATTACGTATTTAAGTTTCTGAGAGAAAATGAGAAGATGAAACAGAAAAGAACATTTCAGTTTCGACATATTCTAGTGATTCTCTTGACTTACCATGACCTTCCTTAAAGTATAGCGTTTGGATCGAATATCATCCATTAGCATTTCATAGGGTGTGAGCTGATACTCTATTGGAAGCGGGTTGTACTGACGCTCTTGAACTTTCTTAAGTTTAACACCATTCCGTAAATCTCGCATCACTTGTACCCAAAAACGAGCCTGAAAGGAAAGAAAATTTTTGATAGCTTACCCTTGAATGCCACCTGAGATTAAACCAAAGTTGTTCATTCCCCTTTCATGATGACACCAAATACATATAGCTGTACTATTTTAACACATCAACCAAAACCCATTTTACCCATGGTTATTTTATATAAGCCTATTTTTAACCCTCATGAACGTTACAAAACTTTGTTGCAACTCAGCAGGACTGCAGATTCTCACCTCAAGTGACATCCACCTCTATGATAATACAGGAAAAATATTTTAAATTCTCCTACCGTACTTCTGTATTTCCATTTCAAGTATACTTCAAGCATGTCAGGAAAGTTTCTAGACTTATAGCTAATGGTATGTGAATTAAACCAGTACTTGAATCTGAAACTTTGTTTCCCTCAGGTCCAAAACATTCTTGCAAAATTTCCCAGCTTTTGGTTTTTTGAATGTATTCAAATTCCTTAAATCTTGCAATATTCTCTCAGTATTCAACTCCCTTTTTCTCTGCATGTAAAAGCAGCACATACTAACACCTCCCTCTTGCCTTTTGGGCATCAAGAATGGCTGGAGAGGAGGTGATGGACAGAACACTGGGAAATTAAAATCAAGTACTTTTTAGAACTTCACAACGTTCTTCTATGAACTGGCAAGAATAGTAACTGCAAAACAAAACAAGCTACTTTCTGTTAAGAGCTTCGCTGCAACATTTTTCTTTCACCATTGGAGAAACTCAGTTAGTAGCTCTGCCTATTGCCTGGCTGTCCCACTGAAGTGCAGTCAGCATGATACCTGTCTAAAAGTCCAGCCTTTTTAAATTGCAAAAGCATCTCCATGAAAACAGTCTAAAGGGAAAAAATGAAATGCTTTTAAAAACCCAAAACTGTACTGTTTCATCTGTCTCTGAAGAAAGGTTGAGACTCCATTTGATGCTTACTTGCCTATGAATTACTATTAATTCATGTTTAAAAGAGAGACACTGATTTTAACATAAACCAAACAACTTAGAGTAAGCGGTATAAAGAAATGGAACTACTAATGATGCTAAATCACTTTTCGATTGTTGTCTTACCCAGTCAGCATTTTTCAAGTCATCAAGATCTGTGCTGGACTCATCACTTGCTTCTTTGTCCATTTCTTGAATCTTCTTTAGATTCTGGCAATGAAAAGGAGTCAATAAATTAATGGTAGCATTATTCTCAACTAAAACTGAAGCCTAGTTTCTGACAGAGAGTGACACAATCATAGAATGGTTTGGATAGGAAGGGACCTTAGAGATCAGCTAGTTCCAACTTCACCTTCGACTAGCCCAAGTTGCCCAAAGCCCCATCCAACCTGCCCTTCAACACTGCCAGAGAGGAGGCAGCCACACTGGTAACTTATGCCAGTGTCTCACCACCCTCACAGTGAAAACTTCTTTATATCTAGTCTAAATATCCCCTCTCACAATTTATAGCCACTACCCCTCTTCCTATCATTCTATGCCCTTGCACAAGTCCCTCCCCAGCTTCCCTGTAGGCTCCTTCAGGTACTGGAAGGACGCAATAAGGTCTCCCCAGAGCCGTCTCATCTTCAGGCTGCACAATTCCTACTCTCTCAGCCTGTCCTTGTAGGAAAGGTGCTCCAGCCCTCTGATCATCTTTGTGGCCCTCCTCTGGACCCACTCCGACAACTCCATGTCCTTCTTATGTTGGGGGCCCTTGAACTGGATGCAATACTGCAGGTGGGGTCTCCCATGAGAGCAGAATAGAGGGGCAAACCCCCCCCCCAAAAAAAACAGAAAAGCTTTCATACAAACAGTATGAGAAATTATTAAAAGCTAGAGCAGGCCAAAGATGAGGCAATCTTGCTTACAAATGCAAGTAAAAGATTTACAAGGCTGTGGTTTAAAGAAATTATCTTATAAAGATTAAAACCTTCACATTCAAAACACTGTTTTCTGGTTTACTTCAGTATTTAAATGTTCTAGAATTGGCAATACAAACAAATTCTTGATACTTCATTTCACATTGATGGAGAGCTTCCCAGGAAATTTTTAAGTGTTACTGAATATAATCTGTTTTCTAAGTACTCACCACTATATAAAAAATGGGAAGTTAAATCCTCTGCTTACTATTGTTTATTTTATGAGACTGAAGCAAAAGGTTAAGAGGGTCTGACAGATGTATTTATCTAAAATCTTTTTCCCACTTTTAACCATTCAAGCTCTTCCTTAAATGGAACTAAACAATTATTCTCAATTTAGCTTTTGAACTTCACAGAAAACTTAAAAAAGAACCACATTTTACAATTTTTTTCCCCTGGAAGTAGTTCCAAAGCTGTTAATGTATCAGTGGAAGAAATGGTAGCCCTGGCAGAGTGCTTAACTTACACACTTAGCAAAATCTAGTATCAACCAAACCTGGCTATGGAGACAGCACATGGGCATCAGCTACCACAGAAGTTTTGGAAAGAGAGCAGATGGGTTATTTATTGTCATATTTAAGTAGCTAAACACACTTGCTTTCATATCAAAGAAGAAATACTACCATTGTTCTATAAAAATAAAATACATAATTTACAGGAAGACTCTAAACCAACCCATAAATCACCTATGCTACAGAAGGAAATATATCATGGGACAATGTGGGAAGGTTTTGGCAAAACTTGCAGTATCACCACAGGACACACAATTGGGAAAGAATGTCTTTATGGAAACTTGTGTTGGTCCTGTTGCTGCAGTCAGCAGTCAGTCTGATGCTTACAGGCAATTACCCCTTTCCAAGAAAGAAAGAAAGAAAGAAAGAAAGAAAGAAAGAAAGAAAGAAAGAAAGAAAGAAAGAAAGAAAGAAAGAAAGAAAGAAAGAGAAGAAGAAAAAAATAAAAGGCCTTGCTTACATGTATTCTGCCATCCAAGG
Source organism: Heliornis fulica (assembly GCA_013399135.1). Taxonomy (NCBI): domain Eukaryota; kingdom Metazoa; phylum Chordata; class Aves; order Gruiformes; family Heliornithidae; genus Heliornis; species Heliornis fulica. The sequence continues at coordinate 723,819 of VXBZ01008838.1, read as the reverse complement.
TATATTCTTTTCTTATCATACAGTTGCAGAAACTGAAGTGTCAGTTACTTGCTTTCTTTCAAACTGCTACCATTTAACTACAAAATATAAAATCATTCTGATACTTTTTCTGATACATTCTGATATTTTTCTGATACTGATCTTTTCCCTATCTGTTATCAAAAAGATAACTCATAAATGAGCTCACATCTGTCAGATATGCTTCTCCTTTCAACACTGGAAGGTTATTTAAAATTGATAATTTAAAAAAAATTAACGTGTTCCAGCTGCTTAACCTTTACTTCAACTGTTCAACAAGATTTGCAGCAATTACTCATCTCAGCAGCCATGTTCCCTACCGTACAGTTTACTGGGTTGGTTTATGCCTAAAGGCTGATGCCTCTCACCAGCATAAATATTCCATGAAGCTACAAAGACTACAACCTGTTTTTCTAAGCAACAGAAAATCAGAAGAGGAGGGGGGAGGGGAGTGGGGGGGAACCCACCCTGAGTAGCAGAAAGATATTCCAAAAGGCAACCAGCTAATTAGTTTCTCTGGAAAATACCTGGAGGGGGAGTTTCTACCCAAGAAAGCACACGTGTAGGTGATGCTGGCTACCACATGCTAGCCAACAGCGATGTCTCTCCAAGTGCAGTTTTAGGACATAAATGGGCTGATGGAAGCACAGGTCCCTGCCAAATCTGGGCTCTTTATTACTCCCCATCCTAGAACTGAGTGCTCCGGCTGCTCTCTATGTACTGGCACTGACATTCACATTGAAGGGATAGTTTGTTCCCCTCCCTGGTACTCAGGAGTACCCAAAATGCGGCTCACCATGAAAGCAGTGGAGAATAATAGAAAGGAAAGGAATTTCAATCATTATGTAAGTCTGAAAGCTCGGGAGGACTGGGAAGAGCTGGGAGACAGCCATGCTCCATCCTTGTGGACGGTGCTTAGGAAGGTTTCTTTAATTCTTCAGCATCTGTCAGGTGCTGCTTAGGAAGGAATAAATTCACACTGACAAATGATTATGTTTAAACTTTGAGACTAAATAAAACATCATTTCCCTCCAGCACCCCCAGCAAGCATCAGTGGGTTTCAGCATCTGTTTCAACCATAAATTATGGAAACCAACACATTTACAACACATGAGACCCTTTGTCAGAACTTAACTTTGATCCAAAACCTGCAAGTAACCTCAGCTGCTGTAGCCACCTGCACTTGCCCTTGGGACAACGGATTAAGAAGCTCTTGTAGCATAATAAATACATGGCCTAAAAGAGTTTCCATTTCAAAAAGCAGGGATATCTTAAAAGGGGTTTTCTAAACAATCCCAGAATGCCAGACCAATACCACAGTCCTGGTTCACCTATGACAGCCCAGCGTTTCTTCAGGAAACACGGGCTGGATGTGTAGGAAGCAAGGGTTTCAACAGCTATGGCTTTTTTTTAAAGCTACTAAAGCCTTTGCCCACTTTTTAACTAAACTGCATTTTGTGACAAAGGCTGGTAGTAAAAATACCCAATGCCTTCGAACGCCTTGCTGCACTATTAAAAGCCGGCAGCTGATTCGCTGCTGAGGCGTGTCCCACATTTGAGACGCACTCCCCCGTGTTCGGCGACAGATGGGTTTTATGTAAGACACTTGTCAGCACAGCCTCAAAGACTCACTTCCACAAAGCGCTCTCTAAACCACCATGTTTTAATGAAGACGGTATTCTCAGGAATCCAGATCTGGACTCTGTCTTTCACCAATTGCTGACACCGTCTACTGCAGTTCCCACTTTATAGTCTTAATTAGGAATCATTTGTTCGCTGATGCAAGTAACTCTTACACTGCTATCTGTTGAACTAATAAAATATTCTTGTGCCTCTAGGCTCGATTTAAAAATATGTAACCTGCACACAGGGGAAAAACTGCTTTTATGCATTCAGCTATCTGACCTGGGTTTAAATTCCGAGGGCTTGGCGAGCAGCATTACTCTAGTTCTCCCATTTAATTCAAATATGGGAATACAGTCAATTAAATCGGTCCCCAAAAAGCTCTATAGTAGACATCACAGTTCTTCACATACAGTGGTATGAGTCAACATACTGCTCAGCTCTGAAAAGGGCAACAGTCACCATGCTGCTCAACAGAACTGCCTAAGATGAGGAAAACCTCCCACCCCCAAACCAAGTGACAGTGCCTGTGTTATGTAAGAAGAAAACAAACACACACATAAAAAACCTTCACAACGAAAAACCCAGTAGCCTTTTCCCTTATTAAAGCTCCTAAACTGAGGGATCAACCAAACCATGACGGGCCCACTAGCCTGACGACAACACAACTGCAGAAGTAGAGTCAACTGGAAACCTGGATGCATAGGCAAAGGTGAAGTTATGAACAGAAAAGTTTGTGAATCCATTTCTTTCTCCAGCTGTGCTTTCTGAAAATCCAAGCAGCAGGGTATTTAATAGCTTTCACAGTCACAAGACTATTAAGAGTAACTTGGCTAATGACTCTATTTCCAAAATAAGTCAGCCATTAACACTGTTTAGGTACCTATTAACTACGTCCATTATCATATTTTGTACAAATAATGCACCAGTATAGCCATGTTAAATGGAAAGTAACACTTGACTTTTTTAATTACCAGGTTCCCAACTGAGTCTTCTCATGGTATGAAACTAGGATACTCATGAACTCCACTAGAATTTGTATGTTTATGCTTTCATACAGATCAGACTGAAATATATCCAGCAGATTGGAAGAATTATGTTTTCACATCAGAAAGGACAAAAATGAAAGCTGACATGATTTAAAACAACAGTACAAAGATGACAGATTGGGAGCTTTATCTGTATTCTACCAAAAACCCAATTACAAGGTATACTGTGGATAATTAAATTATGGACTAATTTTTTATGATTTTTTATGATTGTGCACTTTCACTGTAATTGAAGACGTAGCCAATTATAAAAATATACAAAGTCTTAATTAGGTTGGAAAGAATATTAATCTTGATGCTTTAGGGTCTACATCAATCTCTAAAGACATATGAGATACGTACTGTGGCAGATTAAGACACATCTGCCTATTGGACACTTGTATTTTATACCAGCCAACATCACATGGTGTCTTTTAGCATCAACTGTGCCAGCTGTGAAGTTTATCACCCACCGCCCCCTCCTCTGCTACAGGCTGGCATCAGCATTTACTGGTGCTGGCTGAGGTTGGAAGGATCTCTGGAGGTAACTGGTCCAGCACCACTAACAACCAGGGCCATTTGCTCAGCACTACAGTCCAGGTGGCTTCCCAGTATCTCCAAGGATGGAGAGTCCACAATCTCCCTGGGCACCCTGTGCCTGTGCTCAGTCACCTTCACAGTAAAAAAGTGTTTCTTGACATTCAGAGGGAATGCTGCCTCTGGTCCTGTCACTGGGCAACACTGGGAAGAGCCTGGCTCAGTCCTCTTTGTACTGTCCCTTCAGGTATTTATTTATAGACATTGACCCTTCTCTTCTCCAGGCTGAGCAGTGCCAGCTCTCCCAGCCTCTTCTCCTATGTGAGATGCTCAAATCCCTTTAACATTTTCATGCCTCTCTGTTCCAGTATGCTTATCACTGTCCCATACTGGCGAGCCCAGAACTGGACAGGATATTCCAGATGTGTCCTCACCAGCGCTGAGCAGAGGGACAGGAACACCTCCCCCGACCTGCTGTCAGTATTTCTCTCAAAAAAGCCTAGGACATTGTAAGGCTTCTATGTGACAAGGGCACATTGCTGGCTCAGTCATTAAGCCCACATTAACTCCAGCTGAAGGCAAGACGGGGCAGTGACAGGGAGCTGAAGGAGGACAAGGGCAGATATCCCCTCAGTGAATGAGGTTCACAAAGTGGGGAGCAGACTAGGTAAATCCCATGTCCGATGCAGAGCAGCAATTTCTGGATTCTTATGCTTGCACAATCTCTCCCTGTCTCTCTGTGACACTTGCCATTTCGAAGCAACGTGCGTGACCTTTTCAGATACTCCACACCAGGAACATCTGCTTTATCATGAAGACATTCCTTATTTGCAACTACAGTTCTGTCTATGGCTAGATGTTAAAAAGGTGATCTCAATGACTTCTGGATGATCCTGAAAATGAGGAATCTCTTCTTTTGCATGAAGCATATTTTTAGCAAATATTTGAACTACTTTCCCCTTGCCACAGGCGTATGCACTTTCTCCACCTTGTTGACCACTTTTCCACACACAATAAAAAAAAAAGAAGAAAAAAATAATTTGTGGAAATTTTCTAATGCAATTAAAAAAGCTCACTGCTTTAGAGATGAGAAACTCCTTTTTTGTCATCATCCGTAAATGCTTAAACAGCAGGACAAAGAGTTAAGAGGTCTTGGCCCACTAAAAGACCACTTCTGGATGGCAGCAGATGGTACCCAGGGTGGATCTGCAGCAAGAGCACCTTTCACAAAGTCTAAGAAGCACACAGATGCTGCCAGCAAGCTGAAAAAACACTCCAGTAAACTTGCTAGAAAAACTCCACCTTCTAAGAAGATGTAAAATTAAATCAGTTAATTTCAATCCTACCTTTGCAGTTGCTGGTGCTATTCCATAGGGATACATAATTTTACTGTTGCTGTTCTATTTATTTTTTTAAATTGCAATCGTTGTATTGCACCTTTCTCCACTCTGGCTTGAGTCTTGTCCTGTGCATCCACTACATGAAGCATTTCATTATTTTTAAGTACGAAGTACCACCTCCCTGTCTGCAAGTCAGTGTTACTGCTGACCTTTCATATACAGGGAGTCAGACTGGAAATAAAATCCACATGGCATCAAGTATGTGACAAAGTGCCTAAACCACTTTATTTGACATCCATTGAGATGACCTCAACTGTTCACTCATTGCTTCATCATTTCTGATTAATGCACTCACCCAAATGCACACTAGTAAAATCCTTGCTGAAACCATCCTCCGTTTGTTAGATGACAGTAATGTTCATATGATAGACTGGAAAGCACATGACTACTTAGTATATATATTAGTAACAAAACATATTACAACCCTATATGTCAATCCTTCCTGCCTGCTGATGAAATCATACAACTTCCAAAATCCTGCCCAGTTTTACAGTGCCTAATTGAAACCAGCGTCACAGCGATGTTTCTCTGCCTCTTTCACAGGCCACTTCCCTTTGAAACCTGCCATGGATAAGTCAGTTGTGGTCTGCTTCTGGCAAGTGAATTTTTGCAGATAAAAATTCTCAGCTCTTCCAGTACAGTGAAGTTGGCTGTTGAATTACAGAATGTTAGGAGTTGGAAGGGATCTTGAAAGATCATCTAGTCCAACCCCCCTGCCTGAGCAGGATCACCTAGATTAAACCCCACAGGAACACATCCAGATTGGCCTTGAATGTCTCCAGACGAGACTCTACAACATCTCTGGGCAGCCTGTTCCAGTGATCTGCCATCCTCATGATGAAAATGTTCCTCCTTATATTCAGATGGAACTTTCTATGTTCCAGCTTGGAACCGTTTCCCCTTATCCTATCACTGGCCATCACTGACTCCTGGCCTGGCTCTATCCTCTTGACACACACCCTTCATTAATTATACGCATTAATGAGGTCACCCCTCAGTCTCCTCTTCTCCAAGCTAAAGAGACCCAGCTCCCTCAGCCTGTCCTCATAAGGAAGATGTTCCACTCCTTTCATCATCTTGGTGGCCCTGCACTGGACTCTTTCAAGTTCTATGTCCTTCTGGAACTGAGGGGCCCAAAGTGCCTACTGAACAAATACTATGAACTTCATGTACCTGGGGAAAAGATACCCAGATGCCATCCAGTGCCCCTGGAAGAAATCCAAGTACTTCAAAATGATTTTTTTTTCATAGGAAAGTTAATTTATTTTTTAAGATTTTTCCCCATTTTAGTGTTTTTTTAATTTCATTTTGATCTCACATTCACAACCATGTCTAGGTCTGAAGGGCTCTAAAAGAAGATGTCTGAATAAAGCTATCAGTTTTTGAAATAAACTAACAGTTTATAATTCCTGGCATCTTTTGTGTCACAAAGACAATATTACACAGTATAGGTTGTTTGGGTTTTTTTTTTAAATTTGACCTATTTATAAAATTTGTATATTTCCCCCAGTTAAGTGCCAATGCCATCACCACAAATTCATGGAAATAAATTGTCCTTACTGGGTCCTGTCCTTCATACCCAATACCCACGTGGTGAATAACAAAAGGAAAAGAAAAAGGAATGTATTGAATTCTGCTGTATTTAACCGTGTTCCTAATGAACTCAGATCCTTCTATGAATTTGCAGGAGAGAAGAGCATATAAACAATAGCGCAACTTTTACTGGCACAAACCTATTGTGATCACATGATTCCTGCTTGTCTCAAGTATAAACTACAGAGGTCATTTTTAAATGATGTATCAAGATTTATAGCATTCCACCCTGCATTTTCTTCATGCCTATTGTTTTCTTTGTACACCACATTATTTTCACAACTAAATTTCAAATCTATAGATGGATAAAAGCTATAAGCAAGGATTAAGCACATCATAAACCCAAAATATTCAGATCCCAGAAGCTGCTTGCAAGATAATTTTCTTGGTCACTTCTTGTATGCCTACTAGGGGACCGATCCAGAGTAAAATGAATCAGAAGATCAAAATTCTGTTCTTGGCTAGGTGCAGCAATAAAAGTCTTACTGATTTGACCAGGGCCAAAATTCCATCTACACGGATTACTTCTTTTCACCTGAATGTGCTTTGAATCAGTCACTAATAGCCTTTGAGAGGCAAATGGTTTCTTTCAGTTGGGATTAACTGATAGTATACTCTATGGTGTGATCAGATGTTGGGCTTTTATGTCCAATTACAAGGTGATTAAATAATTTGCAAATTCAAAAATCCTCTACTTTTAAAAGAAATTTTAAAATATATATTTTTAAGACTTTATTTTAAATTTTTATAAACCACAATATTTTACTTTGACAACAGATATGCCTTATTACTGCTTACTGTGGCCAAAATGTTAAATAGCTACTGGAAACAGAATACCTTTCTGAGTCACAAGGCGGCAGGGGTTCATGGCAGGGAGGGTGGAACTAGATGATCATGGTCCATTCCAAACCAAACCATCCTGTGATTCTAACTCCAAAGGATCTTTGAGCCTCAACACGGACTTCACAATAGGTGTTAGCTGAGGTGTATCTAGCACAGGTCCCTCAATTATTACATGGCCAGAACACTAAGGAGCAGCCAAAACCCCAGATGTGAAATTAATCATGTCAAGGTTCAGGATAGAGATTTAACACAGAGGTACTGCGTCCTGTCTGCTCTCTGTATCAGGCTCACTCGATGCAGATGAACCAGAACACAGGCACTTCAGAGAACAAGTGGCTCTTCAGCCATGATGACACCATCAAAATTATCCTCGCATGATACTGCTTCAGTTTAAAAATTGCTTTTGTTTTGAGTGGGTCTGGAGAAAAAGTGGAGGTGAAACTTGACGCCATGCAACAGAAAAACATCTCAGAAGGAGTTTTTCTCTTGAAGGGATACATCTCGACCAGGAAGGAAAGACAGTCCCTTACGCCTCTGACAGGTTTGTGTCTTCAACCACAAGCGTGAGGATAAAAGCTCTCTTGTGCTGGTTTGAGGCTCATCTGACCCTTTGATGAGCTGATTCAGCTCATTAGGCTGACAAGGAATGACTCCTCTTTCTTTAGGGTGTATGCTATGTTTGTTTCCTAGAATCAGACGAAGCAAAACAGCGGGAGCACGTGTGTGTGGGTGGAATAGCTCTGCCTCTTTCAGCAGCAAAATTTTTAGATCAGTCTGTAAAATCTTTCCCTGCTTTCCTAAGGTACTGTAGATCTTGATTTATAAAAGGAAAAAAAAATCCTTCAGGGATTTATTAAAAAGAAAATTATGAAAGTGTTGTTCCTTGACAAGTTTGCTTTGGTGATGAAAACAGCTTTTTCTCTCTGTGTCTGAATACAATTGTATGGAGTCATTCTGCAGGCCAGATCACTGAAACTATCTTCATTAAAAAGCATCCACCCATCCTCCAAGTTATTCTTCAGTCAGAACATTTAATTGAAGTGGTTCCTAGGATGGCCTTTCAGTCAACAGTCATAGCCAAGCAGGCTGTTGCTTTTTTTTAAGTTGGCTCTGCTGTGAAGCCTATGTGACAGACGAATGAGCCAATCATACATCAAAGGTAAGGGAAGTTGCTGACTGGGGACAGAATAAGAGCAAGAGGAATCTCAGATTCTTCCCCTGCCAAAGACAAGGCATGAGAAGCAGCTCAGGAATAACAGGCAAAGCTCTGACATCTCACAACATCCCTGAACCAACAGAGGAGGTTTTAGGCTCAAATACATCACACACGTGTATGCAGGAAATGGTGCATGTATGCAATGTGTAACCCTCCAAGGACGACTTCTGGTTTACTCACAAACAGACTACTTGCAATTAATAACTAGAATAATCCACTACTGGCTGATTTTGTAAGCCTAATTCACGCAGTAATTAGCTCTAAAGAAGAAAACCTTCTCAGACTGCTTACCTCTTTTGCACTTTTAATTTTGGCCAGGAAAGTGTACAGTTCCATTGTTTCGGCAAACAGAGCCCGACACACTGCTTGGTAGTGGTTTGCTGCCTCTGATCGGGTTGGCAGGTGGGCTGCACACAGCTAGAGAGAAAAATAAATAGCAATATCAAAACAATGCCTCATTGCTTTTATTAATGCTACAGAGCATGACATAACATGAAAGGGAATGCAATGGAATATTTAGGGCACAAAAATCTATGAGATATTTAAGAAAAAATGGAGTGTGTTTTCTAAATCACTTGCTACCATTTATTTTATGAGGGGACTTCTGTAAGGTCAGTAAGGGGATTCGTTGACCATGTCCTGGAAAACCCTGAAAACCAAGACACTGAATTTTCATTACAAAAACCCAAACAAAACCAACAGAGCAAACAAAAAACCCANCAAACTTGCAGTACCAAATTTTGGCAAAATCATTCTTAATTGAATCCAGCTTTAACACTGTAGGTGGTGTTCTTTCGTTTAGCTTCCTAGGAACATGGAAGAGAACTATAACCTTACCAATTTATGAAAGGAGGGAAGTTGAAGCAAGGAAGAGTAAAGAGCAATTGCCAGAATGAAAGTCTGATTTATTTCAAGCAGTACAAAGATTTAAAAAATCAGTGAGAGCCACGGAAGCGCACTCTTACTGCTTCACCTCATTCATGAACATTTCCAGAGGCAGAGCTGATTAAAGAAACATTGATAAATGTTTGCATATATGCTAAACATATAAGCATTCACAACTACCATTAAGCAGTAGATCAGTCCAGTATCACTTTTAGAATAAAACACGCAGCTGCCACTTCTGACAAGAGAAATTTCACTGAAACCAGCCTTTATATTTCAAGCAGAGAACCTGAATGGCATGAGAAACATCCAGCTTCATGAACCTGCAGCTTCTACTAGGGTGGTATAGCTCAGCACTGACACTAATTGTTAAAATATCTTCTTACATTTCCCTTAAGTCAAATCCATCATCTGTAAGTATCGGGCACAGAAATCTTGGCAGGAAATGGCCAGAACAAAAGAACATCTATAATTCATTTTCTAAACAGTTTTAAATTAAAAAAAAATCCGATAAACTCACACCACCCCCAACCAGCAAAAAACAAAAACCAACCAAACAAAAAAAAACCCCACACCCAAACCCCAAAGCCGAAACTAGAGCACCCATATATCATAGTGCTGTAGGTATTAAAATCAAATATTAGCAAAACCCTTAAAATATGTCTTGTGACCATGGTTTTATAGTAGCTACCTATTATATACAGAGCTGTATTTACAGCTGTAGAACTAAAGAACAAGCCAAAACCTGAGGCAGTAGGCTTCGTTCAGCTCTCCAGAATTAAAGCTTGAGACAAAAGCCTCTTTAGAAGAGCCCTTAATTAGCCTAGTGGCACAGTTGTCTAAATCTCTCCTGTTATTACAGCCGACACTGCGGTTACGAGGGGCACAAGGCATGCAAAGCTCAGGCCGCTTTTTCATATTGTTTCCATTTTGATTTAAATCCAGGCTGCCACAAGAAGGTGTGGTCCCGTGGCCTCTGGCTGCACGCACCCGCTGATGCCTTCATGCGCGGCACCAGAGTTCGTGCTCCAACTGAGGATAATGCACCCTGGCAAAAATTAACACGGTGAAGGAAGCGGGGCAGGAGACAACTGCTCTTCATGGCACGGACACACGCGTAGTAGCACAGGCAAAAAAGGAGCAAGGGGAATAGGCTGCCAGAATGGGGAAAGGGAGGATGGGCCAAACAATTTTCTTCTGGGTGCAGACTTAGACCGGCTCAATCTCACTGGCAGGTTGCTTTCTAAGGCCTTAGTTCCCTTGTTATCATTTACTTCTCCCAGTCAGTACAACAATACAGAGTTCAGCAGTCAGATCAGAACTCCTTCAATAAATTTTCACAAGCACAATTTGGACGCTGTTCTGATTTTTGTACCTGTATATAGATCTCCTTTCAGTTGTAAAGAAGCATATATGGATGTAAGGACAGTAAGAAGCATATATAGATGTAAGGACACCTTTGTGCACATGTATATATTCCTTCCTTTCCATATACTTTCCATATATACAGCGAACACAAAGCAGATACATTCACAAATGTGCCCTTGACTCCGCCCTTCCAAAAATGTTATACTTTTTTATGATGATGATCTAAATTTTCTTCCACCATTTAAATTTCTTTCTGGATAATCACATGGACAATGTGGACTGGAAAAAAAAAAACACAAACGCTTTTTTTCCCTTTTTTTCTTCCTTTTTCCTTCCCCCTACCTGTTGTTTTGGGTTCATTTTTTTTTGTTGTTGTTGTTGGTTTTGGTTTTGGTTTTTGTTTTCCTTTTTTAACAAATCATATCATCTCCTTTGCAGGTAAAGGGAGAAAATCTAAACCAGATGAACTTCTAATGAGTACTACAGTGACAAAAAATACCACAAAGACAGAAGATATTCAATATTTCCCTTGACTTAATTAAATTCAGAACATTTAAAAGACCCAATTTTGAGTATGGGTAATTTATGTTTCTCTCAATAACTAATCATGTCCCTACCTGCCTTACTATGTGTTTTTAGTGAGCTATTTCTGGTTGTTAATTATAGCACAGATAAAAAGGGTTTCATTCTAAAATACATCACTTACAGGAATAACAACAACAATAATAATAGTAACAGCAGTCATTATTATGTCATAAAATGGTACAAGTCATTACTGCGGAGAAAATTTTATGATTACACAGATTGCACACAGGTTTTAAGAATGCTTTTTTCTTTATTTAGAAGCATGCTAATTAGAAGCAATTTGCATGAAATATTGAGAAGTTAATGAAATGCAGCAGTGGCAAGTTCAAGCAGGGGATGGATATAATCTTGATTTTATTATTGAACACAAAGTAGGCAAAAAAAAAAATTAAATGCTGGCTGCTAAACTTAGTTACAAAAGTAACCACAAAAAAGGTTAACTATTTGGTTTGTAAAGGTTAGGCCGCAGATATGAAAAGGGCCAGCAGTTCCTATTCGATTTCAGGTTCTGAAAAATCAGTCTCTGAGTGTGATCATGTATTGTGTGCATTACATACAAAAAAAAAACAACCCTTGTGGTAACATCAAGTCCGGTGACTTAGCACAGATTTCTGGATTGGGAGAGGTAAGCCTGAAGAAAAAGGGAAATGCAAATAGGAAAGACTGACTTTCCCCCCTCCCCCCCTTCATTGTAGTATCTTGTATTTGCATGCTGTTTGGAGCACGTGACAAGCTATAACTTCTGCATGAAAAAATACTGCAAAATCCTAGGCAGGCAAAGCAAATCACATATGAAATGTCATTTTTAGCCCGAGTTCAATATAGTTTTCCATTTTCAAAAAACATAAATAAAAATCACATCTTTATTTTATGATATTAGTGTTTGAAAAGCTATGTTACAGTAACACAACACAAAAATCACCGCCACAACGTTATAGTAATGGAGATATGAAAGGAGCCACCTAATGAACTTGTCCTCCTCTTCTTACCATGTCATAGTGGTTGTGGTGCAAGAAGGATTACGATCAGGTCTGCTGTCTTTTCCAGTCATTCAGAGCTCACCGAGAAAAGGAAGCCTCTGTGCGCTGATGATTCGGACGCTTGCCTTTTCATCCCTCATGATACAACTTAGAACTATCCTAAGGGGAATGAACACGAACACCGCCCAGAGCTTAATACAAGGGCTGTTTGTTCTGTTTCCAAGAAGTCTTGAAAACTATAGTTGAAAGCAAATTATGTGGTCTTTGCCAACTTCTGGAATATCACTAAGATTATAAACTACTATAAACATTAACTAATTTGGTCTGTAAGTACTTCCATTACACTGTGAGGAGCTGGGAATTTTTAGTTTTTTTCCTAACCGAGCCTATGCAAAACCAGCTTGACCCAAAGCATTCAATCTTTGCTTAGATCGCTAAGAAGATTAAGAGACTGTTTCCATCCACATTCAGCGTTCACAGTAAAAAAAAAGGCATTATGTAAATACCACAGCCTTGCCAGCTTCTCTATCCAAATTCACCCTCAATTGACTAGGAAACAGTGCAGAAAGCCAAAGCAGTGTTAACATAAATCACGATTTAGCCATCCGAAGAGATCAAACAGCATTTCTTGCATCTGTTTGAATTCATGTTTGAATTCCATCACGAGCTTCATAAAATTACAAAAATACAACTGACGCAGTAGCTAGAGTTCAGGTAGGTTTCACAAAACCTTTTTGGCTGGATACATACTGGAAGCTTCATCACAACACCTGGCCTGCTGGAATTCAAATTTCAAAAGACAAAAAGTGTATCCACTTGCAATCATCTTGGGCAGAGGGCCTATGTGAATGCACCGCAAAGAAGAAAAGGCTTTCTTTTTCCCATGGGACACAAAGACCAGCTATTGATATTATGCAAAGCAAACTACCAGCGTGCAAATGCCAATCTTGTTAAGTGTTTTGAAAGCCACAGAGTATTAACATAGACTTAAAAGATGTACTTTTTCTTAAGCGACAAGAAGAAATTACTTTAACCAACAGATGACTCAACATGCAACTGAAGTAGGCATCTGCCTCATCCTTTGCAGTACGGTACTGCAACAGGTTCAAAAAAACCAAACTCAGCTTGACATGCCTTCCCAAGTCAAGGTTATTTTGTGAAAGATTTTACCTCTGTGCAGATAAACTAGACCTTGTGATTAGGCTTTCCTTCACACCCTCCCCCACTTTTTAATAGATATCCTTTTATTCCCATGACTATGAACTTCAAGGAGCTATCTGCCTGACCAGAAAATCTTACCAAGGCAATACTTGTGTATTTGTAAACTAAACCAACCATTTTGTCATAACATTAAAGAATGGACGGTTCAGAGGAGTAAGAAGTGTTTTGACATGCGTTTGTAAGCTGGTTTTGCCTGCTAGGGCAACCCCTGTGCACAGTACGCAGAACTCAGGCACAGTGAAAGTTCCGAGTTGGCTGGAGACAGCTCACTTGCTCCTCACCAGTTCACAGATGCTTTCCCAGACTTCCCTGGGAGAGATTTGTCCATTGCTCCTCCACCTGTACCTTCAGTGGGCCAAGGACTAGCTGATCACTCTGACAAAGAATGTAAGGGGAATAGTAGTGTGGCAAGACAAAAGGGATGGGAGCAGAGTTAGCTCCACAAAATAAATTCACAGAAAGTTACTCCTCTTAAAAAGCTACTTGCTTTGCAACTTTTTAAACTGATATTTTAAATAATCATTTACAACGATTTGTCCAATTGCTTGACGTGTGAGCTCCTAATTAATTTTACACAAGTCAAGGAAAAGGTAGGTTTTGTGGAAACTGTGGCAAACTGCTAGTTTGCTGGTGTCAAGCACATCTACCTCATTATTTAAGGGTTCTCCAGCAATCTGGCACAGCTTTACCCTCACACTGGCATTTGTTGTTTTCATCATATTATCCATCACTTTGAGGTGGGTAAGAGAAGAACTACATAGTTCTCTACTTACACAAGTTCACACCTGTATGGATTAAGTGATCCTCCGAATAAAATGGCTTAACAAAAACATTCCTTCTTTACTGATTTTTCCCTTCTAATGTGAAAACCTTAATGTAGCAGCAAAGCTATTGCATTTAGCAGTAACAGGTACAATCTGATGAAACAGTGGCCTTGGGTGGTTCTCTCTTTCAGGTTTGTAAAAAGAAGAAAAAATGTCATTGCTGAAGGCAAAACTGCAATTTAATTTATGTATGTGTCTGTGCATATATATAGTATATATGCTCAAATATCGAACAGGAATGGACTAACAGATGTTTGCAAATACTCTCCTGAGTCAAACTTAAGTCAGTGTGAAAATAAGGTTGAAAGACTCATGTGGTTTGGGAAATATTGCAGTGCCACTTCATATGCTGTAGTTGGTGTTAGAAATTTAAAGTAAAGCTTGTGCAATTCCAGATGAGACCGGTGCACAGTAAAGCACTCTCCTCCTCCACTATTTTCTTCTTAACAGAGTATCTGCCCTGACTCCATTTCCTCCAGGTACTGATTGCCTTGAGGTACTGAGCGCTCTGATTTATCTTCTTTCTTAAACTCTTAAATTTAACAGCTGTTTGAAGAGTCTTAACTACTTTTCCATGCTATTAGACTGAATTTAAGCAGCGATGAGAATCTCGGTAACATTTCAACAGGCAGAAACTGCAAGACTATCACCTCACGGAACTGTCTCGCTTACAAACTTGAACCTCTTCCAATGACAGAAACAATTAAAGGTGAAGACAATTTGTATTCTGTTACATTTATATGATGCTATCTTTAGGGAATCAAGTCTTACAAATACTTAACACAATTATTAACACTTTTGTAAGCATTTAAAACTTACATGAGTGTTAAGAAATGGAATCAAACTACAGTATAAGCCACTGGCTACATTTCTACTTTTAAGCCCAATTCTGTATTTTTCATGCTCAGTGAACCCCGTTCTTACTCTTTATTTGCTTTCTAACTGAAGAATTAAGACATTGACTATTGAAATAGACTTCAAATGAAGGTCAACCTATGTTTTTGTGAGACAGTGATAATTCCACTGGATGTTTCAACAACAGTTTTTCAATGTGCTAGTGCAGATTTCTTGAGAAAGCTGCATTAAAGTCTCATTTCTTCTTGAAAGCTATGAAGCCATTTCTATTCCTTTAAATACACCCCTCACATGCAGCTGTTTATGGAATATGTGTTAGGTATATTGTTACACTGTCTTTACACAGCAGACTAACAACATCCTGCTTCTCAAAAGGGCTTGTTTTCAAAGATCTAATTAAGTGGAGACTAATTCTGGATTCTCTCTTAGTTTCAGAGAAACTGTGCTCTGTTGTTTCTTAGCAGAATAATGGAAGAATCGGTAATATAAATATGAAGTCATCTGAATTTGCTAGGTCTCGTTCTTTGACTATTCAGTGGAACATCAATGGGATTATTCACAAGCAAAGAAAAAAACCCCACAATTTATAATTTTCTCATTCTTTTACATGAAATGTCAACCCAACCTCTGCACTATAAAGCAAAACTACTAGTTAGCCTGTCAGCAACAACTGTTTTCTAAAGCTCTCTGCTTCACAGCAAGACAACAGCATTGCGTACATTCGGTGGCTCTCATTGTACCATTCAGGCACCTGCACTTCGTGGATGGGACGGAAGCATATGGGTAAGAAAATGAGCTTCAGAAGTGGAATAGAAGCATAGATGGGGATATGTGATAAAACTGGATAATTAAAGGAGAAGGGGAGTGGCTGTACATATTCACAGGGCTACAGTCATTTAGTTAACAGCTTGTTAAGCTGTGGAACCACTCTTACTAATTAACCTCTACATGACAACTAATAGCATAGAGTTGCACCCCTGTAATGTAATTTTGTATGGGTGTCTGCCACGCTTCTCAGGCCCCTCCTCAGGGCTGAGGGTGCCTCCTTACTGGAACTACAACTTCTCTGTTCAGCAGAAAAGAGAGGAGAGTTGGGTTTTGACCAGGATGCTTGGTACATGCAACAGAGAATGAGAGCAGGACACATCCCCTTTTCTTCCCTTCTCCCCAAGCCTCCATATAAGCATATAAAGCTGCCATTATGCTCAGGGTACTGCTTGGAAAAACAAACAAACAACACCACCCTCCCCCCAACTCCCCCGCCAAAAAAACCCCAAACCCAGCAAACAACCAGACACACAAACTGGGAATGTCTGGAAAAACAGTAGAAAATAGTGAAATTTTCAAACAAAAGAAAAGAGAAAACAATATTATGAAAAGGCAACAGAAAGTGGTAGGGAATGACTCTCAACTCACAACCTCAAAATAAAGGGGAGAATAAGGCAGAAGAAGATTGTTCCTCTATCAATTTTTCAATAAAGCCCATCAATCTCATTACTAAACAGTTCAGATGTTTGCATACTTACTAAATGAGAGACAATATATTAATGTATGGCAGTTTTATTCACAAGCCACTTAAAATCCAATTAAAACATATCAGCTAAAATAAAAACATGCACTTTCCCTGGCAGCAATTTACATTTCATGTATAGACCTTTAAATGTATGTGTGTTGTTTGTTTTTATGTAAATCACTGAAACTTCTCTCAGTAGGCATAATAATAATTTGCTTTCATGTCTTGTCCTGAAGCATTGCTTTTTTATTCCTATCCAAAAAAACATATTTCCAGCTGCATAACCAAACTGCATTACTAACCACAGCAAGCTTTTAAACTTCACTCACTGCGAATAAATCTAGCAACTTCTAACCAGTCTCATTTTGCTCTCATTACATCTCAGTGTATGTTAACCTATTCCACATCTTCATGAACGTCATATTCCTGATTTGTAGTACCTTTGCCAGGGAAATCAGGTACTGAAAACCCTGAATGAAAAAAGCCTGCAGAAAAATACTTCCTTGTCCTTTCCTAGGCAAGTATGCTTAATGTGTTTTCTTAACATTTACAGCCATCAAATTTACATTGCAGTTGTCTTATAAAGCATATCAGTTACATAAATACTTTAAACATATGCCACTATAAGTATGAAAAAAATTACTTAACCCTAATCAACTAATTAAAAAAGAAAATATTGTAACTCTGATTCAAATACATATCCTCAATTATTCAAGCAGATATCCAATAAATCGGAGTTTAAGAGGTGTTATTTTATCCTGAATTCACTCTATTTTCAAGTGGTGGAGCCCTTTTTTGACCTTCTCCTGTAGGTAAACTCTATTCCTGGAAACTGTCTCTCTCATAGAAATTGCTAGAAATTGAATTACGTAGAGTCAGTGGTTTGGACATATGCCCTGTATATAGGTGGGATTAACCACCTGTAGGGACTGCAGATGGTGTTTATACTGCCCCAACTTGAGGAAAAGACAGCTCTACTGCTTCTCTTTGACGCATTTCTCAATGACAGCAGCAACAGTAGCACACCCACCACGCTGTCAAGCATTCCAAGCCACTTCATTTACTCCAAACGGCACTGAGTCTATGCCGTGGGGACCTGTAACTGCAGTAGGGGCTGCATCAGAGCAGTCGCATGGCAGTCCACGCTGCATCTTTTCTCCCATCCCTGCGACACCGGGAATTATTATTTGTCTTGACAATGGAGATCTGAGGCTAACGCAAAGCTCACTGAGCTGGTCAGGAATCTTTACTGATTGGCTTTGTTGGCCCCCTTACATTCCTACTTAACTTGCTAAATAAATTTTAGTCTCCATATGAAAATTCAGAACAGACAACTATAGAGAATTACTATACATCTTGTAGTAATTCATGGTTTCCCTAAAATCTTAGGTCATAAACTCACAGGAACACATACGAAATGTAATCTTCATTCTTTCCAATTAGGATTTTGTGGAAACTCTAGTACAGACTAAAGGCTGACCTATTGCCCCACTTTAAAAATATATTAGTTTTATTAACACCAGGACTCCTTGGAAGGGATAAGAAGGAGCCCTTGTCTCTACCAAGGATGAACAACACAGACCTCAACACTAGTACCTGAAGATGACACAGCAAGAGAAAACCTAATTTAGAAATGTTTCTTCTTCCCTAGGATTTGGCTGTTCTATCTTGCTTATTTCAAAATATGCCACTTGTAGAAGGAGGCAAAGCCATGCCCTTGGCCAATATTTGAATGCAAAACCAAGTAGTTTGTTATATTTTCAGAAAGAGCTACTTGCACCTTCAAATTCTGAACGTCCTTCGTTGAACGAAATTCTTTTGCACACTCACAACACCACCCCCAAAACCAGCATTAGAAAAGAAATCCATAGTTTAAAGTATTTGAAGATTTTTCCCAAGTCTTATTACCTTGCTTTTAATTAACACAAAATAATTTTGCATTTCATGTTATGTCAACCATGTCAGATAAGTCTTACCATTCTTATCTAAGAAGCAGCCTTGTAGCAACAAGCATGTTCTGCAGTAAAAAGGGCATGTCCTTGACAGAGAACAGCTAAAGAAAAATAAATAAGCCCACAAATAAAAACCAACAATATAAAACCACACACCACAACCTGGCTACCAGCTGCCTCTTCATCAAAATCTTGTTATATGAAGGGAAAAAGAGAAAATGGAGGGAAGTAAATCTTTCCTATTTCTCCAGTCGACTACTGCATGTGTGCTTTGTTTTCAAACACAGCTCTTAAAATAATTAAACTCTTTTGTGCCAAGTACTCTAAGGACCTGCACCACAGATAATTATTTACCTGTTCTCAGTTACGTATCATGAAAGATATATCTCTGCGAGTCAGGCAGGAACTCCCAGCTCAGTTCATCAACTTCAAAGCTACCTTTAAAAGGCCTGGCACTTGCAGAGGCACCTACTACATGTCTGTTGAAATAGATGCCTTTTCACGACCAATGCTTTCCAAAGACAAAATATACAAGGAATGAAATCTCTGGAACGTAATTAATACTGCAGTGACCTAAGTCCAGGAGAGTAAGGTTATCAAAGGGGTGATCGTGGTAAAGCAGTCTCTTGTATGTAGTCAAAGACCAATTGTTACTCCTGAGTTACTCTTTTTTTTGTACGGACATTTTTCATGATAAAGCCACTTCTGAGGGACGAAACTCAGGGCAGTTATTTTAAAAATAAACAAGACTTAAGAGCAAAGTACAGGTCACTAGAAATGTTAACACATAAATCTATTTCAAACATTGTTACCTTCAGGAAGATGAAACTCAGTTTAACATCAGCTTCATATAGAAGAACTTGATGGTGACGAATAAATGAGCATATCTAAAACACTGGAAAAGTGCCTCAAGTGGAGTTTGCTGACAGCTCTGATCTGAATTTAGGATGTACTATCACATCTACAAGAAGTCTGGTGTAAAACCGATGAGTGTTAAGTTTACAGGTTGTTCTGCCAGCAAAGATAGCTGAAAACATCACTCTCCTGTCAAAGAGCCCCAAACTAAGTATTTCTTTAGAAACACTCTAGAAAAGTCCTTTAGGATTTTTTGCCAGCATCCTTAAATACACATCAGGATCTTAAACTGGAAGCTGGGGAGGCATGGAAGGCTGGTTCCCTTGGTGCCCTCAAACTCTGCATGACACTGGCTGGAAGCTGCCAAGAAACCACTCTGCTTGCAGCATCTTCATTAAAAGGCTGAGATAGCTGCCAAATTAACCTCAAAGACAGGTTATCTTTATCTGTAAAGAAAATTATTAATCATTTCATTGTGGCAGGCATGTAAGACAATCAAGGTTATTGGAGGGGTGACCTTGTTATCTCACCAGTTATCTCACCTCAGTTCACTGCCATGCACCCAAGCAGAGGTGCAACCAAGACATCACCCTTTTAAAATGAGCACAGCTTTCAAAGCTGACCACGTGTTGACCAGTGGGAGATTACAAACCTCTTGTGTCCTGGCTGTGTCAGTGACACCAGTTTTACCTGCTCCCTTGACTCTGGGACCAGGCGGAGGACAGATGGGTACCATGCATCCCATGGTCACCAGCAAAGCACCTGGAATGAGGGGGCATGTCCCTTCTCCCCGTCTCCTTCTTCGGCAGATTGCGACAAAAAGTAGGCCCAGTGTTACCAAAACCAACGCATAGTATTCAGAGGTATGTTTTCTGCAGCAATTTTGTAGTTTGGGTTTTGTAAAGGTTTCCTGTAAGGACAGATTTCAGCACTTCTGCTGAAGGTGATACCGCAGGGCCAAGTGCTTCTGGCAGCCAGACTCTTCGCTGGAAAGTCCCCGGCAAAGTGCCTTGGCTCTGAATGCTGTAAGCACCGTTTCCAGGACAAGAAATTGCAAAGAACACCCTCCTTTGCTCACTAACACATTGAAACCCGAAAAGGACTGACATCACCCTTTTAAAACGAGGACAGTGGTTACTTTCAAAGTAAAGCTGACCATGTGTTGACCTGCAGTTACACTGCCCAGAACGAAAAATCAGGACAACCGTTTAAGACACCAAATGACATCACTTTAATTAATGAAACCTGTCTATCAACATAATTCACTTAAACACCCATCACGTTCAAAGCTGCTTTAAAATTACTTTAAAGGGATTTACACAAACTGCCCCCAGTTTTCTTATCAAGCGGAGGCACGGGAATCCCTTCACTTTCTGTATAGGTCTGTAAGAAATTACATGCATCACTAGCTAAGGGTAAAGCTAACGTACTGAATATTTTTATTTCCAAATGTGTGTTTTCTCTGGAAAACATACTTTATTTTTTTTTTACCTATTTTTATGGTGACATGATTCCTCTATCCAGACATGAAAAGACTGAATATATCACGCTCTCTGATATTCTCCTGAACATCATGTTTTTCATTCATTAATAATACACACTAACACCAAAGTAAAAGTTTTTTAAAAACCAAATCCTATCATGCATTTCCTTCCCCTCAATGCCACCGTGTTTTCAAATATCACCTTATAAACCTTGGATTTTGAAAAGTGGATAGAGGACACTGATATTTTAAACTCTACCTGTGCAAGTGTTTATAAATGTATAAAATACATATATGGAGAATTGTTACACACAGTGCAATATAGTGGACTGATTGACATGAACTGCCAATGACAGTTCAACGATGGGTTCATAAAGTGACTTGGGTTTTACTTTAGAAGAGTCGTACTACAACCTCATCTAAGCCCAGTCTTGGTCTTAGACCTCACCTCAAGAAATCCTGGCCTGCTGTAAAAGAAAAGCAAATACCATTGCTCATTAGGACTTCCTTGTCCCAACTCCAAGTTTGCTTTGCCCAAAGAGAAATGCTGGCAAAACCACTCTTTTGGCTTAAATCACACGGAGTACCTTGTTCTTCCTTGACTTCATGAACTCAGTAAGAGGAAAACAACTCCTAGTTTTTCCAGCATTCAAAATCAAGTTTCTAGCCCCTTTCTCAAAGATGCAAATACACAAATAACAATAAAACAAAGGCGTTTGTTTTCTCCTCAGGGCGAAGGTCAAAAAGCTCCTCTGTTTTCTATCCAAGAAGGTTTCCAAAAACAGTCTTCCTAGTGCCTTCTTTACAGGCTTCACACAAAGCAAACTCAGAACAGCATATGAAGCCTTGCCCCCGCGTGCAACTGGCTTCCCCGAGCATGATCCTTTGGCTCCTTGCCCTTGCCAATCTCTCAGCTAAAGCTTCTTCTTTATAGGATTTACTTTGGGTGTCCAAGCAAGGAATGGGCTACAGTTGCTACTTGGTTCATCCAGCTTGCTTTGCCTCCCCACCCAAAATCCCCGAATTCCCATGCCTGCTGTCTTCCTAGTAGCTCCCAGGCTAACCTACACCTTCCCTTCAATCAATGCTCTTCCAGACTTAGCAGATTCAAGGAGTTTATATCTTGGAACCATTTTGTTCAGTTGCATGGGTTAGTGTGAGCAATTAGGAAGGCTGCTAGATTAAAATGTTCAAATAATTATCCATAAGACTCACCTGCGCAGATGCACAAGCTTTGGGATGGTATGGCCCATGCAGTGCAGCAAGGCAAAGCTAAAGCTACCTGAGAAATGCACTGAAGTCACTGCCCAGAAGAACAGTGCTTTTCCCATTGTGGTATCTCATTAAAATTTCTTGCAAATCAATCATTTAAAATACACTCAGGGACATGCACCCTGTGGACAGCAGTCTTTTGAAAGCTACCCCTTAGGACTGCTTCTGTTACAGTACTATTTAAGGATGTTGCAACTACGTGTTTTAAACAAAAAACTACTGTAAAAATCCTTTATACTAAGAAATGGAAAACATTCCTTGTCTTCAGACCAATCTTTGGGATAAATACGATATTGGGACCTTTAGATATTCAGATCTTAAAGGGACAACACAGTCTATTGTACACTGTTTATTTCTTTGTATCAAATGGCCTTATCGCACTTCAATATTTTTCTGAACTACAGCATGCAGCAGTACACAAAGCAAAGGGGAGCAGAAAACAGCCTAATGGGAACACAGAGATTAAGATTAATTAATTAAGATTATTTAAGAGCATATTAAAAAAAAGATCACACAGTTCAAAAAGAGAGAATCTTATTTTGTAAAATTAGTGGTACTTTTAAGTCAATTCAAATAACTTTGCTCCAAATGTTTCATTTCTTTTAATACTGTTACCAGCACAGAAATAAATGCACAAAAAGAAACTCTGCCTCAAGCTCAATGCTCCCTCTTGAATAATTTAAAAGCAAGATCAGAGTGGTTTAATTAAAGGCACCTCGCTCAATTTCTTTAAATTTCCCGTATTGCTGGTACAGTACAATATGCCTCTATAAGGAATTAAGCATTTCTGTAGCATCCATGCTGCTTCCATTTTCTTTGTCAATGCAATTCTATCGTTCTCAAAGTGACTCTGAACTAGCAAAACATTGACAGCTGAAATACGCATAGTTTTTACACAACTGCTATCAGTGAGAACAACTTCTGAACATCCTCAGATTTAGTCATTGTGTCCTGGCAAGAACTAGAAAAGGTCTCCATATCCACTTTTCCCCTTCAACTCTCTCCTGAATGGGAGGGTGCACTGTGAGGCTCTAGCACGTGACAAACATTAGAGTCTCTGAACTTTACAGCAGACAAGCACTTGAAGACTCTGCTGTTGGACCTTACATTTCAGCCTGGAAGGTTTAACGTATTTTCCCCCAGCTAAATGTTTGGCCTAATTAAGAAGTTCTCCCCCACCCCATAAATCCTGCTTCTGTGGCTGTGGAGCATTCTAGCTGTAACAACTATACTGCCCATTTCAAACAGGAGCAGTATATGCACAACTTTAAAACTGCAGAAATGAGTTTAAATATGGTCCTTGCGGGCAGCTACTGGAACCTTTCAATACATAACACTGTATGATAGAGATTATTATACAACAACTTTGCATGTCACTGTTAATTTACTTGTCCGAGATATCTGACATTCATCATGTAAATAATACAAGCAGTACTGATAAGGCCCATGGGATATTCCCTATGGGAGGCTGGCATTATATGGAAATCAAAGAACACTTGTGCTTTGTAGATGTGATAGATGATGACATACGAATCTGTGTAAAAATGGCCGGCATTTTTAGAGTAGCAAGGGAGTCAGCAGAGCTAAAAAGCTAGCTGTAAGACCACAGACATCCCAGATTGCAAAGTCTCACATGGTGGAAGCTAGATTCTAAGACGACAAACCTTTGACAAACCCTAGCTTAAGACAAGCTGATGGGCAGCTATTTTTTCTGAGCAGTTCTATTTCCTTTACCAGGCTGACAGTGAACCCAAAAAATCCATCACAGCCTTCTGTGCACTTATCAGTTTACCTGGAGAGGGGAGATGGTTTCAAGTAGAAGAGAGAGACTCTCAGGCAGATGCCTTCAGCTTTTGACAGGTCTGTCTGCATTGCCTGGCTGAGTGATGGAGTTAATCCATGGGGCAGAGAAAATATGGGTCACTTCTGTAAGACTGTTCTTTTTTTACTTTGTTATGGGTCGCTACAGCATTACTGTGTTAATTGACCAACCATTAACCTGATTTCCAGTCATGAGTTAGAATTTCAAATTAATCTTATCAAACAGAACGTACCTTGTGAAAGTAAACACTCATTGATTTGCTTTAGTCTCCAGGGTCTGTTTTAGGTAGTGCAAGTAACAGGGGTTCTTTGATACTTCAGATCAAACCCTATACTCAGAGGTGTTATCTCTAACAGATTGCTTTGCAGACTTTAGACATTTGTGTCTTTAAATGGAAAACTGAAGCTTTGTCCTGACAAATGAACTGTGGGACACCAAAGAATCCTTCCACCTCCACTAAAAACTGGTACTTTGTATTTTACCCATATATAAACTATTTGTAACAACTGCATCATAAAACAAGATGTGAAAAAAAGTCTGAGCCTTACTCTGCTTTTTATAGATGCATAAAGGTCACACACAAATTTTAGGTGTATTCTAAACTCCCCATACGTAAAATATATCTGAACGCCCAATCTGTGTTTCTTGTTTTTGTTGGCCAACTCCTTGGATTCCTCAGACTATTTTGGACCTTAGACAGGTTATACCAGTATAATTATGTGACTTATGGGTACAGGAGTTTTTAAGTGGTGTAGATGCATTACTGCGAGCCACAATGGGAAGCAAAGATCACTGCAGAAAAGGTGATTTGGTTTTGTCTCCCATCCTGAAATAGGACACTCCAATCCACCTAAGCCCACATCAACTGAAAGGATGTTTCCACTGTTCTGAATGCCAAATAATTAAGTCAAGGGGACAAAAAAAAAAAAAAACAAAAAAACCAAAACAAAAACCCCTTAATTTTTTTTAAGAGGAAGACCAAAGTCATGAGGAACAGCCTCCTCATAAGTACATTTGGTATAATGCAGCCTCATGCAAAACTTCTCACAATAAATGCTGTGAACAGTACAAAATTACTTCTGCCTATACTTACCTTTCACTTGCAGAGTTCCTAGTTATCAAAAATCCACTTGGTCCGCAGTGGTTTATAAAGCCCTTCACATCAAAACCCTGTTTTTTCAGAATTGTTAAGGTTTGAAAAGACCCTTAAGATCCAGTCCAACCATTAACCTACCACCACCAAGTCTACCCTTAGACCATGTCCTCAAGCACTGCATCTACCCGTCTTTTAAACACCTCCAGGGATAGGGATTCAACCACCTCCCTGGGTAGACCATTCCAATGCTTGATGACTCTTTCAGTAAAGAAGATCTTCCTAACATCTAACCTAAATTTTCCCTGGCGCAACTTGAGGCCATTTCCTCTGTTATTACTGTTAAGTATTTTTCTTTCAAAAGCAACAACAGTGAGATCTATTGCTCATACATCATGAAGACAAGACTCAGACGCAAAGAGAGAGACACTCTAATTTATTTTGCAGAGTCTGGCCTCTGCTCAGCTCTCCTGGCCTATGTAGTACCAGAGCTTCACACACTGACTCCTTCCATTACTTAGCCAGCAGCACAGTTTACTCCACCAGCCCTTCAGTTGTGCCTCCACAAACGTTTGAGGGATCTTGTAGCAAAAAAGATGAAGGAACTGACATAGTTAAAAAACCCCAAAAGCAACAAAAAACCCCAAACCAACCAACCAACCAAAAAAATAAAATAAAAAAGCAAGAAAATAAAATCTTTTGTGATGCTTTGACTAAATATAGATGACACGGATTTCAGGCAAGGTGGCAGCACAGACAGAAGAAACATACTATAATTTGAATGAATAGTCATGATGTACAAGGCTTGCTTAAGCAAGAGAAATAACAGGGTTACCCCATTTCTAAGACAAGTCCAAGTTAGCTCAAAGAATGGTGAAGGAATAAGAATATGTCTGTGGATACGTCCCATTCAGACAAGGTGTATATATTCCTTTGTTAACCCAATCTTGGCAGTTGTTTCTCTGGGACCTTCACAATGTCTGTGGTCTGTCTGAAGACACAGAGTAGTTGATACAAACAAGAATACTCTCATCCAGCAGGCTTTGGGAGGGCAGGAGCCCCAAAGGGAATGTTTTTAAGTCCTTGAGCCCTGGACATGAGCACTGATCCATGTGACTTCACTGCTAAACTCAAGGGTTCTGCTTCTGCCTCTGGATAACAGAGAGAAAAGGTGACCAGGTGTGGGAACTTCTCAGCTTAGCTGCATCAACATCTGAATAACTGGGATTCAGATAAGAAAGCCCATTCTCTTGGCAAGACATGTGTGTTCTGATGAATGTGCACAACTGAAGGTCACAGATAGGAGATAGAAGTATGAGAACCAAAAGAGATGTTTTGAGAATTTAGTTGGCTTCTGGAAAACAGTTCTGCTTAATGAAAACAAGGACAGGTGTTTATGCAGCGAGCCTTCTCACGAGATGGACAATAAAAGGGGAGCCTTGCTGCAGGAGAAAAAAGGAGAAGCGCAGAAGTGAAAACAGAGGAAGGAGGAAGAGAAAAGAACGACATTAAAGATGAACATGGAGGATGGATAACAAGATGGATGCTGAACTGAAGTAAATTTTCTCCCGAGCTCAGCTCAGTGTGCTGAGCTCCTTTACAATCGCTGATACCCCTTGCATCTCCGACAGTCAGGGTGCATGCCAACACAAGCCATCTACCTGCTCAGATCAGGACTATGACGTTCCACCTCTGGAGGCCCAAATTCCCCAGAAGCATCTACCTGTGGGTGCCCTGTCATAGCAGTATTATATGAAGATGTGTTCACAACATCATTTTGGGAGATCTATGGGTTTCTTTCTAGCTTACAGTCCCCAAAGAGTTAAGCTCCAAAAAGGAATCACCAAAGGAGAACCTCCCCACCTCAGAACTTAAGAGGTACAAAGACTAGATAGCTTTACTTTCAGGGAACCAAAGAGTTGGGACAGGAGGTACTCCAATACTACAAAAGGAGTCCTGGTCACCAGGACTGTGTGGACAACTGAAAATCCACAAGTAGAAGATGATTCATTTTTTGTCAGGCCAGAAAATCAAGCTCAAGTACTGTGTCAACAGAAGTGAGGAGAACCGAGGATGACTTCCAAACCACTGTAATTTCAATTTTTTTCTCTCCATCAACATGTGGACACACAGATCACCTTTTTCTAAAAGAAGATCCACCTAGATAAAGACTAGCATGTGACATTTGAGTATAAAGACTAGCATGTGACATTACAGTATGAAGAGGACTCAAGAAAAGAGAGCTGACTGATTGTTGTCTTTTTGGAGCATGATGATTTTTACAAACGCCCAAAGCTGTTGCATTCCTTTCTGACAAAATGAACTGACAATATCTGGGGCATTGGTTACCATCTCAGTGTAGTTCCAAAATCTTTACCAGATTTTGAGTTACAGGGTAAACTGCAAGTTGCTTGATTTGGAATGAAGCATAATTAGTGTTCTGCAAACTCATCCAAAAATGCTAAAGCCACCTCAGCCTTAAACATTCGCACAGAAAGCTGCTGCTTACAAATTTTAAACCTCATGAACTAGGCAAACATATGGGCCTTTGAATTCCAGTGCCATGAACTCAAAACTGTCTGTGAAAAACAAATACCCAGACTTTTTTTAACTGCATTTTTGAGTTCTTTTCTGACAGGTTCCCATATTATACTTAGATGGGGTCATGCAATCTATATGATAATAATGCATGCCCTCTAACTCAGAAGGAAGCCTCCAAAATACTTAGATCTAAATGTTGATCTTCTCATCCCAACTATAATTGCATGGGGACAGGACATATTCTTCTTTTCCTCTATAATTCTACACATGCCATAGACAGTTGATCTGTACTACCCTCAGAGTACTCAAAACACAAACAGATCAATATCACCAGTGTAAATTTCAGTTCCTTCCAGCTGAAAGAAGTCAGTCATGTACATGAACTACCAAGACAAATGAGTCACCCAGACTTAGAAGTTTCTCATTTTTTAGACCAATGCAATGATTAAAGGACAACAAAAATATCTAGTGTGGAAGGTCATGTGCCTCCGTGTGTGTGACAGAAACAATTTAATCTTCCTCCTTGCTTACAAACATATTACAAATATTAATTTCTAACACTAAAAATATTGCAAAGTAATTTTGTTTATATTTGTTATAGTATGATAACACAATACTGTATATAATGCTCTGAAAATAATTTTCATACAAATTTAAAGGCCAGCATGGAGGTTTCCTAAGTATGAGTTTTGTTTACTATGGGACCTAGGTCACGAATTCATCTTGGTGAAGTAGGAGCTGCATGACAGACAATTTTTGGTGAGAATTAACATTATTATTACTCAACTACCTAAAAGTGATTAGGTAGGGCCTCAAACCAGGGTCACTTAACACCAGGAGTCATCCACATTTATTTATCCAGATAGCAGAAGGTGTAGCCTGGCTACAGAAAACATTCCTCCTAAAGTTAACTCCTGGGACAAAAGGTGAACATACATAAGAGCAAGGTAACTGATTTAGGAAGACCACTGCCTCTTTACATATCTTCTATGAGACCTGCAGGGAAAGGCAGCAGAGGCAGTGACAAAGCTTATTGTCATGATTTGCAGATACTACTGAAAACACCTCTGCTCTGAAGAGCTACGGTAAAGTCTAGTCCTGGCACCAGCGATTTGGCTACAATGACGTTCAAAGCAGAAAGAAATAAAAGGGCTAGGGTGGTGGTTCAGCCCAGCAAATACCAGCACAGAATAAAACCTGCTATCAAAGGGTTATGTGGCTTTATTTACATCTGGAATTACAAGAGGGCGCTGTCCCAGAATAAAGGATAATACCGGAATTCAGTTTAGGGCTGGGGCTCAGGCTAGCAGATATTGATAAACTGCATCTTAGGAAGCGCCTCCAGCTTAACAAGAAAAGCAGTGCTGGCTCAAACCATCTAACTGCAGAGATCTGTGGGATAAGGAGTGAGATAACATTAAGATTAGGAGTGGAATTAGGGTTTAAACATACTCTGGAAGAGGTTGATAAACTGCATCATCTTGTTTCAGAATCAGGGAGGGCCACACTCCATGATAAAGGCACCATATGACAGCATTTCACACACTCTTAGCAAGCCCAACACCGCCCAGCGTGCCAGGCTGACTCTGACCAGATCTCCTAATGACCCAAGGCTCCCCAGGCCATACACATTCTTTAAATCTGATGTGCTCCCAACCCCCAGGATTACTGTGTACTGTTCACCTCTGTCCTCATATACGGGCACAGTGCACGGAGCACTCCTGAGACGTACAGATTTCCTGTAACGCATGTGCATGGTGTGTACAGGAGCAGGGAAGAGGGTCTCAGAAAGGGAAAGCATCTGTCTGAAAACATTCAGCCTTTACTGTGTCTGTTTCTCCTTTCATTTGCACGAGGGCCACCGTATCCAAAACACATCAAAGACTGAAAAAGTTAAGCATCTGGAAACTAATGTCTCCTCTCTTTACAGATGCATTTCTCAAAGCAGTGGATCAAGTCCGGGCAGCAGGTTGATCCTGCCAAGGAAATCAAAAGCCAAATAAACTAAATATACTGAGAAGCAGCGCAAAAGCTTGTCTGTGTCATCTCCAAACAGGAACTTTGTCAATGATGATCTTGGCAGTACTATTTAGCACTTACCCTTTTCCCAATTCTTGGGTATAGGTGTCCACCACATTACTCAACATTTTCCAGCTTAAGGGAGTGTTGTTCAGCACTGACCTTGTCTACTTCACGTTACAGAAAAACCTGACAAATACCTATCTCTGCATTTTATCCACAAAATAAGCTCATCCACATTAGTGATTAAAGGTGAAAAAATCAGTTTTAGTGTCAGACAGGCCTTGGACCTGACAATGACACTTTGTGAAGAAGGAAAAAACTTGTAATCCCATTTCAAGGACAAAATCGTGTCCATACAGGAGACAATATAGTTAAAAACCTTAAAAATCAATGTAACTAGCACACAGTCCATCTGTACCATTTTCCAAGCTTGCAAGTTCCAGAATGCAGAGTAGGCAAGAATGACATTTTCTCAATTCAACAAGCAAAATCTGCTTCAGCACTCACTACAGACTTGCAAAGGAGAAAGCTTCTTGCCAAGAGGGAATTACAATAATTGAGCCTCATGGTCACAAGACCACACAGCACTGTTGGGTAATGGTCACTGGGTAAATAAGGGTGTAGCCTGCAACATAGTTTACCATTGGTAGGGAAAAAAAAAAAAGGAAAAGGAAGGAAAAAGCCACACACAGAATATGGTCTTACCCCTGAAAGGGTATGAAGTCAAGAAAAAGGGATCTTACAAACCTGCACTGATATAAAAACTGGCAGAACGATGCTGCCACTCTAGTACCATCAATGCAGGAACAATTCAGAGTAGGGAATAAAGGTGAGCTGCAGAGTTCAGCCAGCAGCAAATAACTTGGGCAAAAGGAACAACAAGAAAAGAGAATTCCAAAAGATAGAGGAGTAAAAGTTAGATGATACAGAAAATGATGAACTCAAATTCACTAAGGTGAAGTCACAAAAGCAGTACATTTCCAGAATGGTCAAAAAATAATAGCAAAAGGTGATAAAAGATGCTAGTTTTACAACAAACAAATAGGCTAATACATCAGACTAGCAGAGAGACACACTAACGAAGCAGATCCAGAAGATGCCATTCAGCAGTCTTAACAGTTGAAACCTGACCAAATTTTTTCTTACACTCTTTGTATTTCAGGGAACCACTGTAACTGAAAAGGTTCAGAGTTTTCCCAACTTATCTTTTCTTGCTGGCTGAACACAAGTAAAGAACTTTTCAGCTCTGTGCATACAAACATCTCTTCTGCTGCTGCCCTAAGTGAAACTCCTGCTAAGGATCCAGCTTTGATTATCCCAATTTGCAGCATTTTTGCCAAACTGGTGGAAGAGAGGATACATCCCGCCTATTCTCTATCTAGTACCTTGCATTTGGAGTAGCTCTCACAGGGGCTTAGTAGGGTGCTGCTGGCCACTTCTAAGGAAGTGCAGAGAAAGTTGCAGAGGGAGGAGAAAGCAAAGCAACCTTGGCTCCTGCCTGCAGCAGGAAAGGGCACTGACTCAGCATGGCTGGGAGCGGCAGAGGTTTGAAGGGGAGAGTACTTATCCAGCCAGGCTCTCCCCATCACCAGAGAACGAGAGGCCTTTTGATTAATTTCTCCCTCTGACCCCTGCTTCTCTGAGAGAGGAGGAAGAAAAAAAATGAAGGCATCATGCATTTAGCATTATTTCTTATGCAAAGAGGATACAAAGGCATCTCAAACAAAAGTTACTCCCATTCCAGTCTCCTAAGAGCTTCCCTCTTTGCTATCAACCCACCAGAAGTGGCAGGTTTTAGTGGGGTCTTGTTTCTACATGCTAATGTATCCTGATGTGCTATCCCTCATCCTGAGGCTAGAAGTATCCAGGGGATACTTCTGGCCTCAGCTTCCACCACCACCTTCTTAATTTCTGTAACACACCAAGCTTCTGGTCCTTAGATATGACTTGCGTTTACAAAGAAGCAATAACAGACAGTTCAATCCCCTGGTACAAGTTAACATGCAGTTTTCCAACCTAAATTAAACTAATACTATTTATGAGATAAATCAATTATACACATTTTGTCCATGCTTATTAATACCTCTGTCTCTACCAAGAGCTCACCAGTCTCTAAAATTCTTACTGAAGTCTACTCTATAGAAAGTGGAGGGTTAATACTTTTTAATGATAGTTCACAGTAGCCCAGATCACATTAAAGAACTTGCTGCAAATAAAATTCATAAGCTCTATTGTCCAGATCTCACAACTCAGGTCAAGAACCTCAATCATCATGACTGTCCATGAAATACTGTATCCTGAGTCACTCTGTACAAATAAGCTACTCTTATAAAAGCATTCCTCTGCTTCAGTAGAGGAAGGTGGCAACGGAACAAACTGATAAGTAATAATTAAAACTAATACTGCATTAATGAAAAGGTGAAGTAATTGAAACAGCCCATGAAGTAGCCAAGCGTACACAAAGTAATTCAACAGGAAGGCTGACTATCCAGTGTGTGGGTCAAATCAGAATGTGGTATTAATGGCACATCCAATGATAGAGTTCATGATGGATTTTTTGTTGCTTATCCATACATGAAATATTTCTGCATGACCTTTTTGAAAGCACACCTTACAGAATAACCAACTAAATCAGAAAATTACAGAGCCTGGATCACACTAGACAGCAACACAAAAAACAGAGTTGATTTTCTCATTGATAAGAACCAATGAAATACCATATAAACTGCCCATTACTGTACCTTCATGACATCTTTATAGGAATGAATGGCCTCAACCTCCTCTTTGTCATCATCATCGTCATCCTCCACTCCTTCATCCAGAGCATCATATCCTTCATCCCTACTCCCATCTGTTTCTGTGGTATTAGTCATGTGGTCAATAAGCTGCTCCAATGGAGGACTTAATTCCCGCTCCTCGTTGTCCTTCAAACCATAGTCCAGGGCTTTATATATAATAATCCCCAGTGATTCAATAACCTATAAAAGCAACAAAGAAATATTCATTAATGCCATTCAAAAGAACGAGTGAGTAAGTCTAGGAACACCCTTTTCTGGTGTTTGTATAACAGACTTAGCAACTGAGAGGGAAACGAACACCAAAATTTAAGAGAAAAATTATCCTCTTATCACCTACAGTAAGACTTCAGTAATGCAGCACAGAACGTTCAAAAGCAGATTGTATCACATACCTACTGATTTCTTATTTACAAATTTGGAATAAAAATTCATAATTTAAAAATAAAACACAAACAGGACCTTTATAGTTTATTTTCCCTTTTTCCTTCTAACATAACAAACCTCAAAGTAACATTAATCAAGACTTTGCACGACTAATTTACACATACATTACCTTGGCGGGGGGCGGGGGGGTAGTGGGGGTGGAAAGAAATTAAAAGAAAGAATAAACTAACATAAGATGCCTCCATCCTCCCATAAATTAAGAACATATGGAAACTGCCCTTCAGTTGCCACATCCCTTCACTGACCTGAGAGTTAGCCACAAACTGCTGCGTACATCCCAATATTAACTTACTGAGCACCAGGATATCAGCACACAAGAACGCCTTTCCCTGTTGCACAGCTTGTGGAGGCACACATACTCTACCAAAACTATGAAAAGCTGGATTTCATAGTAATGAGAGAGGACCTCAGTTTTTAAGGTACTTCTTGAGGCTTGTTTTTAATGCTCTGTCAAGACCAAAGCAAACAGACAATCTCTTGCTCAGTGTAAGCTAGCAAAATTTCATCATAAACATCCCAAAATGCTAAATTCACATCTTTCTTGGCATCAGTTATTTTCCTTACAGGTACTATTGAAGCTTCTAGCATTTTAAAGATGTGAAGGGATAGCATCTCAAACTGACAAGTTTGGAAATGGTCATTAATGGAGAGGGAAGAAAAACGGGATTGCAAGAGTAAACCACAAGTAGGCAATGTCGCTGCTGCGATATCCTTGTCTGACAGCAGAATATTACATGTAATCTCTGATCTTGTGTGGTGTGATGGCTGGCATGTCGCACAAACGAGCACATTCCAGTGGAGGAGTAACTGACACTACAGCAACATTAATAACAGAAGCATTTCTAAACATACCAAACCTTGTCATCAAATACCATTTTGTCTCAACTGGCTTCCAGATGGGTAAATAGGACAACACAAAAGGATTCTTAAAACACTAAATTTGACTCTAGCAGCTTACTTATTTCAGCACAGCAAAGTATTTTTGGTTTGGCAGTCTGGATGTTAGCAAAGACTTAAGATGATATCCTATTAATTTATCTAGATGGACAATTTAATCAACTAGCTGTAGTCTTGACAGCTTTACACTTGCATACTTCGTTCCTGTCGTGAGATTACCTTGCAGTACAAATTGACTTTGTAGGCAGTGGCTAATCAACAAACAAACAAATATTTAATAACCTAAAACCCACCCTTTTATAATTTCCAATAATTTTCATTATTTGATACAGTATAAGTAATTTTCCTATGCTGTTCTCTACAAATTTGTTTATACACGTCTGGAAAATATTCTTAAAATGCAGTTTAGAAAAGTGATTAGGCAAATTAATGAAGAAAAAATTGTCTTAATTTATTTAGTTCAAAGAACAGCTTCTGGCTTGGGAAAATGCTACTGAGACAGGAAAGTACAGCAGGGAAGCACCACTGCTCGCTTGCTCAGCCCTCATAAACTTCCCCAGACTTCTGCCATGACCCACTTTGGAGCCAGAACACTGCCCCATACAGACCTTAAAAACAGCTGTAACTGATGAAACTTATGTTTGCAGCAATCTGGCTTGCTTCTTAGAGAACGCATTTTGTGATAACTGTCTTGTAAAGCTTGATTATTAAAAAAAGTGAAAGTGTGAAAATGTCACAAAATAAAACATATTCTACTGGTAGGCACCTGTGTTTCCTGTAACTCCAGTTCTGAGCACAATCTCAACACATGATCCTTCAGCAACTGCATGGGAGCAAAAACTACCAAGTTAATTCCAATTCTAAGTACACCTAAATGAAGTAGAATAATCACTTTGCTATTTTAAACACTTGAGGGTAAACACAATGTGAGTAATTTCTTACTTTAATAAAAAATAATTTTTCAATAGTTCAGCATCCATGAAGAAGACTGAAATGTCCAAATTAGATGCAAGGAAAATAACGTCTTGTGTCACACAGCAATGGCTGCTGAAGACAGCTTCTAGATTTTTCTACAGCAACACTTAAAAAAACATTAAAAATAGAGGGAGGGGTTGGGGAGGTGGGGAGCGTATAAAGAAAGTGTGCTCTCTGCTTCCTTCTGTTTGGGAAGAGGATTAAGGCATTCAAAAGCACCGTGGCTAAAACTGGATGACAGCTGCTGTTTCCTTTGATGTATCAGCAGCAGGGCTCTTGCAGTTCAGTAATATGGTTTGTGCATTTTTATGTGCTAGGAACAGATTTTGTAATACATGCAAAGCTGACACAGCATGAAAGCCTGCAACAGCACCAATTCAGGCCTATATTCCAGTCTCTCAGCTCCTTACTGATGAATCGTGACCAAAACTGTACTGTGTCTGTCAGTATCACAGGTTCTACTCGCTGCGAGACAAAGCAGCAAATATCTTACCTGAGAAACTTTGCTTTGACTTGCATGAACTGAAAACATTCAGTGCTTTCAGTAATACTGGTTTACCGAGGATCTCATGAAACCACACAAGAGCCACATGAATATCAAACAAAACCAAAAGTCACATAATCATCAAAATGCTTCTTCAGATGGACAAAAGTACTAACGCGACTCCAGACAAATAAACCTTCGATGTCTGTGTAACTGGAAACATAATTTACACAAGGTTAGACAGTCAGCTCTTGCCATTTCAACGCATGAGTGCTGTCATTTTGCCTGTAATACAAATCTAATAAAAAAAAGAGGGAAAGCTTTTCATAGTTGAATGGACGAATCGATAACATACTTTTTTTTTGAGTTGGATAACCAAGGACTATCACTTGTTTGTTTTTTTTCAGTATCAATTATTTACAAAGAAGTCACTAGCTCTAACTGCACAGTTTGCTGATTACCCACAAAATAAATACTTCTGGCATATAACAAGTGACAAGCACTGTCACACTTTTCAATTATATCTGTGAAAACAGAGGTATAGTAGGAAAAACAAATCTAAGAAGAGATGTAGCAAGGCTCTTTTAAACCATGGAGTTATGTACAACGCTAGTATAAGTGCCTAAGCACTAATAGAAAGCTCTAATAATAAATTATGCTGCTCAATTCAGATTAAAATAAATAAATAAATTAAAAAGAACTTATTTGTTCCAA
Organism: Heliornis fulica; assembly: GCA_013399135.1. NCBI lineage: Eukaryota > Metazoa > Chordata > Aves > Gruiformes > Heliornithidae > Heliornis > Heliornis fulica. Next base: position 687,978 of record VXBZ01008838.1, on the reverse strand, counting down.
ATTGATCCAAATTTTGGCAAAGGACCTGATTTCTGCAAACAAGGAAGTCTGTGTTATCATCCTTTACACCTTCTCACTGAGTTCTTTCCAAAGTCATGGCTTTGGCCCAAAAATTTAAAAAAAAAGCAACAAAAAAAATTCCAACAGACTGAACCTGTACACTGTTGTGCTCAAATCATTACTGAAAGGGGAAATTTTTCTCACCATGAGTATTCTTTCAGTTCTACACCAGTCTGTACTTGTATTATACTGTTCTTTTATAATGAGTTGCGATAAAGTTGCCGGAACACTCTGACTTCAAACACAAGGTAGAAACAATATCCTGACTCCCCTTTTACACACGCAGCAAACCCAAACCCCAAACCACTCCCATTATTTTCATACACCACTTTCCTTTCCGTGTACCTTCCCTGTAACACATTACAGCATGCCTCTCAGAAAGGGGTTCATTAGGGTTTTGTGTCTTTTATATGACACCAATTGTCTTCTTCCACCAACACTGACAGTTTCATATTCTCAGAAGCTCTTCTAGCACACAGTCCTTGTAGAGGAACCAACTATTTCTGAGACATGTGAATGTTTTGGGAGGCATTACTGTACTTTGCTTTTCGGAGAAGAATCCTTCCTCCCCAGCCCCCCCCAGCAATAGATCCTCCTGACTCCTGCTGAAGCACAGATGAGAACAGGCAGGATCTGCATGCCATTCCCCCCACTCACCGCACACACAATAGGGCACTGTCTGAGCTTTCATCCCTTTCCTAGGCTTGCCTCAGTTTTTAAACAAAGCAACAAAGCCTAAGGACAGGCTTGTACTTACAGCAGCAAAGGGCGCTTTTTTTCTATCTCAAATGCCTGTCCCTCCCTAAAGATCTCCCTTCCTCCAAAAGCCAGTTTTGTATCCCTAAACTGAGATTAAAGATGCCATAAAGCTCCAGCTCCTAAGGTGAGTCAACTAACTTTGAATTTTCCCACAGGGACATGGCAACCAGTCACAACGTTATTTGCGTTACTACCGCACTGTCTTTCATGAATTCTAATATATCTTTTTAAATTAGAAGTTTATACTACAGTTACTATTTTTAAGGGCTCACATTTCTTACCAGCAGATCTCCAACACACTTTATGAAGGAGAATGTCTCTGCTTTATGGTAGGAGCACTGAGAGCCCAGAGCTGGTGTTAGCAACTCCTGAGGGCAGAGCTCCTCTCCACCACCAACTCTCTGCCACCACCCTGGTAATAGGCAGTGCTTAGTCAATTTGCAAAGACTAACCTGTCCTACTGCTGACTCTAAATTAGCCTGCCAGAAGCTCTATGCTGTGCTTCTGGAGTCAACAGGCAGCATAAACATACCAGCAGACACCCCTGAAGGTTAGGTGTCTTAAATTTCCTAGATGTATTATGAAACAGACAAACACGTGTAAGTTTTTGTTATAAAATTCTCTAATATCATCCAAAACACAGGCATGGTAAAATCTTATGTAAACCCAACTGTTCCTCTCTAGCTAGATGACAGATGGAGCAAGCTATTGCCCTGGTTGTCATTTCCATTTGTAACACAGTAATTTGCTGGTTTCTTCAATACCCAGTTTTGAAACTGAAAAGGCCCCCGCTTTTAAGAAGGGTGAACAGATAACGGGGTTAGATAAACCAAAGCATACTTTGGTTATTTACCTCATTCTTGGATACCCTACATAATCTCAAGTGTACCTCATGGAAGAGTATGTCTAAATAGGTTGTTATAGGAGACACACTGCTGTCACTGCGTACCTCGAGTATACTAATGCAGTTTTTACCACAGCATTCCCCAGTGGAAACAGGCTATCATTACCCAGGTTTTAATAGCTGGGGACATTGCTATATTTAAATGCGACCTTCACTAAAGTAGAGCAACTTGCAACAGACTGTCAAATGAGAACAGTGAAAAAAACTTCCAGGCAATTCCAGGTAAGCAGCAAAGATTCAGAATACTTCAAATGAATTGGATAAAACACTCATATTTAAAGAACAGAGACATAAAATACAGGATTAGTTAACTTCTAGGTGATGTTGGTTTGCTACTGAAACAAGATCCTACTTTCTGCAACATAATGAGCCTTGCTACTGAAGACAAATCAGTAATAAAAGCAAAGCCAAAAACATCCACAAAATCAGAGTGTGTTAGGTCTAACAGAAATAAATATGAAATATGAAAGCAAATTAAATACACCCTTTTAACAAGATCCAGTCTGGTTAAGATACATTCATAGTTAGGAAAATGTCTCAACTGTATTCATCTTCTCCAAAATTATTTTATATCCATGAAGTCTTTGAATCCACTAAGTGGGTAAAGAGACCTACTTATTCAGGTATACATTAGAGAGATTCAGTGGCAGAACTTCTGATCAAAGGCAGAGAACAAGCCTAAAACACACAAAAGGGACAGTGGCTTTTTTGGGTTTTGTTTTGTTCCCTCCAAAGTGAATACGTAAAAATTGAGGCAGTTAAATGGTGTTGGACTCAGTTGCCTCTAATAAAGTAGCAGTAATTTAAGTTTAATAAAGCTTAAGTGTAATATTAACTCTCCAACTTATTTAAAAGGTTCTAATAATTACAAACATGTTTTTGGCTGTTCAAGTTTCATTACAGATGTCAGAGATGCAAGGGGTATTGGCGACTAGCAAAGAGCTCAGTGCACCGAGATGAGTTGGGGAGAATCTTTACTTTAGTTCAGCGTCCATCTTGTGTAACATCTTTCAGCACGGCTGCACTTTTTATTGTCCATCTCGTGAGAAAGCTCGCTGCATAAACACCTGTCCTTCTTTTCATTAAGCAAAACTGTTTTTTAGAAGCCAATGATATTCTCAAAGCATCTCTTTTGGTTCTCATACTTCTAGCTCCTATCTGTAACCTTCGTTTTTCCACATTCATCAGAACAGACATGCCTTGCGAAGAGACTGGGCTTTCCTATCTAAATCCCAATTATTCAGATGTTGATGCAGCTAAGCTGAGAAGTTCCCACATCAGATATTATCTAAGGAGAACTATCATTTATTAGAGTAAATGAAAGCAGAATTTATTCTGTCTGTCTCAGCTTACATTTTATCTGCTGCATTGAAGTAAACCCCTCATTTTCCTTCTAGCTTCTGTTCACACATTATAATTCCCAAGATTAAAACAAATCGTTACTCTGGTATTAAGGAATTTATTCAACCTGAAGGAATTTTACCAAAGCGACAATTCATCCCCATGGAAAAACAAAATTAAATTCCATCATTTAACTGTAAAGTCTCCACTAACAGCTGCATCTCCAGTAAAATATTAAGTGCAATAACTGAGCAACACAGATGGCAAAAATAATTTGAAAGTTCTTAAATAAATCTCTGTCATGGTTCTAAATACAGTTCATATTATCCTGATCCCATTTAAGTAAATGGCATAAATGGTGATGACATTAATTATTCTAATAAATTTGAAGAGACAAATAGGCAGAATAGGTATGTAGTTCCATTTCCCCACTGTAGGCTTAAAACTATCTGAACATTGCCTTAAAATATCCTACCTATTTAGCATTTTAGGCACAGTATTGATTTTTTTAAGAAACATTTTATTATCGCAGGCTATAAAGACAATGTGCACCAAAACATTCAAAATCTCAGTGGCTTTGAAATTAAGAAGATTAAAATTAAGTTAATCAAAGATCCAATGACCATGGAAAAGCTCTTTTTAAATATAAGGAGAATATATGGCTTTTTATCTTACTTTAAATACACAAAACCAGATAAACTTCTGTTCTAGTTACCTTCTTATGCTCAGCAGAGCCATAAATCTGCTATTACTCTTCAAAGTAATGAGTTTTACAGATGAAACTTTTTTTTCAAGTTTCAATGCACTATTAATCTAGTAAGTCAACAGGTAGCATTACTACATCAGAAAGTCAGTTTGCATTAACTTTTCAGCCTTCCCACACAGATCTCATTTAAGCCACTACAGTTGCCTGCTACAGGCTTGGCCCCCACTTAATTAATCCAAAAATTAAAGTTAGTAAACACCTGCTGAAATGTAAGCAACTTCTCCTGTGAGTCAAGAACTCTCTCACACCTATTTTTCCCCCAAATTAACAACTACAGAAGCTGAGCAAACAAAACACCAGAGCAATAAAAGCTATTCTTTAAAATACAAATTCTTGATTAGTTAAAAGTTTTACGTTTGCATGTAGGTCTTACAGTTTTACAGCAACGTTTCTGAAGAGACTTTACAGAAGTTAGGCTGGTTTCACCATATTTGTTGGAAGTGTGTGTGTGCGTTTCAAGCATTTCACAGATGATGAACGACAGAGACAGATGAAGCACCTGGACAAGTTCACACAGAGTTGGGAACATGACACCTCCTCTCGTTTAATTGCATCTTTCCTAAAATCTTCCGTTCCTAAAAAAATACGTACTTCTGACTCCTAACAGATTTCTTGTCAGACAAATTGCTGCAATGCGAAGATTTTATGCCCAAACTCAATGATGTCAAGAAACATGTAACAACACAACAGGCCCCTTTTAAAGTGACGTGCCACAAAAGAATAGAACCACAGAATTACAGACTGGTTTGGGCTGGAAGAGACTTCAAAGATCATCTAGTTCCAACTCAATGCCAGGGACACCCTCCACCGGACCAGGTTGCCCAAAGCCCCATCCAACCTGGCCTTGAACACTGCCAGGAAGGAGGTAGCCACAGCTTCTCTAGCAGCCTGTGACAGGGCCTCACCACCCTTACAGGGAAGAATTTCTTCCTTGTATCTAGTCTAAATCCACCCTCTACCAGTTTATAGCCATTACCTCTTGTCCTGTAGTTACATGCCCTTGTAAACAGCCCCTCTCCAGCTTTCCTGTGTCTCTTCAGGTACTGGAAGGCTGCTATAAGTTTCCCCCAGAGCCCTCTCTTCTCCAGGCTGGACAAGCCCAACTCTCACAGCTTGTCTTCAGCACCAGCCCTCTGATCATCCTCACAGCCCTCCTCTGGACTTGCTCCAATAGGTTCACGTTCTTATGCTATGGGCCCTAGAGCTGAACATAGTACTCTAGGTTGGGTCTTGCAACAGCAGAGTGGAGAAGTTTGACATACACTGCTGTTTTCTTAGTGGCTGGAGCATTCATTAACTACACACAAAGCAATACAAATCTGATATCATATCAAACTGAGTGCAGAAGTAGACACTTCAGAAGGGAGAGCCACCCTGCAGGAAAACTTACACAGGCTGGAACAGTGGGATACCGAGAACCTTTTGAAGTTAAACAAGGACCAGGTATGGTCTTGAGCCTGGGAAAACATAACAGGAGTGCAGCACAGACTGAGATCCATCTGGCTGGAAAGCAGTTCTGTGGAAAGGAACCTGGGGGGTCCTGGTGGGCAGCAAGCTCAGTATGCGTGCGTGAACAACGTGCTGCAGCAGCAAAGCCAACAGGATCCTGGGTGACATCAACAAGGCTGCACCAGCACAGATAAAGCAGTCATTATCCGACTCAGTGCTTTTCAGGCCACACCTGAAATACTGTGTTCAGTTTTGGCCACTGCTATACAAAAAACAATGTGGACAGGCTGGAGAGGGTCCAGAGAAGGGCCACCAGGATGATCAAAGGACTGGGAAGCTTGCCAGATAAGACTGAGAATTGGGTTTGCTCGGCCTTGAGAAAAGAAGGCTTAGGGGTGACCTCATTGCCATGTTTCAGTACTTAAAGGGTAGATACAAAGAAGATGAAGACTCCCTTTTACCATGGAGTCACATGGGAAAGATGATGGGTAATGGGTACAAGTTACCCCTAGTGGAAAAATTTTCACAATTAGAACAATCAGCCATTGGAATCATCTCCCCAGGGATGTTAGAATTTATTATGCAGCCACCCAAGATGAACCATGCACAGCTATCTCCAGTACCCTGTGGAAGAGCCATCAGCAATACCTAGACAGATAGATATAGGTGATTTCTTTCATAAATAAACTAAAATTCACACATATGGCCTGTGAACAAAAAGGTAAAAAAATCAGAGACTCTTACTGAGAGGTGGTTTTGTTAGTCAGATGTGCAAGGAAACCTGAGCTTGACATTCAGAGTGTAACTTAATAATAAAAATGTGTCTTTTCACATGGACTACAATGATAGTGCAGGGAGTTACTACTGTGCCAGACAACTATTCATTTAGGTCACATATGATCTCTGTCATACAAATACAACACTGCAGGCTGACATAGCCTCTGCAAAGCTCCTGATTTTACGAATATTCTTCCACATCCTCTCGCCCATAAACAGCAACATTAGATACAGGCATTTGGATCATTGGCTTTCAAATACTCCTCCAGACTGTATGCCTAAGTGAACATAAAATAATTCAGTAAGGAGTTACTGCACGATTACCTTCAAGCTCTTGCAATGGCCTCATTGGAAAGACTGGCATTTGCCAGAATAATTCAAGAAAGGACCAGTACGCACTGCTGACAATCATTTTTTGGGTCTGAAATTTAGATACAATCACAGCATGGAAGGCTGACTTACCCTAAACCGAAGAGCAAGAGAATGTGTAGCTGCGTCTCGGCACAAAGCTTGCCTTTGCCTGGGCTGCAAAACCCCAAAGAATCCATTTATAAAACGACACTCACAGTTTTCTATTCTTTCACTGTTCCTTATGAACAGTGAAATCCCCCTAGAAGAAATCCATATTAAAACATACCTCTATTACAGTTAAAATTGATTGATATATAAAACATACGGTTTATAACCTCTGGCATGAAGTATCTTAGCACAAGATATTCTAGTGCCTGCCAGCTCCTAAAATCATCGATGTGCTGAACTGTGACAGTTTATTATCCTTAACGGGGCTGCCATATTCCTGGATTACGAATTGCTGAGCAGTTTTTTATTGCTCTCTGCCAATAACAGTAATTCCATGTATTCCAGTACAGTGATGGTACAGATTTGCTTGCAGTCATACTTCAGGAGCATTACACAATTAAAAAAAAAAAAATAGATACATTTTATACTTTTGATTAGAACTAAAAAATTCCCGATAAACCCTGAACAAAAAATACCCACCCCACCCCCCCCAAATCCCAAAGTAGTCTTAACTGGCTCCATGCAGAAATCTGTATCATACAGACAAATTTTCTACAATGCTCAGCATATCTAGATAATCCATTTAGCTGCTCAGATAGCAGCCAAGTTACTAAATATCAAAACCACTGGTGGAAAGGGGCTAATTCCAATGCTTACATCTATGTAAGCTGCATAGGTACTTGGGGAGAAAAAGGCTTAAGCTTAAAAATTAAAAGTTATATACATACCAATTAACCAGACTTAATGCATTAAATTGTACAGTGAATTTCTCTGTCCTATTCAGTGTATTTTCAACTGCTTTGGGAACTTGAGAGTCATAGACTTAGGCCTAGAAGAGTCCACCTTGTGGTCCACCTGTGATGAGATCTTGGTAATGGATGTGCTAAAATCAGGTCCTCTGCAAGCCTCTCTCCTGTCCTCCAGTAACATAGTAGTAGCAAGTTGAAAGGGCAACACCAGGGTAGAGTGACCTGACCTGTCAGATCTGTAGGACCACTAAAGGACAGCTTCAACACAGTCATCCCTGGATAAGGATTCACGCCACACTCCTCAAAGCTTCTTCGCTCGGTTGCAGAGAAAAGAGCTGAGTTCAAGGCGTACAGGCAGTAAAAATCCCCTTAGTGATGTCCTGCTTTGGAAATTAAAAAGATGCTGGAATATTCCCTTGTCTTTCTAGCCACGTTGCCTTCCTTTAAATGACAGAATGGGATTCCTACCAGGAAAAAGAAAGTAAAAATTTTTTGTATTATAGCAAGTTTCCAGGTCTTTTCAAACATCACTCTTTTTTTTGGTAAAATATTAACTGAATTCAGAGTTTATGATTTCTAGGCAATTGTTGTCACAGAATCTCTAAATCAGAATATAGCTGCTTCCACAATTTTAACAGAAAAGAACCGAAGAGTTCAGATCTTCAATTTGGTCTCACTTCTATAGCCCCAGAAAAAAATAAGCTGAAATGCCCTTCCTCACCACACTGTAAAACACATCTTCTATCCAGTACGTGAGTCAATTCCAAATGCAAGAACTGTATGGGGCTGAAGGTCCTGGGGGAGTTCCTAATAGCCCATTTCTTAAGAGACCTCACACTGGTCATTTCCTCTCTCCTCTAACAGTTTTACCACCTGTAATACGAGGATATTGACCCATTTTCAAAGCTTTGGATGAGAAGCGCTGTGCAAGTCTATATTATATTTCTGCATGTCACACATAGAGTCTGAAACTCAACTGGAAGTACCTCTAATCATCCAGTTTTCCCTGTGACTTTTGCTCCCTATAAACTAGGGGAAAGAATAAAGGAAAATATGTGCCTGAGGCTAGTCAGCTGGGTGCAATGCAACACACAAAACTGCTTTTCTTTTGAGAATAAAAAGCAAGGCAGAAGAGTGATTTATTTAAAAATACATAGCACAGGTAGCCAGAGAAAACAGCTACAAAAATTGGGACTATCAGATCATTCTAAACTTCACAGGCAATAAATACTGACAGCATCATCCCTTTGTAATTATGCCTACCGGTTTAAACTCTGGAGAATAAATGTCTTCAAAAAGTAGGAAAAAGGGCAAGATTTTAATATTTTGGACATCATGGCTCTAAATTTTGATCCTTAATTTCATTAAGAATCTCTAATTATTTTCAATATCTTTAAAGATTTTAATATTTTGCAAACTCAAACACATCCACACACCCTTCTGGGAATATCTTTTGTAATACACACGATGTCTCAGCTCATGTTATAGCTCAAAAAGAAATTGCCTCACAATTTCTAGCCCAAACAAAATGTAAAAGACCCTATCATGTTTCTTTAGATATTTTTCTAACAAATGAAATAATTTCCTCGAGGGAATAAATAATAATAAAAAATAATAATTAAAAAGCAGTTTAACAGAAGTTCCATTGCAGAAGGAACACTACATTCTGCTGGGCTTCCTTAGGAACCACAGCTTTGGACCATTCCTGCCTAAGTTGGCAGTAAAGTAGTAAACTAGTTACTCAAAAGTAATCTCCTAAATTGGAGAGCCATCCATTTGATTCTACCAGAAAACCTTTACATTTTATTTTTCTTTTATTCTGTAGTTCCCCACCCCCTAAAAAAAACACTAAGAAATGTAAGAATAAAATAAAAAGATCATTATTACAAACACATGGGGTGTTGCATTACAACATAAATACATGGGGTTATGTATTACAAACATATCCTAGATTTCTTTAACTAAATGAACACACTCATCAATGCTCTTGAAAGAGTTAAAGATCTTCAATCAAATCGGTTTGAAAGAGCATCTACTCAACTACCTCTGGGGAATGAAACGTTCAGTATTTCAAATGCCAATGAACAATCTGTAACTGTGAGATCTAGAGCTCTGAGCGATGGCAGAATTTGGGCTAGTTTTCTTCTCATTAACCCTTTTGCACCAATTATTTTTCTCCTTTGTCCAGCTGTCCTATGCTTTACTAAGCTGTGTATTCTCACTTAAAAACCAAGAGGCAGAGGCATGAAAACAGAGGTGAAACAAAGGTGAGGAGTCTTGTAGGGTTTGGGACCATAAGTGTCAGGCAAACTGCAATGACACCATTTCCAAGAACACTGGTTTTAAGGAATAACTGCCACTTGCCAAACTCTCCAGAGGTGTCATCCTCACCTCTTCACCTTCCCTCTGCTAATATCACAAGGTTTATGTTGCAATGCAGTCTGTCAGATCAGAAAACTGACTTTGCTGATGAAAGTCGTGCTTCCCTGACCAGCTTAGAAGGCAAGAAAAAAACCCAGCAAACCCACACCCAAGTCTCTAGGCCACAGTATGCAGTCTCTACACATTTGCACTTCGTGCTACCATACATCAGCGCTGACTATAAGCAAAAGAAAGCACAGCACTACAGAAACCTCAAAGCTATACTTACAGATAAAAGAAATGTCTATTTTATCTGGAAGAGCTAAAATTAGCCTTAACAAGGAGTGATGGCCTGACTGTTTGCTGTAACTGTTCAGTATTTCTAGATAAAATGCTTGGTGCAAACATAATCCTTTCTCTAAAAATATTCCTACTTTTTTACAATACACCATCTCCCCTAATCTCCAGTTTTACCTATGAAGGATGCTTTTTATTAAATGCTTATGATGACAGCTAGAGCTGTGGAGGATGGGACAGTTATGAGACTTCAATTTACTCCTTAAAATCTTAAGATTTTATATTTAACATTAAAAAAAAGGGTTGATTATTTTAAAATTATTATAAAAAGTTGAATCAAGTCAACCAAAAGCAAGAAAAAAAAATCTAACTCAAATCATAACATTATTTTAAACTAACATTTCTTTGTAAATCTAGTAACATTAAAGAAATTTCCAAGTGCAGCAAAATACAGCAACTACGTTTTTTTCTTTTAGATGTAATTTTTAAAAAATTGTATTAAATAAAAACACTTAAAATCAAATTTCTAAGTTTTTTTTCATTACACTTAAGGTGGTTTTTAGAGAGTAATACATGACATTCCAACAAAGCCCAGGTTCAATGAAACAAGCAGACTGGAAACACAATCTCCTCTGCTCATTGCCCTTAATTAAGATAATGAAAAGTATTCTACCAGAAGAAATTAAGCTTTTCTCAGTTCCAGAAAGCTCTCTATTTTTAGATGGTCAAACTGAGGTAATGAATAATGTTTAGAAACATTTTAAACACATCTCCCAGCTAAAACACATATTCTGAGAATTTACCAACCAATGGGACTACATGAGCATCTGACCTAAGATCTTGTACAAGAAAAGCAATTCAGGAGAGAAAAGAGATTATTTTTTCCCCCTTCTGCAGAAGGTGCAGCTCAAACTGTGCATTGCTGCTCACTGGAAAGCATGGCCTCAGGGAGAAACTTCTTCCAGCGAGCAGATGCTTCAGTAGCTGCTGCTCAAATGGACACACTGTATGGAATATGAAATGTTAGGCTGGACAGCCAGCAACCACGACAGATACAGGCTGTAACAATTCCTGAGAAATTCTTAAGTCAAGGCAAGGATTAATATTCTTAGAGTATATGTGATATTTGCCCAAATCTCTCTGGCCATTTGACTGCAGCAAATTTTTTTCTGGACTGATTTACATCTGCTTCCCTCAAACATCATTTTATTATGAAACTTGCAGTTAATTCTCAATTGGAGTGTTTTAAAAAACTGCTCAAAATTTATCATTAACATGTTCACAACAGACCACTTGTCACGGTTTTCTAAGGAACATAGGCCATTAAACCTAGGAGGGGAAAACTCAGGTGACTCTCAGACTTATTAGGTCTGCTACGAACATTTATCAATTTTGCAGCATTCACTACTGAGGGCCCACATTTACATCTTTTGTTCAATCACATTTTTGCACTATAGCATAAGAAAAAAAGCCACTGGACGTGTAAAAAACATTTTCTTCCTCTTCCGTGACTTGCTAGTTAAGAAGGAACTACTTATAAACTATAAGCCCATAGAAAATACATTCATGGTCCTGTTCCTGCGTTCATTACTCATCCTGTGACCAATGTGCTACAAAGGGGAATTACATTTCAGACTTCCTGCGGGTTACACACGCTTCGGATAAAGCGCCTGCAGTCACTGAAGGGTACGAGGGCACTCCTGTTGTCAATAAAATGGGCTTCTGTTAACCTTACTGAAACAGATTTTTGACTGTCTACATTCCTCTTTGGGGAAACTCACATTAGTATTCATGGAAAACTCACACTGGTATTCATGTTAACAGCAACAGCACCTTTGAAATGCGCCCCTTGCACTGTCCCTCCCTGAGCCTTTGGGCTGTATCTTGGAGTGGCGCTCTGCAGAATGGTCCTTTTGGATGAAGCTGAAACAGAGGATAAAATCCAGAAGCTCACCTAACAGTTCTTGTGCTGATGGCACACCCAACCTAAGGCTCTCAGAAGACAGCTAATCTGAAGTAAATCAACTTGGACAACACGTGTTCCATGAACTCCCCACTCTACAGACCTAAAATTTATCTGTTACTGCAATGGACTGAGTTGAGACTGAAACATCATAAATAACTTCAATGCAAGACAAAAGAAGAGCTGAAAAGTTGTAAAATAACCACAAAATTAAGCCAGCTCAAAAAGAATAACAGCAGCCAGCACCTTGGACAAAATTTTGTAAGACAAAACCTGTGGGTGTAGTTGGGCAGCTCAGACGCAGTCTGTAGTTGGCCTTTGTCTAAATGGAAATTTCTGGCAGGTGGCTACACCTCTGGGGACCCTGGGCTAGCACCTGTACCTCATGATGAAAATCTAGTATTTTATATCCATCACCTTAATCACAAAGTGCATGGGAAGGGAACACAAATTTGGTACAGTAAAATGCTTCAGAAATTCTTTAAAAATACTCCCTTACAATAGAAGTGAAAATATTGATACAACAGGGAAATTCTCTTTAAAATGAAAACCACAGCCCTATTTTGCAAACCTGTATCCTCCCATGGGTATAGTACAAGCTTATACCTTTCATTAGCTTTTACAAAGTGCATTAAATTCAGAGTGCTGTCTGATTCTCTCCTCTACACTTTAGGTTCTACTCTGATGGAAACTTTGGAAAATCTTTTAAAATCTGGATGGCTACTGTCATTACAAAATATTTTTCATCCAGCAGAAAAGTGGAAGCACTAAATTTTCCATTAAAACCACAAACATCAATAATTCAGACATTATAAACAAAATAGCCTGGTTTTCCTCCTTTAAAAGACATCAGCATATTTTGGTTTTTTGCTGCTACAATGTCATGAAACTGGAAGTAATTATCACTGATGTAAAATTACCAGAGAAATGTAACAGGAGGGCACATCTTCTAGTGCCTAAACCAAGGGAATTAGGAAGGCCAGAGAAATTCTGGATTCTCTGCACTCAACAAATCAAGTCCCCCTCTCCACCCCAAGGTTTAATTACTTAACAGGTTTTCAGTCAGATCAACAGTTCTTAAGGAAAGCCAAACGGGGACAAGATAAAATTCTCAGGTTTTTTCCTTTCTCCCCTGCAAAACTAAATTGTTATATTCATAACCTTAAAAAGGCAGGAAAGGAGGTATACAAAAAGAGCTAGTAACAAGAAGTGGCTTGCTTGATTTAAACACATAGTGGAACAAATGTATTCCTCACCAAAAACTTCCTCAGGGTAGAAATAAAAGCTTCTTTCATCTGTCCAACAGAACCTCTACTAAGCACTTGCTTCACGACAACAAATATTATCACTTTGACAATATATATTTTACTCTTATCTCACAGTGGTTGATACTCACTCTGCTCTTCCAAACCCTCTTTTCTATATATCGTAAGCCTTGCAATAAGTTAAAAATCCCATACAGATGAATACCCCTCCATTTTTACCCACATAGCCCCCATTATCCTTGGATAACCCTCTTCCTACAAGAAAGCAAATCCTCAGATAATGTCATCTTGGAACACCTGCACATGTGGTGGTATATCACAGACAAACAGGAGAAAGGGAGCTCTGGAGGGGGTGGGAGAGGGGAGGGGGACTGCAAGGAAACAGCGTGCTTACAAGTAACTTGCACCTTACAGAACAGCTCACACATAAGCGAAACTGCAGAGTTCAGTTTCTGTGGGAACAAAGGGATTCAAAAAGCCAAGCGAAAACTGATAACCTGTGTGAAATGCACCTTGAAACACAGTCATTATTGTGATCCACGGTCCCTAAAACAAACAGCACTGGGAACACAAGTGGATGCGGTGCTCTAAGCCACTTCATCACACAGATCTTTACCTGGAGAGATCCCTCTGTAATGAGCACGTATCCCAAAGGGGAGATAACTTCTGAGCAGATAAGCATTTGTCCAACATCACCTTGAACAGTTTGCCAGGCTGGACCTATGCTACAAGAGACTACAAAGGACTCTAATGAGGACTTGACTCACAAAGCAGTATTGATGTACGAACCTACTTTACAAATAGTTATTGTAGTTATTTCACAATGCCCAGCCTGTGAGATGCAATCTCAGGTGGTCTACACCTGTTCTGCAGAGCTTTGGGCTCTCAAGGTCAGATATCTTGAGATGGTTGTAACTTGAACTCTGGCAGAGTTCAGATAAATGCAGTTTAAATAGAGAAGAGAAAGCTTTCGTGTCTCTCGAGTATCTTATTCCAAAAGAGTGCAAAGGGAAACGGAAAGTTTGTGTTAGTAGCAAAGGCTTGGCTGTGTCTTTCTTCCTTCCCTCTCCAGTTCCCAAACCCACAGGCATTGTTAGATGTCTAATTTTAGTTTCAGACAGCAGATATCTTTTTCATAGCTCTCCAAGCAAAATGAAGTAATAAAGGGCGCTTCTTAGAATTTTAAAAGGCAGGAGAGAATCTGTTGAATCTCCTTCTCTTAATTACTGACACTAAACAGATTTATTTAGACCAAACAAAACAGAAAAACATATGTAATCTATGCCTTTGGCATAGTGTGAGCCATACAGAAGGCAATAAAGCAAGGCCCTGCAGGACAATTTCATGAATTTTACTTGAAGAGAACTAGTGAGATCAGGATTCAGCAAGGATAATTCTAGTAACCGATATGTGATCACTGCTGCAAAGGATAAGCTTTAAAACCACATTACATTTTCATACAGTAGAATATCTCATCATGATAAATGAAAATCTTATGTGCATACAAGTGGTGCTCTATTGTGATCATGTAGGCAACGCTAATTTTGCCAATTCCCAAATCTCCCATGCACGAGATTGTAGGTGTTCTTTGTGAAAGCAAGAAGAAGGGGGTGTATGCTAGCAAAAATAATCCCTGTCAAGGCATTAATAATCCCTGTCAAGGCATTACTATCAAGGCACCTGTAAAACTGTAAACTCTGACTCAGAATCCAAGTAGAGTATGAGGCTGCTATCTTCCATATGGACTGATTTATACCTGGCAGATATTTGAAGAAGGAAAGAGGTCTCCCTGATAATTCTGACCAGGAACAAAAAAAATGCTTGGCCTGTCTCTCTCCCACCCCCACGCTCTTCAACCCATTCTTCATCTTGTTCTTTTTCCTGGTTAAGAAAAATATGAAGATTTATTGACGTATGTTTGGGAACCTTTTATTAGTAAAACTAGAGTCCCCACTGATGGGAGGAATGGCTTAGAATGTACAGGGATGTCCATACCTTTGCTTTCAGGAATGACTATTCTTAGCTTCAATAAAATCTTCCACCATTTAGTCACAATATTTACAAATACCCACAAGACCATCTCCATGTGCTCAGTACAGTAAGCCACTAGGTTTCACACTCCTTTTCCTGTATGCCTGAACTGTGGATGTTGGTCTGAACAATGGAGGCAATGAAGCCCCACAGCTGAAACAGAGATCAGTGAAAGCTGAGCTCTCGGCACTCGAACTGCTGTATAACATTAAGGACTCTGAAAGTCAGGCTCTAGGTATTCAGAATGGGCACCGAAGATTAGATTATCTGTACAACAAAAGGAAAACATACTGTGAAGATACACATTTATAAAACCTTTTGAGTAATGGTAAAGCCTATGGAAGAGTAAACCCTTCTTTAAAAACTGATTTGAATGTTGCAGCTAGAATCACAGGATGACTGTGAAATACAGTGGATAACTCTTAAGATGATGCAAACACAGAAAGGAACAGAACTGCTTTTGCAAGGCCACTGTCAGTTATGGGCATTCTTAGTTTGTGAACTCCTGAATAAGTTTTTCCTTTTTTTAACATGCACGTGTGCAAGAATAGTCTCATAGACAGATTTTCCTTCAAAATGATCTTTTAAATGTGTCGGCACACAGGCCACTACTAATGTTTGGACATGTGTGTATATATGAAGTATGCACATGTGTGAGCAGAGGTGTGCACATACACATAGAAATGTCATGACCTACAGCAGTAAACGATTTTCCCATCTATCTCCTGCTATGGCTTTGAAGCTAAACTGCTTATTTTACAATAGCTGAACCTACTCTATTTACTCTGGAAGCATATTAGAAGGACCAATTTTATACCATAACTGTTAGAGGGATAATTGCTTTAAGAAAACAAACCCAAACAGAAAACCAAATATAAAATAGATTTGCCTTTTTCCAAAGGCCATATATTGTTCAACCATCCTTCTACTGCCCGAGTATTCACAGCGCAGAGACCAAACCTGTACCTTCAGTAGTGTAATTCCTACGGGAGAGGCTACTATAGAGAAGACTGTCAGCCTTTGAGATAACACTGTGAGCCCATTTAGGGCTTTGAACATAAGAGCTGATTTAATGCCACACCCAAGGAGGCAGCTGAGAGCAGTTGCAGAGCACTAAGCTCTCTCATCACTCAGCCCCACTGGGTGAAACCAGCATTTGCTCCCTTCATATGTGGCCGTGCAATAGTCATGCAATAGCCAGCTATAGATACCGTAATTCACTCCTTCACCAGACGACTATTAACTGCAGCCAAGAGGAAGGGGTTTGGAGCTCCATCAGATATTAACTGCCACCATTTGTTAGTTCCTTGCTGTAAATTAAAACCAGTAGCATAAAGAAACAATGCAAGCTTTTCTTAGCTACCACCTGTTAGCATCACCTACAAATTAGAATTCTTAGATCAGTACCCCAGCACTTGTGAAAATCAGCTTAAACTTTCTTCAACGTTTAATTTCACCAAGTCTTGTTTACAAGTGTTTTACAGTGTGACTACGCAAGCTGTAAATTCAAGCACACTTTGAATATACAGAAATTCCATTTATGAAATATGACTTGCAAAGGTATTACATGAAATTAACTGGGAAACAATCATCATCTAGAACACAGTAATTACCCTCTAAAAATGAAACTTCTAGCCAATTCACTGGTATCCAGAAT
Organism: Heliornis fulica; assembly: GCA_013399135.1. NCBI lineage: Eukaryota > Metazoa > Chordata > Aves > Gruiformes > Heliornithidae > Heliornis > Heliornis fulica. The sequence goes on along the minus strand of VXBZ01008838.1, from coordinate 671,080 downwards.
TATTGCGTTCACAGCTAATATATCTACTATACCCCTGTTCCTGATGTTCTTTTTCTTTTTTTTTTTTTTTTTTTTTAAGGAACAGCCAGAAGACCTGCAAAAAGATGAATCTTTATAATCCTATCACTCTTTTGAATTAACAATGCTATACCGGGAATAAAAGAGCAATTACTTCTAGACATTTAACAGACTTAAAGATTTTTTAAATCAGGCCTTAATAAGATAATGAATGAACATAAGAACTTCCACACTTATTCAAAGATACAAGAGGTGATAGATAAGCATTTTAGTCAATACAAGCATTACCAGCAAACTGAAATGAGGTCTCTTTCAAGACAGATTGGCTTCATTTCTTCAACGTATTTTTACCGCGTACCTATTCACATCAAAGTACTCTGCAGAATTACATTTCAGCATAATTTCAAGCACTTCTGCCAGCAATTGCTAGAAAAAAAGTCAAGGGTGACTACACATGCTCTGTTCAATTCACATCTATTTACAACATAATAGTGAAGAATTTTGTGAGATTCGGTCTGTAATACAATAACTTTGGAAATATATGCAAATATTCCACCTAATAAAGAATATAATCTAAACATTAACATTACAAATATACAGAACCGATAGCACCAAAGAGGATTTTTCCTGGTGGCTTTAAATGACAGAATTTGTTAGTAAACACACAGACTGGCAGCATAACTCGAATTTTGCTCTGTGCCTGCAGGGGCAGAAAGGTCAAGAACACAAAGCTCCTTTTTTATGAGCAGGAAGAAAGAAGGTTAAAGAAAGCGTCACAAAAGGATTTCTTCCCCTCCTTGCTTTCAAAAAAATAAAGGTTGCTGAAAAGCTTGATTAAGTTAACATCAAGAAATTTTTTGTTCACATAAAGAAGTACCCTTTAGTCTTTATACTAAAAAACCTGTAAATCCCATGAGCACCTTGAACATTGTAATTTTAAAGAATTCAAAACAAAAGACGATCAGAGTACCAGAATAAGTGCTAGTAAAATGAGTGATAAAGATCTTTTGTTTTTAAAAGCATGCAGACCTTTTTGCAGAATGTTTCTTCACTGACAGACTTCCCCAACATTACATTGTTTCCATGAGCACTAATTCAAAACTATTGATGTATCTCATACATCTCCACTTCTTAAACAAAGCTTTGACAGAGCACTACAAGAAAGTCTTCATAAAAAAAAAAACTACATGAGTCCTTAAAACAGATTCAAGAGTCAAGCAGATAACCACATAATATGGCAGAGCCTATTATACTGCATGATTCAAAAGCTTAAAAAACCCTCCTCATTAAGTTTTCAATTTTAATCATTAAAATACTCTGCATTCTTATCATAATAGGGTTCTTATATCTTTTTAATGCTGCATTTCAAAGCAGTGAGTTCCCCATTCCAGGTTTTGGGTGTCCATAGGCTGCGTTTTCCTTTCTGCTCGACTTCACAAAGGTTCTGGAGGTGTTCTGCTCTTCTCCCCTCCCTAATTAGTCCTTTAGTGTCATTTTACAGACTGTTAAAATATAATTTGTTGAAAAATATTTTTTTAAATCATAAAAAGCAGAAAGTAAAAGGCCAAGGAAAATAAACCTTGCGTGAGACTGTCTTTATTTCCTCTATAGTAGATGATGCCAGAGAACTTGTCACTAGAGGAGAGGCAGATGAACCCCAGCTTCTTGAAAGAAGGCTTGAAAGAGAAGGGAGGTAAGCATAGCCTGCAAATACCCGCAGGGTGATCAGTGAGAAGGCAGTCAGGATCTTCACTGAATTGCATGGTGTGAAAACAAAAGACAATAATCATAAACTGAAACAGGAGAAGTTTGCACTTATAAGGGAAAAAAACCAACCTAAACCTGGAGGAAAGCAGCCCTGAGACATGCTGTCCCGGTACACCGTAGAACCACTATCCTTGGTTTTCAAAACCCAGCAAGAGAAATGACTCGAGCAACCTAGTCTGAGCTCAGTGTTGGCAAGATGCCCCTTTGGACCTAATGCCTCTGTTTGGAATTTTTTTTTTTTTTCAAACATTCATCTCCAAAATTTAATGTTGCAGAAAGAGTCGTTAGCAAATACAGAAATGAGGAATTTTCTTTTTGTAGAAATACAGTGATTAATCGTCTTCTATAGAAGATAAAACATGCTGTCCCTTAAATCCAAGTCTTACAGACTCTCCGTATTTATTAGGTATTATCTTTTCTTAAGATGGCACCTTGCCATGTGCATGAGCTCATGCCCAGGCTTATAATATCATCTTTAGGAATGAGTGCTATTGTTATTTGCTATTTAAATGGAAATATAGAAGTCATTACATATTTACATATGGATATTTTGGAATAAAACTGTTTACAGCATTGGTGGTTTGGCTGGCTAACAGAGAATAAAGAATTTTCCTGGCAAACTGATTAAAAATTTGCTCATGATAATTCCTAATTTATGTATATAGTTTATAATTTGATAATTTATGCAGTCTTAAAAGTACAGTTCACATAAAAGAGTGCAAATCATTATCTATAAAATCTCCTTTTTTTTTTTTGTTGAATAACAAATACAAGCAATTACCTTCCTTGAATCGCTGCATATATTCCTACTACTATTTTTTGTGCCCAGATGATAGCAAGGTACAGAAGAACATCCAAACAAACTTCCAAATACTGTGCTAAATTATAATCTGGGAAAGCAGCCATACAAACCAAAGAACTAAAAGTCACTAAAAAACTGTATGTGCCAGAACCTACTCATGTTGTAGTAACTTCTTTCGTGCCATGATTTCGCTGCCTGCTGTACAGTACCAACCATAAACACATCCACCTTGCTCCCAAGGCCTGGGAGAAGACCAACATGAAAGCAGTCAACTCAACTGAAGATGGGATGGCACCACATCATAGCCGAAGGCCAGCATGTGGGAATAGATTGGACGTAATGGGGAACACATCTAGTAGGATTCTGGCCTACTCAGGAGAACTCCTGTGTTATACAAGATACTTCATAAAAAAGATAAATATTGACTAGTTTCATAGGGTTTTTCCCATCTGAACAATGAAACACTTTCACTGACTCACAGAAGCACTGCTATTTGACAGAGCTGACTCTCTGAAATATTATGTAGAGTTGCACGATAAAACCAGGTCACTTTCTCTTGGTAATTACTCAATGCATGAGATGTTTCCACCAGAACAGCCAGTTTGTACCAGCATCACAAAAATGCTATTTGTTAAAAGCAGGTATTATGCCAATGTATTCAGACTTTGCCAGATGAAGATTCGATTTATGGGTCATACCCAGAATTAGGTCACCAAAAAATACCAAGATTTCTGGCCCCCTGATCTCAAACCCCACCTCCCCACCCCACCTCCCATGAAAAAAACTTCATTACAAAGATACAACTTCAGGCAACTTTTTATTCATTGTCAAGGACACTTGTTATTTTGCTGATCTTGATGACAATTTTTGTAGCATAGAAAAGCGGGTTTTTTTACTTCTAGTAAAATGGTATAGAACGTTTTTGTTGTATCAGGTGTACGTAGTAATACAATTTATGTTCTAGGCAATCCCTGGGAGTCCAGTAAAACCTGTCTTGAAAACTTTTTAATAAAAACGCAAAGACAGACTCTTGAAATACAGAGGTCTTGGTTTAATACAGGTTTAATAGAGGTTTGTAGCACAGCAGTTATGAAAAAATATCTAGTCACATTCGTACTGAAACCTGTTGTGACTTGAGACATCTTTCCAACTGCACTTGAAATATTAGTTACCAGTTCTTACGATTTCATCAGAAGACTCATGCAATTTTAGCCTGATCCTTACAGTCCCAATTCCTGAGTTGTGCAACAGAGTTTAAGGATTTCTGCTTGTTACTTTTAAAGTGGGGTTTTTTTTTCAGCTTTTAAAGTTCAAGTAAATAAAATTCAAACCCCAGGAATTCTAAAAGGCTTGGGGCTTGAAGGAGGAAAGAATTCAAATTCATGAATTTCTGAAGAAGAAAAAGGTTTTCTAATGCCTGACCCAATTTCAACGCTTGGATTTTATACTACTGTGTTCCTTTATTTTAGATTTATAATTTCCACAACAATCATTATAAAATTCTACTTATTGACAGCTGTTAATCTTCTAGGGATGTTTAGGATACACATTTTACAACAATATTTTAAGTGCTAGGGAAGAAAATGAGTAAGAAGGGAAAAAACCCAAACTCATATTATCCACAACAAACATGAAAACATTTTTTGTAAAATCCTATCCAAAAAGGGCGGTGTGACCACAGATTATAATACTCCCCCAGTATCTAACTAACCAACACCAAAACACAGTACATTACAAAACCCAAGCTTACCGCACCCAATCTGCTAATCACATGCAGTAAATTCACAGACTTAAGGAATTTAGTTAATGTGGCACACAAAATAAAAGTAGAATATAAAGAAAAAAAAAGAAATGCACCATTCCAATGCAGCATTCAGGAAATAGTTTCTACATTAAAGCTCTCCTGAATTTATTCTTAGCTATTTTTTTCCTGTCGTTTCCTCAGACATGGACCACACAGCTTTTTATGAAATACTATCAGGAGAATAAAATACTTGCATCAGATGCGGTAAATCTGTTGTAACATTAACCCAAAGGTATAAAAGCCACCATCTAGAAAACAAAAAATAAGGATACATACACTTCCATAGCCATTTTTTAAACATTTTTAACTAGGAGTGGTCATCTTCCTTGGTAGGGAGATCAAGTAAAAAGAGCAGCACAGGAATAAACACGCAAATAAACAGGAGTAAACAAGCAAATTCTAAGAAAAAATATCTGGTGCATGTAAGGTGATGGCATAACTTAAGATTTTTTTTTCTGTTTCCCCACAGAAGGGAGAATTAAACAAGATTTCTAAAAGCCTATCTATCTATCTATCTATCTATCTATCTATCTATCTATCTATCTATCTATCTACCTATCTATCTACAGGTTGATTATTCTGTGTGTAATACAGCTTCAGGCAGCTACAATCAACAAAGGCTACCACACTGAGCATGCATGACGTCACGAGACCTAAGAAACAGAATGTATCTATTGTTCTGATGAGACAGCAATACCCTAAAAAATATTTTTACCATTCTTCCTAAAAGACAAGACGCAATGTATTTATAGTACAGCATTATTCTCTTAGAAGTCTATGTATGTTGCAGAATTTCATGTAAGACCCCACAGTCTTGTGAGATTTCCCACTTTCATGTTCCATTGCTAATGGAAGAAAAAGATGCTTCAACCATGGTATGACAATTTTTGACTTATTGTAAAATATGGCATTAGTTTTGGGCATGTCTGTTAGGTTGGCACATCTGAGTGCTTCTACAGCAAAGTCTAATCTTCCTTTGGAAAGTACATTTGCATAATTCCATGAAGTTTGTATAAAGATACTGCTTCCCACCTAATGTTCATAGGGTAGCCCACAAACATTATGTAACAGTAGAATAATGCTATTTAATAATAAAACTGTGAATCAACACATCACATCTTTTCTGGCTCATATTGGAGAACTGTTGCAACAGGCTAAGTCATAGCAAGTCATCAAAAGAAATGAAAAAAAGAAAAAACATTTTTCTAGAAAAATAAAAGTCGGTTGTTCCGTGTCTCTCTATGGCACATTTGAATCCAATTACCTCGAATATCCTGTTCCATAACCCTAATAAGTTTCACTCATCAATTTACACCCTACATCAGAGAAAAGTAGTATAGAGGACTCTACATCCATTTCTTCTACCACAGAGCACTGCTCAGCAGCAAGTACAGCATCTATTCTGTACTGACTTTGAGCGTACGAAGTATATGCCCACACCATGCACATCACCGAAATTTCCAGCAAAATCTACAGTTCACGCCGGAAAATACCTGTCACACTACCTAAAAGTGGCAAGAAAGCTCGTTTACAGTAGTTTCACTTTATTGAGAGTTCTTTACTGAGAGGGTTGTCGGGCACTGGAACAGGCTCCCCAGCAAAGTGGGCCCAGCACCCAGTTTGGCTAAGTTCAAGAAGTGTCTGGACGATGCACTCAGTCACATGCTCTGACCTGGCTGGTCCTGTGTGGAGCCAGAAGTTGGACTTGATCCTTATGGGTCCCTTCCAACTCAGAAGATTCTCTGATTCATGCATGTGGAGCTGTGGGCCACCATGTTTACCTCCATTCAGAGATAGCTCAGGGAGACCGAAGTGAAGAGCCAGACATCTCCTATGGTTACAAGAACTAAATTCTGTATTTTCTGTTTGGAAACAGTGGCTGCCATAATATTTCAGTAAGACAGACTTGGGGCCCAAACTCCTGCACAAACACTAAAAACTCTTGCATTGCAAGACTATCATTGAGCCAAGAGTTATGTTTCTGACTGAGATATGCATTTATCCAACCAAGATGATCCTTCTATATTGGATATTGCTATATATATAGCAACATCACAGATACATAGACTTTAATAAAAAAAATAAAATAATATACTTACAACATTTTAAGTGTTCCCTTTCCAGAACCACATTAAAATCTCTACTCCATTAAGCCTTAAAGGCAGCTCCAATTCATCAGTCAGCTCAAGATGGAAGATTCTCAACTATGACCCACTAGTTGGGGATTTCTGTCTATTCCATATTAATTAGAAAATGACTCGGTCACACTGACCAGTGTCCTCTTGCAACACAGCTATCAAAAAATATCCATACAGTAATTCATACTTCAACAACACTCCCTGATTCACAGCCTCAACCAATGTGTACTCAATCTGCAGATAGTGTAAAAAAAAAAAAAAAAAAAAAAAACCAAACCATGCAATATATGATTATTTTGATTATTATTATGAAACTTGTAGATTTGTAAAGGGGCGGTGTCTGATTAGAGGAGCCAGAATTGCAGGGCAGATGTGAAAAAGGTGGCATCAGATGATGATAGGATGCTTACCTGGTAGGATGTTTTTAGATATAACCGACTGCTAAATAACAGATCCTTCATTTAACAGATATAATTATTTTATTCATAGAGCAGCCACATGGCTCAGATAATAACTGCCGTAATCTCTGCTGAGTTTTTCTGATATAATGTCTCAGTAATTTAGAAAAGGAAGATTTTTGAAGTTTTCCTTTGCTGGTTTGCAATAATAGTGTAAGTGTAGCAATCTAATAAATACTTCTAATTTAAGAGCTCTGCAGATAAGTGAAGTCCTCTTTGGAGAGCAATGAAAATGGACAATATAAAATTTTGTGTAGTCTGTAGAATCAAAAATTAAAATTTTGGTATGAAAGTGGGACTAGTGCTAAGTAATATATTTACACTGTGGAAGTCATTGCTGGGGTTTTGCCCCAGCCAGCTGCTAGATACCACACAGCCACTCACTCACACCCCACTGGCAGGATGGGGGGGAGAACTGGAAGGGTAAAAGTGAGAAAACTCCTGGGCTGAGATACAGACGGTTTAATAGGGAAAGCAAAAGCTACACACACGAGCAAAGCAAACCAAGGAATTCATTCCCCTCTCCCCATGGACAGGAAGGAGTTCATCCCCAAGACAGCAGGGCTCCATCACGTGTAATGGTGACTTGGGAAGACAAATGCTATCACTCTGAATGTTCCCCCCTACCTTCTCTTTATATCCTGAGGATGACATCATATAATATGGGATATCCCCTGGGTCAGTCTGGGTCGGTTGTCCCAGCTGTGTCCCCTCCTAGCTCCTTGGGCACCCGCAGCCTACTCACTGGTGGGTGGTGTGAGAAGCAGCAAAGGCCTTGGCTCTGTGTAAGCCCTGCTCAGCGGTAACAAAAACATCCCTGTGTTACCAACACTGTTTCCAGCACAAATCCAAAACACAGCCCTGTACTAGCTACTGTGAAGGAAAATAACTCCGTCCCAGCCAAAACCACCACTGTTAGAAAATTTATGTCTCTTGAAAACAGCTCCCAGTTTAAATGTTGTAAGAAGAGAAATGCCTGAGTTTGCTTTAAAACTGGTTTTGCTGTGCTGTGTGATGATGTTTGCATTTTTATCAAAAATATGTAGAGGGGACACTTACAATATTTCATGAGATTTAGTATTTATTGCATTATTTTAGTTGGCCTGAGAGTTTCAGCCTGTTCTTTTAAAGTAGACATTTTTTTTTTCTCAGAAGTTCAATGAGAATATGTATTTCCAAATCTAATTTGCTGTGAAACAATTGAGATGTTTTCCACACAGGAATTTCTTTCAATCACAAACAAGTCCCTGACCTTCAAGTGAACAGGCACAATGTTCCCAGTAATAATAGACAATTATATTGTGACTTGTGCACAATGGCCACATAAAACAGACATCAAGGGTGGGAAGATGGAAAAATGGATAGGCTACAGTCACTCCACTGGCTGGTTGGTGGCTCTTCTATGGACACTGCCTTTGTCATCGTGTCATCTCCAATGGCTGGAGAGAGGATGCACATGTAAAATACTGCAATAAACCTGAAATTAATTTCCCAGACACTGGGGCATGCTGACTCCTGTCAGCAGTAAGAGCATGGTGACGCACTAGGACAAACATAGGACAACTCCAAGTTATTTACTTTGATATTCCACTGTGATACTCTCAAAACCAATGAATGATTAAAGCTATAGCTTTTCCAGATCATTCATAACTCTACCTTAAAATGCTTTATATCCTGTGCCCTGAAAACCTTCACTCACATATGCATGTTGGCTGCCACTGCTGTAGGGAGAGAAGTGTGTGTATCCCCACCTACAGCGTTCAGCATCCACATGTGAATGTATTTTCTGTACTGTTTTTTCTAAGCTGTAATAAGAGAAAGAAAACATACCTCGCTGGTTTTGAACAAGCAAAGAAAACCATGTGATGAAGCAACAAGGCCACCCAGCTCTGCAAGGGAAGGAGAGTCAGAAGCTGAGGGTGACCACAATGAAGGCAGGAGCAGTGCCCTCACTGAGCAGGGACGCAGTACCCAGTACCCAAACAGGAAAGGCAGAGAAGGTCTGGTGACAGAAACCGAGGTCATCCAGAGTCCAAGATCACCAAAGTTGTCTCACAGTGACAAGGCAGGTCTGAGGCTTGGCCAGGAAGCCAAGCCAGCAGGTCAGGTCCAGCGAGGGACATGACTGTGGACAAGAAGAGCTGCAGTGTACCTCAAGATACAAAATACAAAGACTCAGCTTACATGCTGCTCCTGAGCAAAATAAGGAGAAATGCCTGTGACAAGGCTTCTGATGGCTCTTCACAGCTCTGACACAGATGTTTTTCACAGCTGCCTGATCCAAGGGTACTACTGCTCCACATCAGAGCCAGCCTCAGACACCGGGACCCTACTCTTGCCAGAGGTGGGTGTGTGCGCGCAGGGCCCTGGCATGGGTTGCTGTGTTTAGAGACCAAGAAATAGCAAAACACTAGGCAAAAAGTGTGCATTCTTCTATTAAACAGTATGTGACAACTATCAGAAAAGAAAGCGTTACTTAAAAATCAGATGCCTGGAGTCAAGGACAAGAACAATTCAGTGTTCAGAAATAACGTAGGACACTAAAAACATATGGACTTTGAAAATTAGGTGGTGAGAGAGCTGTGCTGAACTCCATACTTGAGTTTTCCTGACTTATGAAGCAAAATATTAATCATGTTCTTCAAGAAGAGAAAAAACTTCGTCCTCCTGAATCAAGATGATTTGGCAGTTTGTTCACTACACTTGTTTCATAACTGATCATGAGACCTAATAACAAACCCATGTTGTTCCTTTTTTAATTAAATGAAGTTGTTATATTTGGGAATCTCCTGGAAAAAAACTTGTAATGAAGTGATTGATGGTCTTGTGGGAGAGAACAATAGCTTTTTTTTAAGCCAATATTGGGTTAAGAATCTAACACCAATTAGATCCATCAACAGTATCACATAAACAGCACCTTCACCGCAAAGAAAGGATTCCAACAACTACTGCAGGAAGTACTGCAAACAAACCTGCACTCAACTTTCACATCCGCAAATCAACCTTGGGTATTCACGTTACTGACACTCCTGCATTTGCAGACTCGTTCTGGGTAGCAGGAGCCTCCCCAGTACACACGTGGGTGCTGTAGCAGCTGTATCCTCATCTCGTACTTTTTCCCTCATACCGGCCTCTCGCTCTCTTTAAAGGAACTGTTTCAGCCAACATGATGGCTTGTTCCTCCCAGCCACCTGACTACCCTGTGCTCCCAGTGACACTCTTCATGAGTCAGGCAGCAGTCTGTGAGGCCAGGGCAACGCGCGCGCCTGCCTCCTCCCTGAAACCTTCCTGCACCGCCTCTGACACCTCATCTCCGTATGTGAGGTCAGCATGGGTGTTCCGAGCTATTAAAATATTTCAGGACTCCTATGCATTAGACCTCTCTCTTTTTCTCTCTCTCTCCTCTGAACCTGAAAAATAACCAAACTTTCTTTCCATCAAATACTTGGAGAGGATAACGCAGACGGATAAATACACAGTTAAATAACCCTGACTCACAGCATCTGAGGAGTAATAAAAAGGGTTGATTTATACACACAGATTTGGTCTTTTTTACATAAATTATTTCAGTACAGCAACACGAACAAGCAAATCACCACAGTGCTCCAAGCAGCATATGCTCAGGTTAGTTTAACAAAAGGAGCAGCTAAGAAAACATTACTAATATCTGGGAAATACATAAAAATCTGTGCTTATCTCAAAGCCTTCTCATTTTAAAACTGAATTATCTATACAGCCACATATAAGAGCAAATGTTTTGTAACATACTTCTTGTTGCTGAGCAGCTGTCCTTCTGTAAGAAATATCAAATAATACCAGGTATGTAAAGTATATAGAATCATAGAATCATAGAATCATAGAATTTTTTAAGGCTGGAAATGACCCCTAAGATCATCCAGTCCAACCATTAACCTACCGCCACCAAGTCTACCCTTAGACCATGTCCTCAAATAATCACTACCAAACATGCATCTGAATTGGAGACATCCACATGGGAGGAAAAAACCCCAAAAGCATGCAAAAAGGTGAGAAAGATCTGAGATACACAAAGAGCACTTAATTTATGTAGAAATTGTCCAGTCACCAATGGCTGAAAATGTTTTATCATCAGCTTTATTGCAAGTAAACACTGATACAATCTAAACCAGAAAATTAAATACATCCAACTGTCTAATGACAATGACTAACAGACTTTTTAAGATTATGCAATTAAATTTTAAACCAGCTACATTATGGTAACACATGCTGGATATTTTAAAGATCACAATCCATAAAACTTGTTAAGTAATGACAAACTTTATGTAATGTTAGGTTCAGTGATTTGAAATCTCTTCTAAAACATGTGATCAGTCACAAGGCTCTATGACTCCTGAGATTATTATTTCACTTAAAAGGACACTGTTTTTTCCCCACAGAAATTTACATATCTACTTAATATACCTTCACAAAATTCCACCACTTCATTTTTTCCTTTGTGCAACACACGTTAATTCCGGGTGCTGTTTTACATGTGTGCAAACCAAAAAATGCAATTCTGCTGTTAACAGCAAACACCAATGCAACCACTATGCTGCCTTTCTGCCTGCTATTTCACCATGACAAACACAAACACACATATGTGTTTGTTTGCTACGTGTGATAAAACACGAGCTTTGTATCAAAAAACCCAACCAACCAAAAAAAATATTTTGGAATATTTACAAAGTTTAAGTAAGGTCACTCACTGAAGACTGACATGAAATTGCTGGAATGAAAACCATGTCAGCAATTTTCCAAACATAAAAATACATAGTTATTCACAGAAACTAAAAACAAAAGGTTTATTATCAGCGACCTGAGTTCCTCAAGATCTGTAACCCACAGTTTCAGTGCAGAAGAGCACCAGAGTTTGGGAAATCTGTTTCGGTCTTTAACAGTACTCTGAGAAGGACCTCATGCTTTTGTCTTTCATGTTGTGCTGCCACATCAATGTTCTGCTCTGAGCACTAACCTCCATGCCCTCAGTATTTCCCAACCTGCAATTCAGACTAAGTGCTAGAAGATTAAAGAGAGGACAGAAAGAATGTACCCATACCCATGGATTACATTTCCAAATAACTACAGCTTCTGCTAAGAATTTCATTTTCTGTTTGGGTGGCTGCCTGCATAGGTGTTCTTCACAATGCAGGCGGTGAAACAAGGGAGTAGATTTCCCAGAGAAGTTCTGGGATCTCTGATCTAGGATACAGTCAAAACTTGACAAGGTCCTCATCAACTTTGTTTAATGTTAACACTGTCTTCATCATGTTGGTCATCTAGTCCACCCCAAATGATCAGAGGTCCTTTCAAAGGTACCTTTTAACTATATTACTCTACAGTTAAGTAACATCGTAATTTTGGCCAATTTCAAGCCCTGTCCTACAAATTTGAAGTCATTAAAGAGCAGATCACAGAAGTCTTTATACATGCAAGGATCCAAAGTCCAGCAGTCCTTAGCAAACAATACTGTTGCCAGAGTTTTTAGCAATGTCATGCAGCTTAATGAAGTTACTGAGCTCACAGTGTGCTGAACCAAGCCAGTGCTGGAAACCTTCCCAACCTTAACTGTAACGCAGCTAAGGCTCTGATGAAATAAATGGAAATCAACAAAACCAGCATGACCATAACTAACATGAATTGGTCTTGGCACAACACATTAGCCATGTCAAAAGGATTTTAGTAGGGATGGCCAACCTCCACACCTACTCCACAGTGGAGACAAAAATCTGGGAGATAATATGAAGGGCTTAGACCTGTGAACATTAAGACAATTTTTTACATTAAGTAATAAAACTTGTAAACTTTGTGCATCCAGAAGGAAAGCAGAAGCAAGCTGTCTGTATATGAACAGTTGGCATAGCATGTTCTATGTCTCCTCATAAATAATGGCACAGTTAAGAGGAAAACCAACTTCATAGAAAGACACATCAGTAAATATGTTGTCAAAGCTACAAATTCAATAGGATATTGTGTCATTTGGTGTCTCATGACACAGGAATCAGGTTCTTTAGCATCTTATGACCCAACAGCGTTCTCTGTAGGCTGGAGAAGGACAACATTTGTTTTTCTTAACAGCCTTAAGTCAGTCACTGTAATGGAAGCAGTGAGGAAATCAGAGACTTTCCCTAAAAGATTATATCCCTAAAATGGACATCAGCAGCGTGAGTTATTTCTCCACTCTGGCATCAAGAGGACACAGTGCCACGCAGCAGGAGTCATGAAGGTCAGGTGCCAAGAAGATAAAATAGACAGAAGGTACTAAGAGGGACACAACATCTGTACGTCAACTGTCCATTCAGGATCCTCACTCTCATTGGAGTTCACTAGAGTGCAACAGCAGCATCTGTTCAGCTTAGGGGAGTCAGAATTTAGAATAACTTGTGGCTGAATACAGCAGTATTCTGTACCCATTCATATCTGTTTCTTTTGCTCAGGACACCCTCATGAGATCTGCAGGTGAAATCCTGCACTAGGATGCCGAGGACCACTGCGACTTGCAGTCCCATAATACAAACCAGAACCATGGTAGGAGTGGGTCAAGCCTAGGACAGAAGTGGAGCCAAGAAAAAGCCACTAAAAAAACCTCTCATCACCCTTACAAGGAAGGGTTATATGGGAATTTAAACCACTGGCAACTCTATGCTTGTTTAGAGTATCCAGAGCAGCAGAGATATTCCGAGCATGGGTGGATGACAAGAAGTATGTTAAGTATGTTTTAAGGAGGCTCTTCTCAGGGGGTAGACTGCTGACTACCAGCAATTTAAAAGAAAGCAAGAAAAAAGTCAGACTGGGATCCTTATTTACTGAGGAGCTAAAGAGGTCTATCACTAAAAGGTGGCAGGGAAACTAATCAGAAAATAATTTAAGGGAGAAACGGATGTAAAAAAGAAGTAGAAATGAGTCAAGAACATTCCAGGAGAGTGAATCATAAAAAAACAAATTCAGAAAAGAACACATCCATAACACACAGCTCCCGCTGTGCTGGGTGATTCAGAGGGATGGACGTGCCCTTAACCAGATCTTCTGCACATCACAGAGAGCCACAACAGAGAAGCCTGGTTGAGCACTGTAAGAATCTCAGGCCACGCAACAGCCCATGGCTGGAATAACTATCACTGACAGACAAGGTATCCTTTCTAATTCAAACGTATGTGTCAGCATAAATGTAACTACGCATGCAGCTGCTTTGGATACAGGATTAGGACTATAAAAACTTGAATTTTTGAGGAAAGTAGTTTGGTTTGTAGTTTCTGCACAACTGACATTAGAAAGGATTTTATTTCAAAGTCTAGTAACTCTGTTTCACTGCATCAAAGCCACAGAGGTCGTAGCTACCATAATGAGTGAAGCAGCCAATGTTCCTTGTTCCTGTAGCCATTAAACAGGGGACAAGCACAGCAATTAACATTTCTCTGTCTTTTATTCAGAAAGCTTTCTGAAAACTTGCATTCACAGCCACTTTATAACATCTGTAGTGGGCCACATTGAAGAAAAACCCCAGGATCAGAAATTCATCCACCTTTGATGACCAGTATCATCTAGTTATGCTCAACAAAGTACAAACATCCATAATCCACAATGTTCAAGTTTCTGTGCCAAGACAGTAAATGCAAGATGGTGTGTGTGTCTGCTGCAGTGGCTGCTGCCTGGTAAAATCCATCTATCTAGATATTCACACAGACATAATAAGACTGAAGAACCAAGATCTTCACGTGTACACAAGCTGCCTTTTTCAAAAACAAAAGGATGAGCCACTGACAGGAAAGTGCTTGGAATCTCATTAATTTGACGCTTTGTGCTTGAACATGACAACATTTGAAATGCTAGAAGAACGCTAAAACTGTGTTACCACAGTAAATCCACAGTGAGAGGTTCAGGCCGGTTTTAATGACTGTATCTTCGTTCACGACACATCTGCTGAGAAGTGATACCAGCCCTCTGAAACAGATTTTGTGAAATGAAATTCTATTTTTAGGACCACTAGCTTGCACACTTCTAACAGATTTTCTTTGCTTCGAGTTCTCTGTCCTACTACTTATTACCTGAGTAGTACCATGCTGTGAAGGTAAATATTATTCTACCCACTTATTAATGGCAACACACCTCATTTGCTCCACTGCCTTTCCAAATCCTGTATTAGTATTCCTTATTCTGTATTACGTTGTGATGCTTCTTTGCCTTTTCTCATACCTAAATATGGCTCTTACTCCTAATCCTCCAAATTTGTTTTTTTTTTCTTCTATGAAACGGTTCATTTTTTTTCCCCAAATATTTGACATCAGTTTTGAAATGCTTTCTCCATCTGAAATTTAGGAGTAGGTTTGTCTTCTGTGTAGGAACAAAGCCCAGTCTATCTACTGTGAAGCAAGTGGACAATAGGAAGTAAAGTCAGCACGGCAATATCTACATGTATAACCCTGAAAGATAAGAGATTTATTTTGAAAGAGATTGGACTACGACTCTTATAGAATTTTAAAGTATTTAAGAAATCTACACCGAAAAAAAAGGGACAGCTTAACCTGAAAGTAAATTCACAGTATCTTGATGAAATCTCTCTCAGGAGAATGAGTATTTTCTTGGCAGCAAAGTAATGGGTTTGTTGTTTTGGATAGTATTTAAAATCTGAAAAGAGATTTTCAGTTTTATGATTAAATAATTTAGATTCTATGCTGGCTCCACCATGCAGACCAAATATTACACTGGGCAATTTGCCTGATGTCTTCCAACTTCATTTTTCTCTCCTTAAAATGAAAGCAGCATTTCTCTTCTCTCACCAAACATTCATCTCACCTACCTAAGTGTCCATATAATTAAGTCACTGAGGCAACTCATAGAACCTCAAGGTCACTGTACACCTCATTTAGTGCTGGCCTAAGTTTTAAACTGTGAAGTCTACTACTGTATTTCTACATTTAGTTAGCACAAGACAATACGGAAATAAACTGGAGGATCTGAGAGTTACAAGCAGACAACACTTCAGAAAGTTGGGAGTCCAGAGATTAAAACACATCACATTCTAAACAAACATTGCCCTTGCAAAAGGGAATGAAGTACTTTAAACTGAAACATAACCTTGCTATAATCCCTCTAAATAAGTGGCAAAACTCCTTCACAATGGCATGCTCTTCTCCCTTTTGCTCATTTAACGATTCTTACCTAATTTTTTCCAATTAACTTTTTTCTTGACATCCGGTATTGGGCCTGAAATATGAACACCAAATTGTATTCCAAAACGATTTCCTAGTGCCAATGCTTTAAACGTTACAGGCATAAACACGCAGCCGAGGCTCTGTGAGCACACAGTGTTACTGTTCAAGCTTGCTGTAGGCTGTGATAAAAGCAGCAGCACCCGCACAAAGAAAGCCAGGTTCAGCACCAGCTGACAAAAAGTAAAGGCAAACTTTTTAAGAAATATGCATTTCAACTGAAGTTTGTTAATGTAATCTATGGTTGTATTTAATAAAGTTGGACAGCAAAAGCTAGAAGTATTAAGAGAAACTAATAACAGATGTTACAAACATATCCTGGCCAACAAAGTTCATTAATAGTGTATAGAGATAAAAAAGGAAGGGGAAAAGAACTATTTTCTGTATACCTTCCTAGTATTAGGTTTAAAGCAAATTCCCACAGCAAACAATATGAAGAGTTATGAACAAGAGCAGCCTTTTGGAAAATTGCAAGGTAAGAAGGTGGCCAAGGACCAGAGACCACAAATTACTTCACCGTTTTCATGCAGTTCCAAGGGTATACTCAGGGAAGACCTAGGAACCACAGGGAGTTTTCACTCAAATAGTAGAAGTGAAATACTCAAATATTCAAGCACAAGCCACATGCTCAGAAAAAAATAACGTGATCTGATGTGCTATAAAGTATATTTCAAAGGAAAGTATTGGTTCACAATCACCAAATGGAGAAGGCATTAGATGAATAAAACATAGGTGTAGTCCTCTAAATTATGTTATTATCTAAATTATCTAAACTTCTTCCAGTACCTCAAGGGGGCCTACAAGAAAGATGGGGAGAGGCTGTTCAGTAGGGCCTGCTGTGACAGGACAAGGGGTAGTGGTTTTAAAATAGAGGGAGGTAGATTTAGATTAGATATTAGAAAAAAGTTCTTTATTGTGAGAGTTGTGAAGCGCTGGAACAGGTTGCCCAGAGAGGTGGATGCCCCATCCCTGGAGACGTGCAAGGCCATGTTGGATGAGGCCCTGAGCAACATGATCTAGTTGGGGGTGTCCCTGCTTCTAGCAGGGGGGTTGGACTGGATGACCTCTGGGAGTCCCTTGCAACTCTAGCCATTCTATGCTTCTATGTACTTCTATGCTCTCCAAGACACTTGTAAGAGCTTTGCTCCAAGGCAAACAGTACCATAGCACAAAGAATGGTACATCTTCCTAAGTGAACAGACCATATGGAGCAACTTGTTTACTTTTCAGTGTCTGCTCCAGACCTACAACAGTAGGAAGAAGATGGTCTAAACGTGCAGGCCAGCTGCGAAGAGAAAAGCAACACACAGCAACTTCAAAACCGTATCAACCCACAGAAAAGTCTTTCAAAAAACTTTGAAAAAATATTTTACAGCATTGCCAATAAAGTAGTAGGTGGCAGGCAATTTGCTTTAGCCAAGGCAACTCAACAAAAAAACCACAAAGCCTGAATTATCATCTTGGCAACAGAGAAGAGAGGGGTACTTTCAGCAGATGGTAATTAAGAATTTGGCAAGCATCTGGAGGAAAGGAAAGAGTGTGAGTCAAAGATAACACTAATATCACAAGTCCAGATAACAGGGAAGGATAAAGACACAATGAAAAATACACAGCAGAGAAATAATGAATTCAGGTAGTAGTACAATATCCACCAGGACAAGCAGAAGTGCAGGGAGCTGTGAAAGAGCACATTTGGAGCAGAGTCATCTCTGACAGGTTCAGAGTCATCAGATATCAGGTAGAGGCTGAAACCCACACCCACAAAAGCAGATTATTAACTCTTTGCCCAGGGAGAAACAGAAATAAAGGAAGTTAATGAATGAACTATAAACAGTTTTGAGAGAAAACAGAAGAGGGAGGCTTGGAGGTAAATGTAATAGAGAGAAATGGTGACAGGAGACCGAGACAATGGTGTTTCAGGCATGAACACATGGAGGAGAAAACCTCTCAGTTCAGCAGAATCTGCCTGCTTCCTTCAATAAAGGAGGAGTTAATCTACTAAGTGTGAACAGCTTGCCTTGTCCTAGTTAATTATTTAACCTTAACTTCTTGCTTAGGGAGAAGTACTAAATGCATTACAGGTGCTACAAAATTACTCGTGGTTAATAAAAGAAAGGGACATCATGAAATCCACATTTAAAATTCAGTCACCCCTTCATTTTATCTCTATGTTTAACTTACCATCTGTATTTCCTTTTGGTAAGTAAAAGTATTTTACCTCTCTTGCTGCAGCACACAGCAACGCTAAATGATAATCAAAGAATTCAGCGCTGAACATCTTTCAAAGTCTTTCCTTCTCACCACTAAGGAGAGATCTTGGAGCTTGCTTTGTACTCCCATGATTGACGTTATAAATATGTAAGCGGCAAACAAAATTAAACAGTTCAAGATGGAAACATTCACACTGGTAGGTCATGGGGAGCACAGAAACTTACCACTTGCTAAAAATGTTCACTTTGGAACAAAAACTCAAATGAGTTGCACTGTGTCAAGTCAAACAAAAGAAAATAACAAACCTAACAAAACCTCCTTTTTGCCTCAGTGAGCCCCAAGAGCGATTCTGTACCCGCTTTGCCAAAGAAAGCATGCAGGGCTGCACACTCTCACGACTTGACTGCAAATCTTGCTTTGTTTAATGTCTCGGCTTCTCAGGTCAAGTGATTTAGATAAAAAGCTACGTATTAGTGCCCATGTGAAGAAAAACATTCAGACACAAAACTGCAGTGAAAAAAAAATATGTATTTGAGTATTAACCAAAACCTAGAAATTAACCTAAAGGCCCCATATATTTTTTGACATTGTATTCTGCTGATCTCACTGTATGCTAGAATAAGCCTGGGTATTTTTGAATGCTCAAAACCAGTGTTACTGGGAACTTCTAAACCAGCTACCATGACCTGCCCTGTGATTAACCTACTAAAACTATGTTATCTGACTTAAATTCCAATTAAGCTTTATTCTTAGTATTTTCCCTGAGTATTCTTAGGAAGTCCCATGAGGGGACAATACATTTCTCCTCCCTTCTCTTGCAATTCTGAAACTTCTGAATGTTCCCAAGCAGAGGACAGCAGCTCTTCTTGTTCCCATCAGAGGCAAGACTACCGAGAAATTAAAACGAAACATCAACCATACTGTAGTCTACTTCATTAAAATTCCACACATTTGTCTGCACTGGGTTAGCTAAAGCTGCATGAAAAAAAAAAAAAAAAGAAAAAAGCGCCTTTCGTAATGTTATTTTGCAAAGTATAAATTGCTGGGGGTTACACACACACAGAACATGGCTAACAAGAATTTGTATATTATAATGTGATCTACTTCACAGAAGAATGGTTTAGATGAATTGGATCGGTATTTCTAAGCAGTAGTGTTGGAATGACTCAGTGTCAATAAAAGCTATCCCTGAAGAACACAGTGGTCAGTAAACAAAGTAGGCAGCAGTATTCTGGATTCACCTCTTTCATAAATAACTATTTCTCTCACTTTAAATCTCCTCACATTTTGAAAACAAAACCTTATTGATATTATTAGTTTCATCTTTCAATCAATGCCTCATTTTCTTAAATTTTCTTAAGCTTGAAATTTTTTCTTTTAAATTTTAAGTTGGAAAAGTGGTACCTAGTAACTAAACTGCTCCCTTGAGGTCCTATTTTCTTTGGCCACAGACCAAATTCATAACTGATAAACAAGCAATTAGATTATCTTAGCTACATTAAAATTAACTCAATTCATTAATTCATGTTATAGTTGAAACAGTGCTGCTTTAGATATTCAAAGACCTTTATGTTAGAGTCAGAGAGAACTACTAAACCTAGCCATTCAGAAACAAGAAAAATTTTAAATCAGTTAGGAATACAAACAATGGCCTATTTGAGCAATTTTCTCTCCTGAGGTGATTTAATGATCTAATAGGACCATAACACATAAAAAATAAATAAAATTAAAAAATATCCATGTTTGTTCTTCACAGAATACCACTAACACCCATTTCAGTCAGAGGAAGTTACTCATGTCCTGCAGTGAGATAACTATGATATCAAGAGTAGAACATCTGGAAGAAAACATGCAGTACAAAATAAATACAGTACTACATTTGGATACTCAACCAGCTCGAAGTACTCCCTGTTCTCTTAAAAACCAAAACATAACGCTACAGTCTGATTTCCCTTGGCTTCCTAAAAATCAAACATCCCACTGAACCTGCCCAGTACTCCAAGTGTAAGCGCTGTGTGGATTAAAGTGGGGCAGGGAAAGAGTGGCTGTAAGCAACAGGAATCTTCAAGAGATTCAGCTTCTTTGTCTGCTTTTAACCTGTCCTTTAACCTACATCTTATGTACTTTATGCTTATCACCTGTAAATCCCTTCTGCATATTTTTTACATTGTGGATGTTGGGATTCTGGGTGAACAGAGAGGTTTTTATCCATCCCCAGAGAGTGTACCCCTTCCTTGGACTGTTTTGACTATTAACTATGTGGTACGTAGCAAAAAAGGTAGGAAAACGCAGCATCTCTATCAGAAAATTCATAACTAGCAGACTTCATATAAAAGCAATGTCATATGATAGCAGAAGCCTTTGAGGGATTTAGCAGACCAGAAATATATTTATAACTTTTGTATCTTAAAATTTATTCCCAGTAACAAACAAGGGGAGAGAGGGAAGTATAAAATACAGCATTCTTATTTCCTACTGATGCTCTAAACTTGTATTTTATTAGTCACAACAACAAAGAAGGAAAATACAAAGGGTCATTAAATTGCAGGTATACAAACAACATCTAATTTTTAACAGT
Source organism: Heliornis fulica (assembly GCA_013399135.1). Classification (NCBI taxonomy): domain Eukaryota; kingdom Metazoa; phylum Chordata; class Aves; order Gruiformes; family Heliornithidae; genus Heliornis; species Heliornis fulica. The sequence continues at coordinate 650,080 of VXBZ01008838.1, read as the reverse complement.
TCAAATGAGAGGTCAGACTACTCTCTTGGTCTGGACAGGCAAACATCTCCACTGGCTCTGGTCAGCTAAAAAAATAACATCTTAAAGCTAACAGATACAATAGCTTAAACATCAATCCATACATACAACAGCTACCTGACAGGCTGTCATTGATATGACCGGCATCTTACCAAGCACAACCCCCAGAATTTATATAGAAAGGGTTCTGTAAAAACTGGAGACCTGTACAAATTACTTTATTCTGATCAGAGTCTGAGATTCCTTTCAGAGTCATATAAACCATACTTGAAAACTTTCAAATCTTACCTCTTGAAAAAAAATGGCCAGTTCTGAAATTAGAGATTTAACAAACAACCAAACAAACATAAAATATCGAAAACCCCACCAACAACACCTAACTTAATGCCCCGTGCTCTGTTATCGTGTTTTTCACAGGCAAAATGTTCCCTGGAGGGATCAAAGTTACTGCAAGATCTACTTTTCCACCAGACATTATCTGAAATGGTCAGAAGACCAAGGCTGAAGTCTGCCTCTGGACTCTTCCCCAGCCGACTGACAGGTTTATCAGTGGCATCACTGGAATGAAGATTTCGTCATAAATCCTGTGTGACTTCAGGGCATGTAAATTATTAAAGGTACATCATACTACACTGCAAAATTACAAAGCCTTTACAAAGAAGAGATGATTTCTCTTAGAGACTCTGGACAGATGGCAGGATTTAACTATCACTAAATCAGCTTAGTCAAATACATTATTAGTTCTCCAGCCCAATATTCACCATGTATTCCTGATGAAATTGCTGAATGAAAAGGGCAATGTGCCAAGCCTATAGCAAGTAAACAACAGACGTTCATTTTCTTCCAAGATCAACCTCCTTCTGATGTGCTGTACATGTTTAAACAAATCACAAAAAACCAAACCTCTTCTTGAAAAAACGGCTCATTACAAAACAAAAAAGATCAAAACCTAAATTCTGCCTTTTCTAAGTATATGTTTACTATTTAACCAAGAGTTTGTTAAGCTGTTTCTTTATGACTATGAAGTAATTCAGGAGAATCAGGAGGTTGGACTTACTGCCAAAGAACCACCACATCAATGAACAAGCAAAAAGGGCTTTCAGGTGTCTAAAATAACAGGTCCCTCAAAGGTTGGATGTGCAGCTTCTCTGAGAGATAATTCCATCAGCAAGGGATGAGTACTTCTCTCATCAGAACTGGCACATAATACTCAAGCATGACTTAATGCTGGCAAGGAAATATGCACGATTCTACTTAAGTGTTTAGAAGGCAATCCTGAGTCCCTGTTAATTCTCTTAACAGTAACCATGCATTCATACAGAATTTTATTGTTTCACTGGGCATGACAAGGACTGTTCACTGCAGCATCTATCAGGATGTTCCTATTGTTTACACTCAACAAGAAAAAAAAAAAAAGAGTTGCAGATATTAGTACATGCTAAATATACCCATTTTACACTGCCTGAATTCAGAGCAGGTAATACACTTTAATGTAGGCGTGGCATTATGTTTAATGTAAAACTATGACATCTCTTTTGAAATTCTAGCATTCTGTGCTATTACATACATGCTTTCATTCTCATCAGCATGAGACAGGTAGTTGATTTTGTTTACGTCACTACAACAAACTAATACGTTTATTCTTATTTGCACCAAAGCAAATGCAGCATCTTTATAACATAAACCCCCTACATCTGACAGTTTATTAATGCAATTTGCATACAGATCACACAAAATGTCCCTAAAACATTTCTATGAGTGAATCTTTTGTGATTAGACATGAGGTGAATGGTGCTGAACAAGTTATTCACCATTGCTTGGGACCAGCTATTAAATTAATTTCTGACTTTTAAACAAATGTGAGAGGTGGTATATGTCTCTGTATTAGCATACATACTGCTCAACGTTAATGGCAGGCAACAGGCCTGTGCTCTGTTAGGTGGTCTTTTCAAATACACGGCAATTAAGCCCTCCTGCACATGACTCACTTATTCACAGAATGCCTTTTACATGAGTACTAAATGTTTACAAATGAGGCGGCATATTTTATATAATCTTCACCACCTTGTCTGAGATGACTCAGGAGTGCTATCATTATGTGTGTAACAGAGTCGCAGGCACGCAGAGATTAAATAAAGGCCATCTTATTTCTCATTCCCATCTTCCCATTACGGCTCTGGCAACCAGACTCTGAACTTCATTTGTTTTAAACAAGTGATACGAGTGGTGAGTGCTGTAGCAATTCAGGAGAGCTTACATGTTCTGCAAAACGATGATTGCTTCCAGTTATGATTTGAAGAAGGTTTTCACAAATTATAATACATTAAATCAGGCCACACTCTTTCACAGGAATCAAAAAAGTCTCTGCTGAATTGCTAGTTCTGAGAAAACACGAACATCATCAACTCAAAGTCTAAAGCTGAAGCCCCAAAGGAATCCTGGAGGAAAAAGCCACTGACTCCTTCACAGCCTCCTTCAAAATGACACAGATAAACAGAAGAGTCAATATGCTAATAGTCACAGTGTTGCTTGCAAGAGATAATTTAAAATGGAGCCTCGGTCTCATGGGAAATTCTAATCTGCTTCTCTTTCAAATTATCAACAAAAAGTATTTTTAAATATCAAAATTTAAAAACTCTTTTTTCCATGGAAGATAAAATAAAACATATCCAACCAACTCAATAGACTCAACTGATTCTTTTCCTTTGAACAAAAGGTGCTTTTATTTTCCAAAAATGAAATATTTTATGTTTGGTTAAAGATATTTTATTGGGGGTTTATTATTATCTGTATTTTTAATGTTAAGACCTTTCATTACCTTAGGCAAAGGAAAATTGTAAATAAGTACAGTACAGAAAGCAAATGACTAGATTATCATTTATAAATAGAAATATGAACTGGGATTTTACAAATGCTGAAACAAAACCAGGATGCATTTGCTTAAACTTGAACACACAAAAAACCAAGATGCGCCTACTTCCTCTTATCAGTTAGCAATTACTCCCTATACTATATCCTGCAGAAAATGATTTTTATTATTATCATTAATACTTGCAAAAGATCTAGATGGCCTTAGCATTTTAACGTTTGTGGTCATATTAGCTGGCCTTTCATTTTGCCTTTAAACCAGCCACTTTCATATACAGTTAGCATGTATAAACCAGTCAGCACCAGCAGTTTGTCACCTTCATATATATTATTGATAAGAAAATAGACAACCTGCCCAATTAAGATGCGTGCATTCACCTCATCTCTGGGTTCAGTCCGAGGTATTGATGAACAGTTGAAGTAAAAAGTCAAGTTTTACATTTCAAAGGAAACTCAAAGGCAGTGAGAAAAGACTGCCTTGCAAAGGACACTAAAGTTATACTTACTGCTGGAAAAGTTTATTTAAGGAGTAGACTATACTATTTACTCTGTATGATAATAAAAATTGTACTGCGAGTCCACATCTTGTTCAACAAGATGTTCTGCTTAGTCTTCCTTTCAGTCTTGGATTAAATCTATGAATATGACAGAACGGTAGTTTGAATATTCTTACAACGCTAGTCACTGCTACAGAGTAAAATAATGGTCAAGATATAAATCAAACAGATTTAACTGAATTTGTGTTTCTGTTGCTACCCAAGCAAGACACAACATTGCTTCTTGGCCCCCAAAATATTGCCAAGAGATAATTAAAGCAAATAACAGATGCACCTGAAATCAGGATGTCTTCAGATGAATATGCAACCCTGCGGTCACCTGTCATCTTTGCTTCCATTCAAATTCTTGGGTTGTCCAAAATTACTAAGCCATCCTATAAACACTAAGTATTTAGTCCATGACCTACATGTCCCTTCTCAAGAATTTAGAGACTTTATCCAACAAAAATTATCTAAAATACTCTGCTAAAAATATATATGAGAGAATAAATATCAAATTATATTACATTGGCTGCATAACATATCTCTAACCTTGTTTTTTGAAAACTACATGGCCTTTCTTTCCTCAGTGTCTGAATGTGAGACTGAAACACCCTAAGTTAAGACACATTTATATACCTGTTAATGAAAGTCATAAATACAATACACATTTCACGGTAGAACTTCGCAATAACTCCACACTATAAATGTAGCACATTTACACTATAAGGTAATGCAAAAGACCTGAGCTAAATCATCAGCAGCAGATAAGACAAAAATACTTCTCCTACCTCCATTTCTGTGCAGTGTAAGCGGCCTGATTTATCTGTAATTGAAACAGAAAAAGTTTTCAGATTAAGCAAAAGACAATGGACAAGCCCCTGCCCCCTAAAAATTAACCACCAAATATTCTTTGCTTTCCTTTAATCGTGTATTTCAATAACATTCCTATTATATATGCATCACAGAATTAACAGGAAGGCGGTGGCCCTGCTCTCTTCATTTGGATCCTTTGCAACACTGCCTTTTAAAAAGATGCGTCTTTAATGCCTGGCTTCATTATTTAAATTGCATGACTGATGCTTGGCCATGGAGGGAACATGAAAACATATTGCCTTAAATTAAGCAGCAGCAAATAATTGTTTCAAGAGAAAAAAACATCATTAAGTCATAAACCAGGGAAAAGCCACTGTTTCATCTGATACTTCTGGGATATCAAAGAGTTCAACAACAACGTGAAGTTGAAGCAAATTAAAGTTGAAACATTACTGTAATTTATTTTTCTAAGTCCCACCGGCCAATTTTTGCATTTGCCCCAAGTTCACAAACATCACTTTGGAACATATATAATTCGGAAGTTCTGAATTGTTTCACCTAATCAAAACCTCAGTTCTCTCCAAGACAAACACGTTGGTGTAAAAGTGTAAAGCGGCATGACAGCTTCACATAAAATAAGACTGAAATTTCACAGTGCATTAGGAATGTACCATTTCACTAAAAGCAGCAAGATTATCATTTCATAATCAGTATAATTCATGTCAAAGTAAGGTAAAGGATTCTGACAGGATGATTTTCTGCTGGAAAAACAATATTCAAGAAAGCCAAGAAATATATCCATTCCAAAGGGGAGCTATGAAAAAATTTTAATTTAAAAACACACAGGGAATTTTACTCTTTGTGTTTGCTTTTTGGCTGCACTACACTCACAATGTTGATCTAAAATTTGCACTCTGGGACTGATGGCACTCACCCTAGGAAATACACATCATGATTTTGGGTCTCCACATACTCAAACACTGGAGCAACGCACGTTCCCTCAACTATGCATACACCGAGAGCATATGACACAGGTGATGCTGACTGACCACCTCCTAGGTTGGCCAAAGGATTTACTGCAGTAGTTTGGAAGAGCCTGCAATTTGTAGCCATAACTAGAATGACTTTTATCAGATTTCCTGACAAGCCCAAGGAAGCTCAACCAACTGGTTAGCACAAAGTTTTCAGAGCAGTGATCATTGCTGACTTCATATGTTAAATCTGAATGACACGCCAAACTGCTGGCTCTAGAGAAGAGCCACCACTGTAGAAAAAGATTAATTGTTGGTATTGAACTGGTCACCTTCCCATTGAAGCTAAAGGTTAAGCACATCTTGAATGAATAGGGAACATCCACCTAACAGAGTGAAAGTTGTTTACCTTCATTTTGAACTGTTGCCAACACAAGCTGAATGCTTAGCCCAGATGTCCCTCTTCAAATTAAGGAGAGAAGGGTGTCTTAAAAGGGAAGCTTTTGCATCACACATTATCTTTTCAAGTGGACTGGTGATTCACTTCAAGATTCATATAACAAATATTTTTGTGTTTAAAATGGTAACGGAGAAGTTATTGTTATAAATCAAATGGGAGAAATTTACTGATTTTTAATAGTCCTAAAATTATTACCAGTTTTATTAATTTTAGTGGCTACTTCTATGAAGCCCAAGTGACAAATGATCAAACTACTGTATTTCCACGATATAAGACTAATTCACAGAAATTGATGAAGCCTTGATCAGCCTGGTCTAGAGATAGGTGTCCCTGCCCATGGCAGGGGGGTTGGAACAAGATATCTTTAAGTGCCCTTGCGGCTGAAAACATTCTATGATACATTCTTGAATGTAGTCAAGATGGGAGGAAACAGCAGTCATTTTGAACTTACAACGATGCAATGGCATACAGAGGGCCACCAATGTTTGCAATCACTGCTAATTTAAAATAGCTTGACTTGCTTCTCCTGCAGACTAATAGAACAGGAGCCAAAGTGTCTACTACATCCTCTCAATAGCACACACACAAAGCACTCATTACTACACCTCACAGTAATGCTGAGGTCCTACAGAGATCCTTTTAACATAAGTCCTAACCAAGTCCTGAAACACAAAACTAATAAATCAGCCCAGACCAATCTAGTAAGGCAAAATTTGGATTTCTGAAAGGAACAGCAAGGAGCTCACTTATCTCAGACCTCTTTTGACAGATCTTCTTTGATAAACTTTCATGGAATCTGTCCTTCAAGGAAAAGCACTCGAACTCTGGAAACTTCCCTTATTTTATATACGGTGCTACCAAAACCTTCTACTGGTTTCAGAGCATATCATAATTCATTGTTTTATTATAAAAATACAGGGAACATCTTATACTGGGCTGTTTGTTCCCATTTATACCAACATTTATAACAGAATAGTACTCCCTAATTCCATGTGTTGGGGAAGTAAGGTGGGAAAAACAAGCAATTTAAGTCTCACACCTGCTCAAATGTACTGCAGACAGTATTCTAGACTGGCACAAGCTACTAATTGACTTCAACATTTTAATACATACTGCATTATGGTAATTGCTAACCGTAACATTCCATTTGCCTCTCTACCTTCAGTCCAGCTACATGCTTGGCAGATTTCGCTGAGTTGTCTGCAGTAACTTAAGGATCCCCTCCTTAAGGGGGACTTCCTCCATTTCTGAGGACACCAGTGCTAAGGGTACTGACCCAAGAAACACGCACTTACTTGTGTCTATCAAGACGGAAATGAATTTGCTTTTGTATGGCACATGGCAAGTCAATTTACTTGTACTGGCTTTACCTCTACTGGCTGGGAGCAGAAATTTCTTCTCTTTTCAACTGAAGGACAGAAAATGCAGAACCTCTAAAGTGTAGCCTAAGGGTCAAACTAATTTAAATTTGCACCAAGAGAAAAAATAAATTCCTTATATGAAGCCACAGAATAGTCTCTTTCTGCAAACAGCATTAAGTGCTTATCTGGTAAACAGGTGAAAACGTAAAAAAATATTTAAGCTGTTGCTGCTTAACACAGATCCAGACTTCACAACCAATTCAACTAGATACTCATCTGCTGTGTACCATTCTCACCGCTTTTACTGCCAAAAAATTTTTCAACAGTATTTTTCCATGACAGCTTTCAAATAATGCACTCATTACTAGTAAACAGCCTAACCTTAACTATCAAGTTAACTTCAATTTATAAACAAGCCAGAAATTGTAAGATGATTGGATTTTTCATCCACAGATTGCTCAAATGCAAAAAAAAAAAAAAAGAACTTTTGCAAGAAGGAAAGAGACTTAAATTGGATGTTTCCTGTATCTCTGAAAACAGTCTTCAGAAACATATCTGCTACCAAAAAAAAACCAAAACAACCAAACCTTCATATTTATTTTTCCTCCAAATTTCTATTTGAAATTTATTCTTATTTCAAACTCTCAACAAAAGGAATTGTGCCAAATCTTCATCAAGCACTAGAGCACACTGACTCACCCTTCAAGCAGTAGCTTCAGGCTGCTACTTCAACCTGGAAAAACAATTCTTTTCACAAAATCTCTCAGAATACTGTTAAGAGGACTATACTGAATTAATCTATAGCCCATGCTCCACTGAAGCAATAGTTCCTAGTCTTCCAGAGATTAATAGGTCACAGTTAGAAAGGGGTTTTATTTTCTTAGGTTTAATAGCAAACAGCAATTGCATCATGTACTGCTGCCAACAGCAAGATACATACATTCAAGAATGAATTTTAAAAGCAAAATAGATAATTCAGTATGTTAAAGCACAAAACCATTTGCACTTCACCACCTGAAGAAAAATTAAACTACAGAATTAATGTTAGTGATGTGACACCACAATCACATGGCCGCTATTTTGGCTGTAACCACTGCCCTAGGAGCCCTGCAGCTTTGAGCCTTGGAGCATCCTCCAAGCCTTCCTCTAGTATCTCCAATCCTCTGCAGAGATCCAGACTTGTTCGCTTCAAGGCAGCTTCTCAGAGAACTGAAATTACAAGCACTGATTTTCAGGCCACAGTGTAGCTGATGTATTCATTGGCAACAAACCTAAAACTCATTCTGTGTTAAAGATTAATACTCCTATTAAATATCACAGCCCATTTCTGCAGGCTTTGAGTGAAATCAAGCACCTATTTCCACTATAGCAGAACTTATGTTGTCTTCAGGAAAGACAGCCACTGCCCCTAAGTACTGAAGGACAGTGGGAGAAGTGGCTGAATAAGAAACATGTGGGCTCACTGAAGAAGGGTACAAGGGAGAATGCAGGAAGCACTAACGCAAGATCCACAAATTCAACAATCATTAGGCTCCTGAATTAACAATAAGCTGAATTTATATTTGCTTTCTAGACTTTACATATTCAAGAATCATTGTAGCTACAACAGTAGGCCTTTCCATGCCCTTAAGAGAATTAGGAACTCCTTTTTCAAAATATATTTTAAATAAAAAAGGAAAAAAGGTTCAGACTCATTTAATAATCTAATTACAGGAACTGGAACATTAGTTATCAAATCTGGCCAGATTGTCAATACTAGAGACAAGATTAGTACCTATAAAAGGAAAGGGAAAGAATGAAGAAAGCAAAGGCAACCAAGCAACAACATAAGGAACAGAGATGAACATGCAAAGCAGGATTCATAATTAAATGGAGAGAAAAGTACTGATGTAGCAGGATAAAGCCAGACTTTTGGCAAAGGATAGATATTACAAGATAAACAGAGAAGGACAGAGAAATTTTGCATGCTTTAAAAAAAAAAAAACACAGAAAAAAATAAAATAACCAAGACAAATCTAGGTAAAGCTTAATTTAGGATTAAGAGATATCAGGCTGTAGGGCAGAAGGTCAAGGAAAGTGAGAACACAAGGAAGAGGGGAAGGGGAGCATGGAGACACTTGGTTTTAAGTGAAACACTGAGCATTTGAGAATCAATATATCTTTCCTTTAAGCTCTGTAATTAGAATGCAGTAAGAAACAGTATGAGATTTTGCAGCTTGTGGGTTTTTGGATCAAACTCATGATTTCTGTATCAGCCTACAGATGATGATTTAGAAATGGTATGCCTTGTTTTTCTGCTTGAGAGAGGAAAAAGGAACGAGAAATAAATTTCTAAGAAAATTCAAGGAAAATTCTCTGAGAGGTCACTAGACTGAAGGCAGCCTGTGTCAGCCTTTTTTCATGCCTTCATCTTTCTCCATTCAACTCTGATTCAGTGAAGTTAATCCTCACTCTGTACAGTCATAAGCAATCCCTTCTGTAGTCTGCACAAAACAAATTACTAAGAGGTCTCTGCTGTTCATACCCGGTTAATTTTTTTTTTACAAAAAATATTTGAAAGTAATACTCTTTAATTCCAGATGCATAGATCAATGCTACCTTAGTATAGCCTTTTAAGATTTAATTAAATGGTGACTCTCTTTTGTCCTATTTCTATTCTGCACAAGGAAAACAGCTGTGATCACCATACAATCCTTTCCATGTTCCACTGCTCACTCTTTAGCAAACATCTAAGTTTACCTAGCGATCACTCCAATTGTTGTTACTCTTAAGATAAACACTGTGGTAGATACACATCTCCATGTGCTGCTGAGCTCGGTTTTGTAGTTGCCAGTCTCTCCTACAGATAATAAGTACAGACAGCATACTCTCTTTCCTCCGACCTGTCCAGCTATCAACCATTCCCAAAAAGTAGGAATATGCAGAGTTTACACGGGGATTTTGGTTGTGGGTTTGTTTTTTGGGGGTTTTTTGTTACTCATCATATCCTATTTTTTCCTGGAGCTACCCACTTACTTGCTCATTCCAAAAGTATGTATGCTCGCAGCAGACTCCACCGAAGTCAGCAGTAGTTTATACCGTCATATTCGACAGGCCCAGAGTTTCAAGCATATTATGGCTTTTCTAAATTGGTAAAACAGCTCTACTGGATCTGTAAAGAACTTTTGCCAGCTGTTAATAAACTCTCTGACATTCATGAAAAGTAGTTCTCTTAATTCTTCTCTACTTGAGCTATGTCTTGCAGTCTTGTCTTTACACTGTACAAATGGACTTATCTCCTTTTGTTCCTCCTGAAGTGCACAGTAATAAACTTCAGTTATATACTCCTAACTGCATCTGTCATGCAAGCTAGCTCACTGTTTTATCATGAATAGGAGAACATTCGTTTTGCCTCCTTACCAGACCCAATGCTGTCATGTGGTAAAATAATTAAAGAAAAAAAAAAAAGTGAACACTCTCCAGTTCTCTTTTAACAAACATTCTGAGAAAGCTTCCCCGCTTTTGTAAAGACAGGTTCATTGCCAACTTGGATCCAGGGTATCTTGTACTTTTAATCCTCCTGTCACCTGCAACACACCCACTCCACACCTGGCAAACACAGTCACACTCAAGTCAGACTCATTCACAACACTGCCTCTGCGCAGGTCATTTTCACAGCCTGTCCTCTGATCACATCTTGCTCTGAATTGTCTGGCCCAGTTAAAGGTACACGCTCTCTGTGAGTCACATCATACACAGCTACAACCTTCATTTTTAATGCCCTTCTCATTATGCCCCAGTCCTACCCATCACCTCTCACTGGAGACTGTGGGGTACACTGTCACTCCAGTGCGGCCTCTAAATGATATCGTATTAACTCTCTGCAACATCACAGTGGCAGGTATCTCATTTTCCACTCTACTCTTCAATCACTGTTAACAGTAACAACTACAATTCTATTTTCCTTTCTCCAGCAACATTTTTTTACTGCACTAGTCAAGAGAACCTCTGTGAAATCA